>CAUYUJ010019649.1:511652-747613 GCA_963575745.1 Prorocentrum cordatum
GCGCAGCGCCGTCCGCACTTGGCATCGGGCCATGTTTGGACGAGCGCCTAAGAGAAACACAGGATAATGGGGCAAAGTGAATACGTTCGCGCATTGGCCGTCCGCAATTAAAATCGGACCAGGTTTGGCTCAGCGCGAAGGCAGGGGAATAGCTGAGCACGGAGACCGAGGAAAAGCCAGCAAACAACCGTCTGCACTGGGCGTCGGGCTTTGCAGTGCCAGGCAAGCGGCGGAGGGATCTAGGCAACAAACATGCCGTCCGCACTGGGCATCGGGCCAGAAACTAACGGGCCGTCATTCTTCCTCTGGCAGCGTTATGCCGTGCTCCCCGGCACGTAGGGCGGCTCTCGCCACCGTCGAGTCCTCAGACGCCGCGGAGCGTCGAAGAGCGCGTTTCAAAAACACTGACGGATTTCCTCCCAAAAGCCAGCGAGGCGGCGGGCGCACCGGCAACATGTCCGCCATCCGAGTGGCGCGGGAGAACATCACGTAGAGGTTCAACCACTAATTGTCCTCGTTGGTGCCTCGTCGCCCCTGACGCGCCTGGCGCGCGCAGTCAATGGTCACTGCAGCGCGAATCGTCTGCCCTTGCGAGGCAGTCGTCGTCAGGTAGTGCGCGTGCGAGAGCATGTAACCAAGCCGCTTCACGCTGTGCGCCACGGACGAAGCATCCCAGGCGAAGGTCGTCTCCATCAGGGGCATGCATCAGCGGCCGCGAGCAATCTTTTCATGTTTGCCCACTTAGTCCATGAAATATTTCCACGTGGGCGCCTCCGTGAAATCGTCGACCTGCAACCAGATGCCTGTGGGCGAGCGGCGCGACCTGAAGAGCTCGCCGGGGCCCGCGCTGTCGTAGTTTGTCTGGTCGTCCTCGTGGGACACGAAGTCGACGATCGTGGCCCGTTGCTCCTGGGCCAAGCCATATTTGCCATTGAACTTGCCAGTGAAACGAACCCGCGTCCCCACGCGGGCAGCACGCCGCGCATGCGTCCCGCGTGGTGCGTGTTGGCGACGTTCAGCATCTTGGAGTACGACTCCTTGTCTTTGATGGTCTGGCATTCGCCAGCAGCCTGCGGGGAAACCAACGGCATCTCGAGCGCGCGGGCGTCGCGCCGCGCGCTTGGTGATCCAGCGGGCCAGAGGTTCCCAGTGCATGGCCAAGCCGTAGCCCTCGAGGAACTCCCTCCGCGTGTCGCGGGTCCAGCTCTGGGCCCGCGTCGGGGCGGCTGCCTTTTGCAAACCGCGCCTCGAAGGCCCGCCAGACAGGGTCGGGAATCGTTTTGCCCTGCCGCATGCAGCTCAAGAGCTCTACGAGGGGATCGTTCCCTGGAGCTCGATGACACAGATGGTCCTCTTGGAGACCCTGACGGCGTTCTGAATCTCAAGCGAGGGCGGCTCCGAAAGCACGCGGTTGCCGCCTTCGCCTTTTTCGTTGGAATCTGTCGCGAGGCTGAGCTGCGCAGTCGGCTTCAACTGCAGGAAATCACCCAAGTGGATGGCGATCGGGCACCTTGCCAAAGCTGCACCATTGGCGGGGACATCGCGGGACTTGGTGCGCCCGCGCATGTTGTAGTTTGCGGCACACACCATGCTCACCTCTTCGATGACGAGCACTTTCACGTTCCACCCCTGCATGGAGAATGGACGCTTTCAAGTTCGCTCTCCAGTTCGACCACCAGCGGGAAAGTGAATATTTTCAAGTTCCTTCTCCCGCCCATTACCCAGGCACGGTGGTGGATGTGGCCGAATGCCTTTAGATGGGATCCCTTCCGTGTTTCCCCTGTCCCGGAGGTCCTTTCCGAGCCCCCGGAGCCGCCAGAAACAAACCCACAACAATATGTTTACCGTCTCGGGGTTTTCCGGCGCGTTTCGCTTCGATTTTGCATCGTAAACTATATTGATTTGCGACCGTTTTCAACGACTCAGTTCCTGCTCCGTCCCGGAGGGAAGAATCATTCCCAACCATCCTGTGGTGTTGGGTCTTCGTTTTGAAGGGACGGTGCCCTGCGTCTCCTCCTCCCGCTGCCCCCATCCCTCCTCCCTCCACCCCCTCCTTGCCTCTGCTCTCGGCACACCGCTCGCACGTTTCGTAGCCCCATAGGGAGCTCCACCGAAGGCCCCAGCGGCTGCTCTCGCATGCCGTTCCCCCGCCCAGGGCAGCGCTTCGTGGCCCCATGGGGAGCTCCACCGAAGGCCCCAGTGGCTGCTCTCGCATGCCGTTCCCCCACCCAGGGCAGCGCTTCGTGGCCCTGTAGGGAGCTCCGCCGAAGGCCCCAGTGGCTGCTCTCGCATGCGGTTCCCCCACCCAAGGCAGCGTTTCGTGGCCCCACAGGGAGCTCCACCGAAGGCCACAGTGGCTGCTCTCGCATTCGGTTCCCCCGCCCAGGGCAGCGCTTCGTGGCCCCATAGGGAGCTCCACCGAAGGCCCCAGTGGCTGCTCTCGCATGCTGTTCCCCCGCCCAGGGCAGCGCTTCGTGGCCCCATGGGGAGCTCCACCGAAGGCCCCAGTGGCTGCTCTCGCATGCCGTTCCCCCACCCAGGGCAGCGCTTCGTGGCCCCATAGGGAGCTCCACCGAAGGCCCCAGTGGCTGCTCTCGCATGCGGTTCCCCCACCCAGGCAGCGCTTCGTGGCTCCACCGTGGCTGCTCTCGCATGGTTCCCCAGGGCAGCGCTTCGTGGCCCCATAGGGAGCTCCACCGAAGGAACCAGTGGGTGGTCCCGCATGCGGTTCCCCCACCCAGGGCAGCGCTTCGTGGCCCCATAGGGAGCTTCACCGAAGGCCCAAATGGCTGCTCTCGCATACGGTCTCCCACCCAGGGCAGCGCTTCGTGGCCCCATAGGGAGCTCCACCGAAGGCCCCAGTGGCTGCTCTCGCATGCGGTTCCCCCGCCCAGGGCAGCGTTTCGTGGCCCCATAGAGAGCCCCACCGAAGGCTCCACTGGCTGCTTTCGCATGCGGTTCCCCCACCCAGGGCAGCGCTTCGTGGACCCATACGGAGTTCCACCGAAGGCCCAAGTGGCGCAGTTCGCATGCCGTTCCCCCGCCCAGGGCAGCGCTTTGTGGCCCCATAGGAAGCTCCACCGAAGGCCACACTGGCGCAGTTCGTATGCGGTTCCCCCACCCAGGGCAGCGCTTCGTGGCCCCATGGGGAGCCCCACCGAAGACCCCAGCGGCTGCTCTCGCATGCGGTTCCCCCACCCAGGGCAGCGCTTCGCGGCCCCATAGGGAGCTCCACCGAAGGCCCCGGTGGCGCAGTTCGCGTGCGGATCGCCCACGCAAGGCAGCGCTTCGTGGACCCATGGGGGGTTCCACCGAAGGCCCCAGTGGCTGCTCTCGCATGCGGTTCCCCCACCCAGGGCAGCGCTTCGTGGCCCCATAGGGAGCTCCACCGAAGGGCCCAGTGGCTGCTCTCGCATGCGGTTCCCCCGCCCAGGGCAGCGCTTCGTGGCCTCATAATGAGGCCCCACCGGAGGCCCCAGCGGCTGCTTTCGCATGCGGTTCCCCCGCCCAGGGCAGCCGTGGCCTCATAGAGAGCCCCACCGAAGGCTCCACTGGCTCTCGCATGCGGTTTTCCCCCACCCAGAGCAGCGTTTCGTGGCCCCATAGGGAGCTCCACCGAAGGCCCCAGTGGCGCAGTTCGCATGTGGTTCCCCCACCCAGAGCAGCGCTTCGCGGCCCCATAGGGAGCTCCACCGAAGGCCCCAGTGGCTGCTCTCGCATGCGTTTCCCCCACCCAGGGCAGCGCTTCGTGGCCCCATAGGGAGCCCCACCGAAAGCGGCACACACAACGCGTTACGAACAATTGCTTATGGTTGGGTCTCCTTCGCCGGGATAAGTTTCCCCACCCCAGGAACGCCCCCCCCGCCCCCCCCAAAAAAAAAATGCGTGAGTTTTTTTTTTACCACCTACGACAAAGCAAAGCTCCTCTCCTCCTCCTCGCGTATCGCTCAATCGTCCTACTCGTAGGGAGAGAGAACCGTTTTTCAAGTTCCCTCTCCAATTCGAGCGTAAGCAAGAAAATGAACATTTGCAAGTTCCCTTTCCCGCGGCTGCAGGGTGAACCTTTTTTCGGATTCCCTTTTCAGTCCGACCACAAGAGGGAGAATGAACTTTGTCAAGTTCCTTCTCCCCCGCGTGGAGAGTGAACCTTTTTCAATTTCCCGCTCCAGTTCGATCGCATGCGGGGAAGTGAACATTTGCACGTTCCCTTTCCCGCGACTGAAGGGTGAACCTTTGCAAGTTCCCACTTCAGCCCGACCACACGAGGGAGGGTGAATATTTTCAAGTTCCTTGTCCTTGCCTGGAAAGTGAACCTTTTTTTCAAGTTCCTTCCCCAACCCAAAACGCACGCGGGATAATGAACTTTCTCAAATTCCCTCTCCCGCTGACGACGACAAAATTGGAAAGCACCACGGAGAGGGAAAGCAACATCCCATGGTGACACAAGCTCTGCGCCAGCAACACCTGGTCACTCCTCCTTGACCGCCGTACGCAACGGGGGTAGCCACTGGGGACACAACGCAAAAGCAGACAGCAGGCAAACCGCTAGAGAAATCCCCACATAACGGCGACGAGCGGAGCCGTGAAAGCACCCTTGGCGGCTCCCTTTAGGGGTGCTGAAGCTAGCGCCCCGCCTGAGACATCCTCCAATCTGCTATCCAAGCGAAAGATGTTGAGACAGAAAACAGGCGAACCGCTTAAGACCCCCCCACAAACCAGCCGCGAACGGGACCGTGTCATACCCTTCGGCGGCTCCACTTAGGGGTGCTGAAGCCAGTGCCCCGCCTGAGACATCGTCACAATATGCTATGTGTTGATTAAATCAGACAATGAGAAGGTTTGAGTATGACTAAGTCTGGGTATGAGTGAGTTTCAGCATGAGTAAGCCTGAGTATGAGTAGGTCAGAGTATGAGTAGGCCTGAATATGCGTAAGTTGATATGATTAGGCCTCAGTATGAGTAAGTCTGTGTATGAGTAAGTCTTTGTATGAGTAAGTCTAGGTGTGAGGAGGAGGATGAGGAGGAGGAGAAGAGGAAGGGGGAGTAGGAGGCGCCCAAGTAATAACAAGAACCCCATCTTAGGATATGGGGAAATAGTCAGGGGACGATGTTTCGTGTCGACCCAAAAGGGGGTCCAGCGACAAGGGGGTGGTGCAATAGATTGGGTGCAATAGATTTGGGGGGTTGAAGTACATTTGGGCGTGAAATGCATTCCTGGGCGCAGATGTATTGCTGTATTTTCGCGTGCCATGCACTACTTGCAATACAATGCAAAACAGTTCTCCGGCTGGACCCACTTTCGGATCATCCAAACCTGTCCTTGGGGGCAACGACGATCGGATTAAGTCGCGCGTGTCCCTCTACAGGAGGAATTGTTCAAATATAGTCAACAACGATAGTCTGGGGACGATGTTTCTATTCTGTTTGGCTGCTTCTGAGTCTTGTTCGGGTATGTTTCAGTTTTCTGCCCAGATCGGCCTGTAGGAGGACATGCCAGACCTAACGATAGGGTCGGATATGCTCAGGGGGGGACGCATCGACCCGCAATCGCCACATCATGGTCGATGGGAGCCCGATGAGCCCACCCCGCCCAGCACCGTGCGGCCTTCTGATCGGGGGCCCATCGCCGATCCATCGATGATGTGTATTGCCAATTCCATGTGGATGCCCCGCCCGCCCCCCTGACCTGGCCCCCACCCCCTCCCCGTTCGTTGCGTTGACCCTCAGCGATAAGGTCGTGGTCGTCCTCGTCCTCGTCCTCGTCCTCGTCCTCGTCGCCCCCCCCCGTCCTACAGTGGAGATACATGCCAACAAACACCCTGCTTGCCTCCAGGGTGCCTTTGGTTTCTTGGGTTTCGATGGTTTTGCGGTGGGAAGCGTGACGTTCCCCCACCAAAAATCTATGGACGGCCTGTGGTCTCAGGTTTGGGTTTCTCGTGGAAGATTTCTGTTGGCCGGGCCCCCGCCCTGTCGTTGCCCCTCGCCTCCGCGGATCCGCCCGCAGCAGCTCTGGCAGGTCGGCGACCGGGCCGCCGCCCTCGGGGCGGGGCCGCCGCCCCGACGGGCCGGGAGTCCCAGGACCCAGACCTCCGAAGGATCCCCTCCTCCTCCTCCTCCTCCTCCTCCTCCTCCTCGTCCTCCTCCTCCTCCTCCTCCTCCTCCTCCTCCTCCTCCTCCTCCTCCTCCTCCTCCTCCCCCTCCTCCCCCTCCTCCATCCCCTCAGTCTCTCCCCCGCCCTCTCGCTGTCCACCGCCCTCCGCGCTCGGGCCCGGCACGCCCGCGCCCGCGCCTCCCGCCCAGGAGTGCGGGCGCGCTCCCGCGGCGCCGCGGCCGGAGGCGGGCCGCGGGCCCGACGGCGGCCACGGACGCTGGCCCCCCCCCCCGGGTCTCGGGGCCTCCCAGATGGGGTCCGGGCAGATGTGGTCGGAGGATCGCGCCGCATCGCCGATGCATCGACGATGCGGCTCGATGTGGAAACCGTGGTTCCCCACGCTGACGTCGCCGATGCGTCGCCGATGCATCGCCGATCCATCAGCAATGCATTGGCGATACGGCGCGATCCGTCGACCCCATCTACTCGGACCCCATCTAGGAGGCCTTTATGGTCGGCGGCCAGCGAGAGGGGGGAATGTCGGGTTCGAGCTTCAAGGTTATTGGGCGTTTTCGTCGATTCTAGGCGCTTCTCCAGCCTCGGGATGGTTGCCAGCAGCCGCGCCCTGCCGAGGGCGTTCCGGGGGTGCCGGGATCGTCGCGGACGGCCGCCAGGGACCCGAGATGTGATCCAAAAACCAAGTCGGCGGCGCGCCCCGGGTGGGAAGTGAGAAGGAGAAGGTCTTCTCACAAGGCGGCGGGACTTCTCAGGATTCCCTGCGCCTTCTGAAAAGTGTTCTGCGTCCTCGGGGCACGCTCAGAAGACTTCTCGGGAGGCCTGGGGGCGTCCGAGGTGCACCCATCTCACGCCCTGTCTGCGGGCACTTGCCGAGATGGCCTTTTGCTTTTCTGTGCGAGGTGCTGCAACCACACTACCTTTGTTTTCAAAGGGCTTCTGGTGCAGTGCAAAGGGCTGCCAAAGGGTGGCCAGAGATACGTTGCTCGGAGAAGGTTGCTTTCGGGTCTCCACCCGGACGATGGAAAGTTCGTTTCGTGACATCGAGCATTCTCAGGCTTTCCAGTGCCACCAGAAGTCAAGCGCCTCCAGCTACAGAGGCTGAAGGCGACGGGACCGCCGACGTGGAGCGGCGTTCCTTCTGCCCTTGAGTGAACAAAACTCTCCCCAGGGCTCACCGCCGACCCAATGTGCAAGCAGCGGCGAACCGTCCCGGCCTTCCTATAGGCCCACCGAAGAATGCTCTGAGAGCCACTCGTGGTTTGCACGAAGCGTTCCTCGAATATGTCCGGTTGGGTTGGTTGAGTGGATCGGCTTCTGCACTCCAAGAACACTGGTTTAGGTCTTAGAACACCCTTCAGCTCTACGAGCATTTTGTGGTAGGCCAGGCCTGGCCTTTGCATGGGAATGCCGGGGCGGTCTGCCCCTGCTCACGGATGGGTTCGGAAGATCGTGTTGCATGCCGATGCATCAGCGATGCGGCTCGTTTGAGATATAATTTTCTCCACGCCGATGGTGCCAATGCGTCGCCCACGTCGGCGATGCGGCGCGCTCCTCCGACCCCATCTATTCGGGCTCAGTCGGGAGGCGTCCAGACCACGACGGTTGCTCCCACATTCCCATCCCCTCCCTCCTCGTCCTCGCCGTTGGCACTTTCTGGCGCTTCCTGAGGCCCCCAGAACTGCCCGAGAGGACCCGTTGTGGGCCTTTTAGGCAGTCTTAGACCATCTTGTTGGCCCGTCTTGGGTGCATCTTGGGGCCATCTTGACCGTCTTGGAGGTCAGCTTGGCTGCCTTGGAGGCATCTTGGAGGCCATCTTGGGCCGTCATGGAGCCGTCTGGAGCAGGACAAATCCTTGGCAACCGGCTCCGGGCAAGCCGGGCAGTCTTTCCGGGTGGCCGGCCGGACGGGCCGAAGCCCCAGGGGGAGTTCTTTTGGAAAAAGAACCAAAACCAGAATCTAAATAATCTTGCACGCCAGGCACCCCTGCGATGAATCGACAGGGGGCGGCGGATCTGATGGCCTTGGCCCATCACGCCACCGTGCCTGGGCTGTGGTTATGAAGCTTGTTGGATGTTCGTTGGGATCTCGTGGGCGGCCTCTCGGTGGCCTCTTGGAAGCAGTTTTGAAGCCAATTGAGGGCCCTTTTGGGGCCTCTTGGAGCCTCTTTTGAGGCGCTTGGGGGCCTCTTGGGCGTCTCTGGGGGCCTCCTGGGGACCTCTTGGGGCAGAAGGCTCGGATTTTCGGTTCGTACTCCCTCTTCTGGGCTCCTTAATGGGGCCGTCTTGGGGCCCTCTTGGGCTGTCTTGGGCGCCCTTTGGGCCGTCTTGGGGCGCTGTTAGGCCGTCTTGGGGCCCTTCTGAAGGCCTCTTCGGGTGGTCTGGGCCGTCCGGAAGCGCAGGGGGCCCCGTTGGGAGGCCTCTTGGAGGCCTCTTCAGGGCGTCTTGGAAGCCTCTTGGGCCGTCTTCGGGCCATCTTGGGCATCTTGCGCTGATCGACTCGGGGCCCTCTTGGATCGTCTTCGGGGTCTCTCGGAGCCCTCTTGGTCCGCGTTGGGGCCCCCTTGATTCCGAAAAAGTCACGCGAGAAGGCGCGAGAAGCCCCAGGGGGCACGCGGGAAGCTCCGAGAGACTTGGCAAACTGTGCCTGGGCCCCTCAGAATGCCTCCAGGAGTGCTCCATGGATCAGTGTCGTTTAACCGACCCCCATCCCCATCCTCATCCCCTTCGAGACCCCCACCAAATTACCACCCCAGTTGGGGATACACCCCTCGAAGCCCTAAGGGAACGCCCTATATCCCCATCTAGGGGTGTAAATCGGCCAGTGGGGCCCAGGCCACGCCGCTGGGGATGGGGATCGGTTAAACGATACTCAATGGATTAGGCCAAGGACCGGAGGACACGCCCACTCCTCCAGCGGCACGGCGGCGGATATTTGTAAAGCCCTGACGGGGTGTGACTCCAGCGCCCAATGTTTACAACGGGAAGTGTTAAGACGAGCGTGTCCCTCTACAGGAGGAATGCTCAAAAATAGTAAAAAATTGCTTGGGGACGATTTTTCGATTATTGTTTGATCATGTTTAATAATATTTGTTGGCTGTTTGTTGTATGCGTCGTCCCCAATCCCCCTGCAGGAGGACATGGCCCGACCTAACCCTAAACGGGGAGTGGCTCCAGCGCCCCATGTGTACAGAGGGGGAGTGGCTTCCAGCAGACTGTGCCGTCGAGAGGGGTGGCTTCCAGCATCCGAGGTTCACGAGGGGCAGTGGCTCCAGCAGCCCACGGCGTAGGCTCCAGCACCCACCTCTGACGAGGGAACGTCGCTCCAGCAGACGATGTCGTCGAGAAGGGTGGACTCCAGCATCCGGCTCTCACGAAGGAGCGCGGGGAAATGGTTCCAGCAGCCCACGGCGTGGGCTCCAGCACCCAAAGTAGACGTTGGGAATGCCTCTCCAGCGGATCACGCCAACACGACAGGTGGGCTTTCGTCTGGAAAGACAGCTAGGGCGAGCCGCGCCCCAGCCACGAATCCTCCTACAGTCAGTCATACATTTCACAAGCAAAATATTCACCTAACTGTAGGGGTGCCGATTGTCACAGCGAGACGAGCGTTTGCACCCGCGCATCAGGCTATCTTTCCGTTGCACTACGTAGTTCCACCTTCTCAGCCTCAAGAGGCACATTCAAGCAATCAATTCCCGCTTCAAGTTCAAGAACTCCTCTTCCCTCCCTCCACCCTTCTCTTCCCCCTCCCTCGCCCTCCCTGCAAGCCAATCCTCCCTTTCTCCATTCCTCCGTCTCATCCCTGCCCCCTCGCCCATCGCGCCCCTCCTCCCTCCCTCCCTCCCTCCCATCCCTCCCCCGCCCATCCATCGCAGGACCCGAGCTAAACGGTGTCTTGGCGAGTTTGTGCACCGTTCTCGTATGTCGTGCTGCAGCCGCGGCGGAACGAAGGCGCAACGAGGGACAAGGGGCACAAAACGAGAACGGAAAACACTGCTGAATTAGTTCGACCCCGGTTCTTCCGCCCCCCTCCTTCCTCGCAAGCCCTTGCGCCGCGGAGGCACCGGAGCCGATGGCGCTGCTGCAGCGGCGCCTGCGCACGTCGCTCAACGGGCGCGCAGCACCGCCCCCCCGGCGAGGGCATTTTCGGTTCGGGCGGCCCCAGGAGCGGCGCGCCTGGAAGCGAGGGGGGAGGTGGGAGGGGGGGGGAGGAGGAGGATCTGCGGAGGGCGACCTCGGATCCGAACTTCACGCCGTCAGCTCACAGGTTACAGGAGGATCGGCCAGTTCTATCCAGCCGCCTGCGGCAAGCCCCGCCACCGTGTCTGTGCAACGGCGCAGCAGCAAGGAGACCGTGTGTAGGAGCAGCGCAAGTCCGACGACTGATCTGAACCAGGACGGGCCGTGAACTCGACCTTGTCTCTTTGTCTTCGTCGGCGCGATAGGAAGTAGGTCGAGTTCACGCTCCGCGGCAGTTCAGCGTTTGGTCTGACTTGGGAAGGGTCTCGGTCTCGACCTCGTCTTCGTCCGCGCGGTATGGAGGAAGAGGCGGAGGAGGAGGAGACGAGGATGTGAAGGATCATGGGTCCCTTTCTTGAGGCCTCCTGGATGCTTCTTATGAGCCTCTTGAGAGGCCCCTTGGTGGCCTCCTGTGGCCTCTCGGGGGCTTATTGGGGCCTCGTGGATCGTCTCAGGCTCATCTGGCGCTTTCGATGGCCGTCTTGGGGGCTTCTCTGGCCCGTTTTGACGCTCTCTTGGAGCGCTTCAAAGCCGTCTTGAGGGTTCTCTTGTGAGCCCCTTGGACGATCTTTGGATCCTCGTGAGCCGCCTTGGGGTCTCCTGGGGCCCGTCTTGGGGACGAAGGCTCAACATGTTCGTTCGGGTCTCCCGTCTGGGTTCCCTCCTGGAGCCATCTTGGGGGCCTCCTGGGCTATCTTGGAGGCCTATTGGGCCGGCCCTCCAGAGCCATTTTGGGGCCATCTTGGAGGCCGTTTGTGGCGATCCTGGGGGTGTCTTAAGAGGTTTTGGAGCGTCGGGAAGCCCAACAAGCGATAGTGCCGAAATCCTTGAAGCCCCTGAGGATACCAATGATGTGGGCCTCTTGGAGCTCTCTTGGGAGACTTCTTGGAGGCTTCTTGCGGCGTCTTGGAGGCCTCTTGGGCCTTCTGGAGGCCATCTAGAGCGTATTGGAAAAATCTTTCGGCGACTCGGGGCCCTCTTTGGACCGAGAGCAGTCACGCGACAAGCCGCGAGGAAGCCCAGGGGGCACCCGGGAAGCCCCGGGAATCTGGGCAATTTGGGCTTCGAGTCCCTTCCAGACTCCGCAGGCTCGAGGATTGAGGACACGCCCACTCCGTGCGCAGAGGCACGGTGGCGGACTTACAGTCGGACCGAAGTAGAAGACCGAGGTCGGTTCGGGGAGGGTACCCCAGTGTTCTTCGTGTTTGTTGGATGTTCTTGTGCACCCTGGGGAGGGCACCCTTGGACGTTCTCTGTGTGCTTTGGCCAGCGGAGGGTCTCCTGTTCTTGAGGGGTACTCTCTTGGCATATAGCCGCCTGTATGTTGGCCGGTGGTTTGACTGAGCACGTGACGTCCATGCCAGGCGCACGCGGGGGCACCAGCCCGACCCGAACCACGACGTCTACCACGAGGTCGTGTGCGAGGAGCCGAGGGCGCTCGCCCGCAGGGGTCTGCTCCGCAGCCCCGCCCGCGCGGCGCTTGGAACGCCATGGGGGCCCTGGGGGTCGGAGAGGGGGGGGGGGTAACAGCCGAGGCGCTCAAGTACGGACCACTCTGGGTTCGGGGGAGGGGCTGTGCTTGTCAGGCCGTTCCTCAGGTCCAGGCCAGGGAGCCCGATCGCGGCCCGGGCTCGCCGTGGCCAGGAAAGCCCCTTTGCTCCTGATCTGGCGATCCTTCTGGCTGTGCCGTGAGGGTGTAGTTTGCAGGGCCGGGAGGGGTCCGAGCAGATGGGGTCGGAGGATCGCGCCGCATCGCCGGTGCATCGGCGATGCAGCTCGATGTGGAGCCCGATTTTTTCTCCACGCTGGCGTCTCCGATGCACCGCCGACGTCGCTGATGCATCGCCGTCGCGGCGCGACCCTCCGACTCCATCTACTCGGACTCCATCTGGGAGGCCTCTAAAGCAGGAAGAGGGGGAAGGGGGGAGGGCACGACATGCGCATACGAAGTCTTCTTGTCTCTTCCGGTAGTCCTCGGCCTCTGGTTTTGGGACTCCGTTTTTCTGGTGTTGGTGGTGGAAGGGGCGGGTTAGAGAGGGAGGGGAGGGGACGTGGGGAAAGAGAAAGAAAGGGGTGGTCGGATGGGGGAAGGAAGAGGGCGACAGGGGGGGAATAGGAATAGGAATAGGAACCACTGGCAAAGCCAATCCCGAACAGACCACACTACTGAGAAGACCTTCGCTGCCGCCGTGCTTGGTCGGCCTTGCTTAGGACTTTGGGGGTTAGCCCACTCTGTATGCGATCTAAATATTCACGCCCCGTGCGCGTGGGAGGGCCACAGGGTTTGCCGAGGGAGCGCAGCTGCTTATCAGCTATGCTCCCGCAATGCCCACAAAACCAAACCTTCAAAACAATATGATAATTAAGGAGGTGAGAGGGGTGCAGCCAGCCCCCCGCTACATGGATACGGGCTCCACGGCCAGACGGGGCCATCAGGGTGCCGTCAACATTGTAGAGGGCGGGGCAGTCGGTCCTCCACCATTCAGGCGCAGTGGCCAGAGTGGCTGACCCGAAGCATCTAATACACTTACGTTTGCACTCCGTGAGCCTGTGAGCCGACAGGAGCGGGGCGAGAGCAGCAGCAGCGGGGCGGGGCGGGGGGGGAGGGGGAGGCGGGACCCCCTCACTTTTCCTCTCCCTCGCCTCCAGAGCAGCCTTCTTCTCAGCCTCAAAACAATCAAGGGTAGCCCTTAGGAGCCTCATCCTAATTTGGAAGGCCTTCTTCTCAATAACTAAAATATCGTGCCTAACATTCAGAGGTACCCTGCATATATTCGCTGCCGTGCCTGCCAGCTCATCAGCAACCGTGTTCGCCAGCACTAGACTACTTAAGGCACGGCCCTCGACAACATCCTTACTTTCCTGGTGGCTGTGGGTGAAAACAACCGTGACATCACTAAACTGCCTACAACACATGTGCTCAGCGAAGGAGGGAGGGAGGAGTAGGGGAAGAAGGAGGGCACGTCAGAGAGGGAGGGAGTGAAGAGGGTGCGGAGGAGGAGGACGAGGATGAGCAGTGTGGGTTCTGGGGCTGCAGGTGAGGATGTCTCCCCCGTGGTCCTCTGGGGGACGAGCAGCGTTCGTTCTGAGCTGCGCAAGACTGGCTGTGCTTCCCTTGAGGGGGTACAGTGGGGGCCCATGCCAAGAAGCACCCTGCTTGCCTCCAGGGTGCCCTGGATTTCTTCGGTGTTGATGCTTTTGCGATGGAAAGCGTGATGCTCCCACGCCAAACATCAATGGTCAATGGACGTCCTGGTGTCTCAAGCTTGGGTTTCTTTTGGAAGGTTTCTTGTGGTCGGGCCCCTACTGTATTTGTCGACGTCTTCACTTTGCGTCGTCGCCCCAGGCGTCGTGCCGCGCCCCCCCGCCCTCCCCGCCGCCCCCCAGGGCTCGTTTCGACTCCTCCGATTCGATTCGATTTCCATGGCTTCGGTTCCGAGTCGATTCGACTTCGGAATCCGATTCTGATTCCGATTTCTCCATTGAGGCCGCCGATTCGATTTCTTCCGACTTGGCTGCCGATTCCCGCCGATCCGATCCATTTCGATCGCCGATCAAATTTTTCGATTCGATTCGGAGCGCTCTTGCCCACCGTTTGCGGACAGTTACTTGTCGTTTTCATCGTCGTCGTCGTATTCCTCCTCGTTACGCTGCCGTCCCAGGCGATGCGGCGCGCCCCTCCTCCACTCACCACAACCCACCCCTGTTGGACATCTACTCGTCGTCGTGCTTGTCCTTGGCGTTGTTGTCGTCGCTCCCCTCCTCGTTACAGAAAATGGGGTCCGCAGCGTGAAAGTTTCGCCGTTGGAGATCGGCTACGGTGGTAATAATGGAGGGCAAGCAGTTCGTTACCAGATGCTGCTGTTCGAATCCCAGATCCACGTCTACTTCATGTGCCGTCCTACTGCACCCGCTGGTAATCGGAGAGGGCTCCCGTTAGCATTTTCTCGGGGGCGAGTTGACACCTATTGTAATTTGACAAGTTTCCGACAGTCACGTGTCTCCGTGTTCCGTCCGAGCGGCCCGTATTTCGTCAAGGTTGCTTTTGCATCCGTCCTTGTTCGGCCCATCTTCTGCCAAGCTGATATTTCCAATGGGTCTTGCAAGGGACCGCGGATTGCAGGTCTCCCGAACTCTTTGCATCCTGACCGTGCGTCCCTAATTTTTACGGTTAAACGTTTGGAGGGGTGCACGCATACGCTCTGATGCACCTACGGGGTCCACGTGCAGAATGAGCACGCGCGTGTGCAAACGCAGATTTGTGCGTCGTATGACCAGAGCCTTGGGTAAGGAAGCTGCAGCTTCATGCCAGCTCCTGCCATATTCCAGCATTTAATATCTTCCCAGGGAGACGCTGGAGAGAGGCTCACAGTCGAGGATGGAGCTGTTGGCATCTAGCCCTCGGTGGAACACTGGCGAAACTACAATGGGTTCGGGTCCGCCATCTGGAGGACATGGTCAGCTCTCCCATGGCATTCGGTGAACTGTGAGTCGGGGCTTCCGATGCTGCCCAGGGCCCTCACAGCAGACAAACGGCGGGCCGACGCAGGGGCTATTGCAAAGGCCTTACGGCCAATGCCCCCCACCCCGAAGACGGCGACGACGAGGACGACGAGGATGTAGAGCAGCAGGACGAGGAGGAGGATGCGCAGCAGGAGGAGTAGGAGGGTCAGGGTAGGGGCTACCACTGTGAAGCGGGTGTTGCCCAGGGCCCATGGCGCACGTTCCATTCCGCGCCCCAGCGCGTCTCCAGCACTCGATGCCCGGGCGGCCCCTCGTAGTGGTCTCCGCTTCTCCTGGCTCCAGCTCGGGCCTGCGTGCCGCCGTCGTCGGCGGTCGGCTCACCACCTTGATTGTTTGTTTTTCAGTGCTGGATCCGTGTTCCCCATCCTGTCCCCCGGTTGCTCAAGCCTGGGGTGCTATCGGCCTGGACGGCCCCGCCCGAGGACTACGGGAAGCGCCCAGGGATCTCGTCGCGGATCTTCTTCGGGCCGCGGCTGATGCGGTCCTTCCGGGCTTCGGTATCCCTGATCCGTTTGCGGCATGTTGTTTGAGAGGGGCAGTGCTAGCAAGAGACAATGCTTGCGGCATGCAGATGGTTCCAATGTTTTCTAGCAAGCCCTCAGCAGCGACGGGCGCGTCAGTCTAAGCGCAAGAGGCCGAGGTGCGCTGCCTAAGTGCAAAGTCGATGCGCCCGTCTCGGCGCATCGCAGCGGCACAGCGCGGTTACGGGCATGAGCATTGTGCATCAGGCAGTGGGACATTGAGTGCTGCACTCTGAACGGTCAGCTTGGCAGTTCGAAGTTTTGAGTTCTTCGCTCCCGGTGAGGTGTATCCGAGGTCATCGTACGTAGGCGGTCATGGGACATCTCGAGGAACATTTGAGAAATCGGTTTGCATCATGGGTGCATCAAGGCGATATCCAGCGCCGTCTTCGCGGGTGGTTCGTTCTGGGCTCCAGGAGTGTCGCGCAATTCTGCGTACATGTTTCGTCTCTTGCTGGACAATGCTCACACCAGTTTATCGGTCCATGTTTGCAGACACATGTGGACCTGTAGAGTGTGGGTCATATACGAGGATGCACACTCATGCCTCGTGTGAACGAGTCCTGGGCATCGCCGCGTGCTGGTGCCCGCTGATATGGGGCATGGTCGCAGAAGATATACAAGGCGTGCGTGAAAAGTAGTCCGTGAAAGAGGGGTTCCTGTGCGTTGCGCAGGCATTGGAGAGCCTCGGGTGCGGCATCGATGTTGCTTGGCTGACAGTTGTGTTGGGCACCATGCCCCGCACTCGGAGGCTTAGAATCATGACGTCCGTTGTGCAGCACAGGGAGGGCGCAAAAGATCCACGGGCATTGCCGTTCTCATGCAACCCAAGCATCAAGAGACCCATGCAGTCTTTCGACTACAGCATACCATCGGCACTCAGGTCGCGCTTGATGTAGAGATCATCCGGTTGTCATTGAGGATCGACGGTTTCGTGTATTGCAGTTGTGGCAGTTCCATTCGCGAACATTGGGAAGTCGGAAGAGAGGAATCCTGCACGCGTCCTGGAACGAGACAGCATAAAACGCACGTCGGCGGTCAAATCTGCCCCGCGCGCCCTCGAGCTCGGCCAAAAAAACACTGCGCGGGAGCGAGCGTGCAAGTCTGCCTCGGAAGTCTTTACAGTTGTGCATGAGTGGGCCCGTCTCGGAGGCCCAGTCCCCGTTCCCTGCAGTTCGTGTTATGTCGGGCCTGTCCCTCTACAGGAGGAATTTTAAAAATAGTCAAACATAGTAAGTGGACGAATTTTTGAGTATTGTCTGTTTGACCATTTTGGAATATTTTGTTGACTGATTTTAACTCTTCGTCCAAAATCTCCTGTAGTAGGACGCGCCCGACCTAAAGCTTGTGTCCCACGTTCGCCAGATCTTAGGAAAAGCGGAAGCAGCGAGGCCACGAGAGAGTGGCAAGTCGCTGTACCCCGCATTTCATTTCAGGCAGAGCCCCGAGCGCACCCGCAGCTCCCACATGCAGAGACCGACCAGGGCCTGCTGTTTCCCTTCACGCACTGCGATTGAGGTACCGTTTGCATTACGGGAGCTGCACGCCTCATGCCCAGTCCCACCCCTCCCCAGCAAAAGAGTCACGTTTAACGCACTTCACACGTTGCTCAGCGGCACGGCGGCAGGTCTCCACAGAGCGTCTCCGGAGTCGAATCAGCCCACCTTGCAGCACGTCTGAGGTCAGAGCCGCACCGGCCGCGCACCTCGGCAGCGCTGAGAGCGCGGGTAGATCTGGCCGATCTGGGTTCCCGCAGAGGTGCTTTGCTAGCCTTTTGGGTCCCGCAGAGGTTTCCGTCTCTTCCGGCAGCGGCCCCAGTTCCTTGGTTTTGCCGTGGGGGCGTGCGTTCCATCGGGTGGCTTCAGCTGTAGGGGGGCACATGCGAACCCTACCCCTACCCCCCATGATTTTGAGGGGGGAGGGTGGGGTTCATTTTGTCTGGGAGCTCCCGAGCGAAGTGAACCCCACCCTCCCCCCTCAGAAGTCGTGGGGGGTAGGGGTAGGGTTCGCATGTGGCCCCCTAGGCTTGTTGCCGATCCCATGGCCATTTGGACGCGCACTGTTCGTGCCGCTGGTTCAGCGGAGCTTCTCTTGCAGATCCTCGCTGTTAGCAGAAGAGCGGCACCGATTCGCACTGCCCCGCTCTAGAACGACACAACGACCCTCGGGGCCCTCTTGGGATGGTCTTGGGAGCATTCGGGGCTGGTTTGAGGTGCAACCTGGGTCTCTCTTGGGGCGCTATTGGGCGATGTTGGAGCCATCTTGTCTTGAGGCCCTAGAGGCCCATCGGAGGCGAAAGAAATAGGAGGCGCAGTGATTAAAGCCTTTGAAGTTGTGAAGTGGATTGAGCCGCTCGGAGAGATCCCTGAGGGTTCCTGTGGCCACTTGCAGCCGTCTTGGAGCAGTTTGGGAGCCTCGTGCAGGCATGTTGAATGCCATATTGATGTATCTTGAACTATCTTGCCATATTGAAGGGCCGTCATGAGCTACATGACGTCACACTGTAGCCATCTTGGACGTTCTGACCGCGCGCGGCCCTCCACCCCGTCCAGACCCGGGTGGGGGGGGGTGGGGAGGAGCCAAGCTCCCGAGCAGGTTGTCTCGCTCATTTCCACGCCGATCCCCCGTCTCCACACACCATCTAAGTTGGCACCCTGGGCTCAGCCTGGGTCCCAGGTGGAGGTTGCCATCGGATGGACATCAAAGCTTGGAACAAGCAGGAACGCCAGGTGTGCGACTCTCGCGAGGTGCGCCACGTGTGCCGGGTGCCCAAGCGTGCCGGGTGCGCATGGTGCGCCAGATGCGCCACGTGCGCAAAGTGCGCCATTTGCTCCAGTCGCGCCAAGTGCGCCACGTGCGCAAAGTACACAGAGAGCGCCAGGTGCGCCATTGCACGTCGAGGCGCATGTCGGGGCGGTGACCCTCCGCGGCGGCGGGGTGGAAAGCACGGTGCACGGCGCGTGCACCCACGATTAGTTTGTGTTTGATTGTGGCTAGGATGTTGAAAACAGAGCACTGCTGACAAATACCATAGCTTCCGCAGTTGCTGATATGAGTGGAGGGGCGGGGGATCGTCGGCAGTCGGCGGGGCTCGAGCGAACATTTAACGAAGCTTTCTTCCCCATGTCAGCCACATACAGCGAGCCCGCTGCAGTCGCGAGTTTTTGGTCAAAGCAATATGGCCACATACAACGAGCGCGCCGCAGTCGCCAGTTTTGGTCAAAGCAGTAGGGGTGGATCGTAGATGGGTCACGGGAGAGTCGCGGGTGTCTTGCGGGCGGGTCGCGGCGCGGGTGGTACGCGATGAGGCGCATGTGGTTCGCGGATGGATCTCGGGCGAAAAGCGGGTGGCGGGCGGCTCATATGTGGGGACGACGAACAAATAGAATCATCACAGCGGAATTCCAACTCAGTCACGCATCCAGGGAAGTGTACTGTCAATACTGATAGCAAGGGTGAGCGACTTTCCAAGATTTCCCTTGCATCCTTCCCCTTCGGCCCATCCTTGGTCACTTTCTCTGGCCGCGCCCCGCTCCAAAACTGTAGGACCCTTCGGCACCCCTCAGTCTGATCTTCACCTTCCGCCACCATTGTCAAAAGCAACTTCGAAGTGCTCGGGGGGGTCCCACTCACGATCTAGATTTTGCTGTGCATGGTTATTGGTTGGCGGCCGGTCGAGCGGGGGAGAATGTGTTTATGATCCAGTTGCTTGCGGCAAGTTCCGCCACCGTGCCAACCCAGCATTTGGGGTGGCGACTGTTCGAGAGTGGGAGGGCCGTGATGAGGATGATGCTGGTGGTGATCTTGTTGATGATGATGCTGATGATAATGCTGATGTTGGTGATGGTGATGATGTTGCTGATAATGCTGATGATGCTGCTTATACTGACGATAATGATGATGATGCCGATGCTGATGATGATGATGATGATGCTGATGATGATGATGATGATGATGATGATGATGACGATGATGATGATGATGATGATGATGATGATGATGATGATGATGATGATGATGATGGGAATGAGGGGACCAGTGTAAACCCCAGACTCAACAACGATGCAACATCTTCAAAGCATCCTCCCTCCAAATTCCCTCATCGTAGGCACCATGCAAGAATTTGATGTTACTGAGGGAAGTGCACCGGTGGAAGACAACCGTTTGAAAACCGTGAACTGTGCCATAACACCCTCCCTGGGACTTAAACGCAGCGAATCATCGTTACTTGTTCGTCTTGACGATCCTGAACCGCGCCAGAACACCATTCCTGAGACTTGAATTCCGCGAATGTGCGTAAGTGTTGCGCTCCCTGACAGTCTGACATCGTGCCAAGACATTACTCCTGAGACGGTAACCATGATGATATTCCAAACTGCTGTAAGCTCTTCAAAAGGATCTGCGCGGCGCTGAGGCGAAAGCCACATGTTGGACAGGAGCCGCCCTCCAACCGTGAAGTTCCTGCAAATATTAAACGCGAATGTGCGCGATGCTAAGGCGAGAGCCGCATTTTGAAAGTGGCCCGTCCTCCATCCGTGAAGCTCTCGAACATGTTTAAAGCGAGTGAGTAGCGTTTTGAAAGCGGGCCGCCCTCCATCTGTGAGGCCCTTTTTGTACATTCTCAACTTAAGGATTATACATGGGGAGGAAATCGCAGGCGAAACGCCCGGCCCGCCGTACCGACACGCCTCTGGGGGGACAGGGAGGAGTTATGTATCAAATAGCTTGGGTTGTGGGTCAGAGTTCTCAGGGATGCTTCTTCGGGTCTCTTCGGAGCGATCTCGGGGGCTTCTTGGGAGCAGCTCTGGGGCCGCTTCGGAGCCTCTTGGGGGCCTCTTCGGGGCATCTGGGGTGCCTGTTGGGGGCCCATTCGGGCCTCTTGGGGCCTCCTGGGGGCCCCTCGGGGCCAAGGGCTCAAAATATCCGTTCGGGTTCCCCATCTTGACCCCCTCTTGAGGCCGTCTTTGGGCTCTTTTGTGCCGTCTTGGGCGCCTCTTGGGCCGTCTTGGGGCCCTCGGAGCCGTCTTGGGGCCCTCTTTGGGGCCTCTTGGGTCGTCAGGGATCAGTATTTGAGGCCTCTCGGGCCGCCCTGGAGCGGCGGGAAGCCGAAAAGGCGAGAAGGCCGACAACGTTCAAAAACCTAAGGAACATCAGTGATTGTTGCGTCTTGGGGCCCTCTTGGGACGCCTCTTGGACCACACTCCTGGGGTGCCTTGGGGGCTTCGCGTATTGGGGCGATCTTTCGGCAGGCCCTCTGGGCCGGTCTCGGGGCCCTCCTGGGCCCGAGAGAGTCGTGCGATAACGCTTCCCGGGGCCCAGGGGGCTCGCGCCAAGCCCCGGGAGGTTTGAGAAGCTTGGGTTCCGGACCCTTTGGGAGGCTCCTGAGGAGTCACTGAGGATGACGGATGAGGAGGAGGAGGAGGAGGAGGACGAGGAGGACGAGGAGGACGAGGAGGAGGAAGAGGAACAGGAGGAGGACGAGGAGGAGGAGGAGGAGGAGAAAGAACAGCTAGAAGAGGAAGACCGTCACATGGGGCACCTTTCGTCTTTATCATTTGAGGGGCTTTTATGGAACTCGTTTGGGGCGTCTTAGGGCTACCTTGGCCTCTTGTGAAGCAGTCGTGGGGATCGTTTGGAGCTCTCTTGGGCCGTGCTGGGACCCTCTTACGCCTTCTTGGGACTCTGTTGGGCTGTCTTGGGGCCCTCTTGGCCGTGTGGTGGGCGTCTGGGGGCCGTCGTTGGGCCGTCTTGTGCCGTCGAAAAGCCTTATAAGGTGTCTTGGGTCCCACGGGAGGCCCTCTTGGGCCGTCTTGGGGCCGTTGTTTCGTGGGCCATCCTGGGGCCTCTTGGGCAATTTGGGGGCCCTCGTGGGGGCCTCCTGGGTCGTCTTGGAGCCATCGTGGAGGCATCTGGGGCCATCTTGAGCTGACGTGAGCCCGACAACGCGACAATGCGAAAATCACTCAAACACCAAAGGGGAGTCACTGACGGTGATATTGATGATGACGACGACGACGACGACGATGATGATGATGATGATCATGATGATGATCATGATCATGATCATCATCATCATGATGATGATGATGATGATGATGATGATGATGATGGTGGTGGTGGTGGTGGTGATGTTGAGGATGATGAAGATGATGCTGATGATGTTGAGGTTGATGCCGATGCTGATGTTGTTGCTGATGCTGATGCTAATGCTAATACTGGTGAGGCTGATGATGATGACAATGACGATGGTAATGCCGATGATGATGATGATAATGATGATGCTGAGGACGATGATGACGATACTGATGATGATGCTGATGATGATGGCGACGACTGCGACGACGACGTCGTCGATGCCGATCATGATGGTGTCTCTGGTATGCTGGTGATAATGATGATGACGATGATGATACTGCGTATGATGCTGACGATTGCGGACGATTATGATGATGATTAGGATGATGATGCGTATGATGTTGACGATTATGATAAGTATGATCATGATGGTCATGGTCATGGTGATGGTGATGGTGACATTGATGGCTATGATGATGGTGATGATGATGGTGATGGTGATGGTGATGGTGATTTTGATGGTTATTGTGATGGTGATGGTGGTGATGATGACGACGACGATGATGATGATAATGATGATCATGATCATCATCATTATGATTATGATTATGATTATGATTATGATTTTGATGATGATGCGGCGGGGAATAAAGAGGATGGGAACGAATGCGGGTTTGAGAACAAGACATCACCATCGACTATGTTTACAGGACCGCCCTTCGCACACCGCGTTCCGACATCGCTGTCTGAGATCGGACGTTTGGTTTGTGTGGCCTTGCATCCACCCAGAGTTTGCAACGATAGACAGATCGTTCCCGACACAGCCAGAGAGAGTTCGGCCACGGCGAGCACGGGGAAGTATAGGTATTCTGGGCAATGCTTCTCGTGGCATCCGCGCATGACTAAGGTTCCGGCTCTTCCCCGAGGAGCGGCGTATTACGTTGATGCTCAAGGTCAGGGGGATCGGGATGTGTTTGAGCACTCGTGGCTTGGCAGTCGCGAGCCGCTTCTGGCAACATGAGGTTCAGAGGAAACGGTACCTATACCTCTACCCTCCCCTCGTTTTTCTTTTTTGGGGCCTCCTGGGCCTCCGTCGTCGCCACCGCTAGATTCGCCTCGAAATCATGGTCAGAACGCACCCCAGTAGAGGTCCGGGGAGTAGCGGTATCGGTACTTTATGTCGGGGGCCCCCAGACGGGGTGGTGACCACACCGTGCGGTGAGTCGGTGGGGATTCGGGGTCACCGCACGGTTTTGGGACTCGGGTCGTTCTCCAAGGGTGTCTCGGGCGACTGGGGCATCCGAGGTCCCAAAACCGTGCGATGACGGACCGTGCGGTGAGGTCTTGGGGGATTTCGAGGTCACCGCACGGTCTGTCACCGCACCGTCTGAGCAGCCGTTTCGGGACTCCAAATTTTGAGTTCCCCCGAGACGTTGTACGTGTAAAGCACGTATGCTGAGATATGTTGGGACTGACCCAGCGGGGGTGAGATCAAATCGTGCCATCCAGATTGTGCCGATCGGAGGCACTCTGGGGTCGACCCTGCGGAATGAGGGGTATCACCGTGTCCTTGTGCCCCTGCATTTACTTAATACAATTGCCTACGAGTCCCCTTGACTCGGGACCTTTATGTGTGCGGGAGCCTCTGGAGAAACGGAAGTGCGGGCGTCCAGGTATACAGCTGCGCGAAGGGATGATGTGTTCGCTCGCCCCTGGCTCCTGGCTCGGGCATTCTCTGCCATTCCTCGTGAACAACTATCGGCCGCCGGAAGAGATCAGGCAGTGCCTTGCAGGGGCAAGGCGAGGCCATTCGTCGATCACCAGGCGCGCCGGTAGAGCGGGCCGGGCGTTGAGACTTCACCACGCAGTATGAGCAGACACGCCATGATGTAACACGGCACGATGGAGGATATAGTTCTTACACAACGTTCTTCAACGACGTGTTTCAACCATTCGGAATCAGAAGTGGCCGTGTTCTTAGCATTTGCTCGGGGGGAGGGGGCGTGTTTTCAAACCAAGTCCCTTTAACAGTGCTTGCGCTACTTCGCTGATGCAGAAATTTGGACCTGGCCGCGGTGCGGTGTTGTCGCGGTGCGCATTGCTTTTTGTTGCATGCAGCTCGGTCGCCTACCCCCAGAGCGTTCTGCCTCGGTCGACATCGCGTTCTCGGGGAAGTCATAACCATAATTGCCGTTTCGATGTCGAACAGGGCAATTCCTGTCTAAGGTGAAAGCTGTCTTTTCTAGTGGGAAGCTCCTATCGGCAATCACACTTTTGCTTTTCAAGGTCAGTGAATGTATGCATGTGATTGCCAATTGGGTTGCCCAGGTCGAGGTATAGATATCGTCAGAGGTCCGTTCGACCAAAGACATTTCGAGCAAGACCAATGTTTGCCGTCAGTAGCCCAAGCCGCGATTCCGCTTGAGACTTCAAACAGATATCGGACATCTTCAGCTCAAGGACGACACGGCGAAGTCGTGCGGGACTTCGTCGAGATCACAAGGCGAGCATGTTTAAATTGATGTCGAAGCGGCAGTATCGTTTGGCCCTCTCTTCAAACAAAGGCAAAGCCGAGCGAGTGTCCACCCTGTGGACTGGGAACACGCAATTGGGAATGTGCAACAGGGTGCAGGATTTGACTTGTGGCCAAACATTCGTATCGGCGAAATGGAGTTTCAGACTAGTTCGCCAACGTCCGACAGACACTGCTGCACATGCCTGGGTCGATGTTTGACGACTCCAAGAGCACGTTCACACGAGCCCATGGTCTTCTGCAGACGCATGCGCCATATTTGCGGATGCACGATGGGATTTCGCACGAGCGCATGGCCGTCTATCAGACACTGTTCCAGATGCGTGCGTAATGCTAGCGGACCGCGCCCAGCCGGCGCTGGGGCCTACTCGGCGCCAGGGCTCGCTCGTCCTCCCTGCTGTGCCTCTCCTGGTCCTCCCGCCTCGCTCTTGCCGACCTCCCCGTCCTCTCTCCCTTCTCGATCGTCCTCCCCGTCCTCCCCCCCCCTCCCTCCCCTCCCTAGGGCTCATCTCGACTCCTCCGTTTCGATTCGATTCGGCTTCGATGGTTTCCGATTACGATTTCGATTCTCAGTGGAGGCCTGGCCTTCCGATGTTCGCCAATTCGATTTCTACCGACTCGGTTCCCGATTTCTGCCAAACCGTTTCGTTTCGATCGCCGATCCGACTTTATCGATTCGATTCTGGGTTATCCTGTCTCCCTCGTCGCCCTCCTCCTCCATCCCGTTTCTGCTAGATAGGTCTTCCCTGCCGCACCCCCAGGCGTGTTGGCAGGGTGGGCCGGGCGTTTCGCCCGAGACCGCTTCACCATCCAGGATCGTGAAGCACGAAATCAGTTCTACGGATGTAGGGCGGGCAGTTTTCAAAATTTGGTTCTCGCCTCAGCGTTGAGCACATTCGGTTTTCACTTTGCAGGGCTCCCTGATTGAACAAAAAACATGCTGCCCATCGTATTTGTTATTGATCGTCGGGGGCGAGCTCTTTTCGGTCAGTCGGGATGCAGCGCTGCGCACGCGGAGGGGCGGTAGGGTTATTTGTCTGGACAGGGTGACGCACGAGCGCGCTCACGGGGTCGGGTGCAGTGCGCGATGACGCCGCCTGTGGATGCAGCACCTGCGCCATTCGGTGATCGCTCTGCGACGTATTCTGCAGTCTACATTGCTGTCGGGGCCCCGATCTCTAATCTATCTACTCTAAATCCCTTATTAATCGACCCCCCCTAAAAAACTGGACCCCCCTCCAAATGCGACCTAATATTCCGGGCCCCCTTTTGCGACGGGGCGCCTTGATAAACCAGACCCCCTAAGCTCCAATCCAAAGAAAGCGCCCTGATAAACCGGACCCTCCCAGTAACAACAAAGGCGCCCTAAAAAACTGGACCCGGGGGACGATGAATAAGGGATTTGGAGTAGGCCTCTCGGGCCCCGTCGGAGTTCTCTGGAGTGCCTGTCGTCGCCGCATCCCGACGGGCCCAGCGGGGCGGCGCGGGGCCCCGCCGGGCTCCGTCGGGCGTTCCCCGGGTTCCGTCCGCCAGGGCCTGCGGGGCAGGCCTGCGCGAGCCCGTCTTCCTGGCATTGCCGGGCTCGGAGGGCTCCGTCGGGATCCCGTGGGCCCCGCGGGGCCGTGCAGAGCGGTTCGGGCCTCGCTGGGCTCCGCCGGGATTCGTCGGGCCCGAAGGGCCCCGTTGGGTTCCGTCGGGTACCGCCGTCGGGCGCTGTCGGGCCTCCTGCCCCGCAGCCCCGCCCGCCTGCCGACCCGGGGTCCGTCGCCACCGAAGGGTGGCGCCGAGCGCCCGAGGGACCACGGGGAAGCGGGCGGAGGCAGCGAAGTGTTCAGCGAAGTTTCTCGTGGATATTTTTTTAGCCACGATCCCAGTTGAAACAAGCCTCACCAGAGAGTTCACTGGCCAGACACGCCGGCGGGTGTGCCGCGAGGAATTTCGGCGGAAACTGCACGAGTCGAAGAAAAACATACGGCAGAAACATCAACTTCTGGAGCTCCGCGCGGATTTCGTGGATCCGCGCCGGACCCCCCTGGCGGCGCCTCCGGCGCCGCCCCCTGCGGGCTGCGCGCGCAAGGGAGGGGGGTCCAGCGTAGATGCATGCAAGAAATCCCCGCGGGCCGTCGAAAGTCCACGTTTATGCAGCTCTTCCTCTAACGAGAAAATCTGGCCAATACTTCACCGGAGAATCCGACGAACAATCCAATGGTCCATTGGAGCCGCCGCCGGGGCCTCCACGTGGGGCGGTTCGCGGATTCGGATCGATGGGCGCTCAGGTGTTCGGGAAGAGCCGTTACAACTGTAATTCGATTCCCCTGTCCGTGGCCATCCGGCGACCATGGGTGTCACCGCGTGCATTTGTAGCGAGCAGTAGCTTGCGATTCAAAGGAATCGCCATCCCCGCTCATCACCGCAGCCAACGCCACCACCAGCACCGCCACCAACAGTCACCAGCACCGCCATCAAGACCTCACACCGCAGAAACAAACCAATGTAATCACCATCGCCATCGCGAGATCACCATTATCGCCACTACCACAAGCGGGATTTCATGCTCTGCATCATCAGACACAGATCCGCAGCAGTGGAGGCAAGGTCAACTCCATGTCCCGACTTTCTGCAGATAGTGTTTTGTTCGATGAGTTCGCCCTCCGCGGCTCCGTCGAGACCTCGCACTTGTCTCGCTACCAGCGCCGCACAGCCGCGCTGAGCGGTCTCTGGCCTCTTCCGCGCCCAAGTGACGAGCACCGTCGCGGGGCCGAGGCGGCCCCGTTGTCGCCTCGGCGCTGGCGCCCGCAAGTGGCTTCGATTTGTTCAACCGAGGCCTTCTTGGAGCTCCGTTTGAGTGATTGTTTAGGTTTGCAGCAGCTTCAGCGGTGGAGGGCGGGCCTTTATCAAAATCTGGCTCTCGCTTCAGCGTCGCGCACATTCGCTCGAAAGGTGTGCAGCGGTTTGAAGGATTCGTACGGTTGAAGCCCCCAGAACGGTTTTCTGGCACGATTTAGGAATGTCAGGAGGCAGCAGCGACGTTGATTCGTTGTTTTGGGCTCAGGCGTGGTGTTCTGGCATGATTCAAGACTGCCAGGATAGCGGCTGTCTTCCAATGAATGGGGTAATCTTCGCAATTCATTTAAATGTTCGTAGGGGGCCACGAAGAGAGAACTTCGAGGGAGGGTGTACCGTAGCATTGTGGATGCGCGTTGTCTTTGCACTGGTCCTCCTCCTCCTCCTCCTCCTCCTCCTCCTCCTTCCTCGTCCTCCTCCTCCTCCTCCTACCCCTCCATACCCCTTCCCTTCCCCCTCCTCATCCCCCTCCCCCTCCCCCTCCCCCTCCCCCACCACCTTCTGCCATCCCATCCCCTCCGCCCGACTCATCAGTGGAAGGTTCAGCGCGGAGAGCATGAGCACGAGCCAGAGAGTGACGCAGACGATGTTGTGGCCATCGGAGCTTGACGTATTGGGTCTGATCGACCAGCCCATTGCCTTCCCCCCTAAGCTGTGATACGGTAGGTTCGTGTCGTGTCGACCAGCGGCGACCCCGCCAGCGGCGTTCAACGTTGAACGCCGCGGGCGACCCAGAATCGTTCGATGTGGAACGATTTGGTCGTCTCGGAGACGGCCGATCGTTCGAGGTTGAACGATCCCCGCGTTGTCAGAAGCCAACGCCGAAATCGGCACGACACGAACCTGACGTAATCCCCATCCCCCTCCCTGCCTTCTGCCTTCCTTCCGCTCGCGCCTCGGCTGACCCACCCAGCGCACCCACGAGGCGCCCACGGGCGGGCACCAAGCGAAACCTCGGCACAACCCACCTAGCGCACGAGGCGCCCACGAGGCACCCTCGGAAAAGGCATTGGGCGAAACCTCAGCACGTACCGCCTCTCCCTGCCTTCCTGCCTTCCTTCCGCTCGACGTACCGCCTCTCCCTGCCTCGCGCTCGCGCGTCCTCCCCGCTCCTCCCCCCCCCCCCTCGCGGGAGAGAGAGGTCGGCTGCCGGGACGGCCCCGGAGAGGCGCCCCCCGGTGCGCTGCGGCCCTGGCACGGGGCAGCCCGCTCCCCCTGGAGGTGGAGAGCGCACGGGGGGGGGGAGCGGGGCCAAGGTTAGGGGACTGAAGAATGACATGAACGCATTAATTCTGAGGTCCTCGCGGATTTCTCGGATCCGCGCTGGAGCCCCTGGCAGGCTGCGCGCGCCAGGGAGGGGGGTCCAGCGCGGATCCGAGAAATTCGCGCGGACCTCCGCGCTGTTTTAATATGTACCTCATGTTGTTTCCCTAAAGGAGGAGCGGGGGCCTCAGAGGAGGATAAGGTATTCATACCGCCACACTTCGCCCGTTTGCCCCTCTTGGGCTTCCTGGTAGTGCTTCGTCGCCACCGCTGGATTCTTCTTGAAATCCGGGTCAGAATGCAACCCGGGAGAGGTCCGGGGAGTAGCGGTATGGGTACTGTTTGGTTTTCCCGGGATCGGAGCCTGGCTTCGCGCGGGAGGGGGATGTGGATAGTGGATTAGATTGTTTTTTCCCCCAGGCGATGTCGGGCGTGACCAGGAGCGGGGATGGGGGAGGTCCAGTCACGTCACGATTCGCGCCTGCGCCGACTGGAAACGCTTAGGAATGGTTCACTCCCACACGGCGCCAGCGCGAATGGTGACGTGACCAGGGGGGGAAGGGGGGGGGCAGGACCAGTCACAGGCGTGATCGCGGTGATCGCGAATAATGCAAACATTGGCTCCAGCGTGGATGCGTGTCATAGCCGACCTGGAACTTCAAATGAGCGGGGTGGAAACGGAGAGGGGGGACAGGTGGGAGAGTGGGGAGGGTTGATGCAACGCAGGCATGGGCGCGGGCCAGGGTCTTCTTTGGGAGGAAGATGAGGGAGGAAGGGGAGGTGTGAGGAGGCGGCGCGCGAGAGGGAGAGGGTAATGAGTAGGGAGGATTGTGTCGGGTTGGTGGCTTGGGCGTGCGCTGGGTGAGGTCACGGGGACGGCCTCTTCTGCCTGGGCTGATGGAGGTGGCAGGAGGAGGAGGAGAGTGGAGGGAGTGAGGAGGAGGGATGATGATGCTGAGGAGGAGCTAGGAGGAGAGGTCAATTCCTCCCACTCTGTCCCTCTCTTTCCTCCTGGCAGTTCTTCGCTTTGGTTTTCCCGAGGTCCACTGTGAATTCAGGAGCTTTGGGGGCCCGACGTCTCTGGTCGACGCGTTGACCTCTGCTTGTCCCCGTGGTGTTGCAAGCCTCCAAGAACAGGAGGGAGAGATAGAAAGAGAGAGAGCGAGAGAGGGAGAGATAGCGGGAGAGGTAGAGGGAGAGAGAGAGAGAGGTAGATTGAGAGAGAGAGAGAGACAGAGATAATATATACATACATATTTATATATTTCACAAAGGAGAGGAGGAAGACCAGGATGGGGAATCATTGTGTGAACTGTTTTGGCGCTGTATCGGCATCATTGTGCGGTGTCGTTGATTCTGGGACGGATAGGGGGTATGGGAACGGGTAAATGAATCATACATTCTTCGTTGGCCCATTCGAAATCGCAGCGAAGATGCGTTGCAATCCTTCCCGTGACCTCTGCTCTCTGTTCAGTTTGCTCCGTGTAGATCTGGCGATCGGAATAGGGCCCCGACCATTTCCTTAGTTCAAGCAAAGTGCTCATCTTCTCTTCTCCGCATCCTCCTCCTCCCCTCCCTAATCATTCACCTTCTCAGTCTTGCAGAAGTGGAAAAGGGGAGGGTCAATCTCCTCCGCCCCGCGCCTGAATTCGGTTTCCTTATGAATAACTCTTTCTTGTCGCACCCCGAGACGGGTCGAAAGGGCGGGCCGGGCGTTTCGATTGAGATTGTAATGGCTTCTGGCCAGTACCGCCGATCCAGGGGGCTCCGGATTCGGTGATCTTCGCGGCTCTGTGGCCTCCTCCTTCCTCGATTCTTCTGGTCCTCTTTCTTATCCCTAGTTCTTGTTATCCCATGCCTCCCGCTGACCCCATTGCGTCGCGTGATCGTCTCCCTCTCCGTCCTCGCTCGTCCTCGTTCCCTCTGGGGGGGTGCCTGGAGAGGTCCCGGGGAGATTCCGGGGAGGGTTCCGAAGGGAGGGTCTTGGGGGCGGTAGCGGCTAGATCTGAGGGGGGTCCCTGGGACCCCCCGACACATCTTGGGGATGCGCAAACCATCAGGAAAACGCCCAATGGGGAACCGCCCCCCCTCCCCACTTCCGCGGCAGAGCCACCCCTGCGATCCCCCCCAAGCAGAGCTGAAGCTCTTGCTTAGGCTCAGAGCTGAAGATCTTGCTGAGGCTCCCTGTAGCTCCCACGACGGATCGGCGGATTTCTGCACCATGTATCATCCTCAAGCTTAAAAGTTGGCAGCGGGTTCGCCTATGGAGTGCGTGTGGTTTTCAAACTGTGGCTTTCGCTTCGCCGCTCACGTTCGTTTGACACATTTGCAAGGGCTTCACGGATTGAAGGCGTCTTTTGAACATGTGTTTCTCGCCCTGGCGCCGTGCACATCCTTTTGACACAAGTCAAGAGTTCCACGGATTCAAGGCAGGTCGTTTTCAACATGTGGTTCTCGCCTTTCGCGCCGCGCACACATGCTTAAGCAATTTGCAAGAGCTTCACGGATTGAGGGTGGTTTCTTTTCAACTTGTGGTTCCCGCCTTCATGTCGCGAACGCTCGTGTTAAACAGTTGCAAGAGATTCGCGGGTTGAAGACGGTTCACTGTTAACGCTCCGGGATTGTCAGGGAACAGCAGTTAGGTAGATTCTGTGTGTTGAAGTCCCAGGCATGGTGGTCAAGAGTTGCTTAAGACGCAACCGTCAGGTTAATTCGTAGCGTTGGCGTTCTGCAGAATTGTGTTCTGGCACGCGACAGGATTTGGACACGTTTATCCCCCAGCCGGGTAGTTCTCTTTTTGGACACGAACTTTGGAGCCTGTTTCCCATCATCTGGGGGGAAGGAGGAAGGGGGCCCGTGACTTCAAGTTTCGCGCTGGCGGCGTTTTGGAATGCCTAGGAATGGCCGAGGACGCGTAGGAACGGCATGTAGGTGGCAATTTGCACCACAGCGCCTGTGTGAACCTCAGTGCCTGCGTGCACCATAGCGATTGGGTACACCACAGCGCTTAAAGACACCACAGCAGCCGCGCGCAACACATCGCCAAAGTGCACCACTGTGACTGCATGCGCCGCAGCTTTTGTGTACACCACGGCGCCTGCGTAAACCACAGCAGCCGTGCGCAACAAAGCACCAGTGTACATCACAGTGCTTGCATGCACCACAGCGCCTGTGTACACCACGGCGCTTGTGTTTACCACATCAACCGTGCGCAACAGTACACCAGTATTGTATATATAATTGTCAACATAATTCTGATGACACAATGGAGCGCCTGGGGCTTCCACAGGAAACCAATGCTTACATATAGGATGTTGGAAACAGAAATCTTATAGAAACAAACGCCTCTGGAGTCGACGAGCCTTCCAGAACCCTCCCGCATCAACCCAACTCCTCCCGTCTGCGTCCAGAAGGCTACCGCAGGGTTGGCCGTCCGAAAACCAAGTGGACATATTCAATAGACCATATTTCCGGGATGCGCACTGAGATGCGCTCGTGCGCTGTAGCGCCGACCCACACGACGGGGGGGAGGGACAAGGAGGAGGAGGAAGAGAACGAGGAGGAAGGAGGAGGGTGTTTGGGTGTCCGCAGATCTTGACCGACATGTTCCTTCTACCTGTCCTGTGCACGCAAGCCTTGTGGTGTACACCAGCGCTGTGTTGCACGTGGATGGATAAGGAAGGGGAGGAGGAGGAGGAGGAGGAGGAGGAGGAGGACAACCAGAAAGGGGGTTTGGGATGAGGGAGGGAACAGATCATGTGCTGATAGGCTCCCTCTCTGCCAGCATGTTCGCGAATTGTATATGAAGCTTCTTGATGCGGCGACGATGGAGCTGGAGAGTCTTCCTCCTGATGATTTTCAGCGGCAGAAGGAAGAGAACAATATTGCCCGTCGCCGAAGTTTTTGGCAGCAGTTCCGTCGTCGCACTTGGCTTCAAGGATTGGTTGACGAAAGTATCATTCCTTACCCTACCCCCGAAGCCTCCGTCGAGGCCCTGAGGCTCCACTGGGGAGAGGTCTTCTGTGAGGTGCAAGAGGACCGCTCTAGGTGGCCAGAGTTACTGTCGTTTGTCCAACAGGTGCCCATAGGAGCGAATGTGTCTTGGGAAGTGGACTATGAGACGTTCTTCGGGGACACTGTAAATATTCGAAAGCATACTATGCCTGGGCCTGATGGGATTCCTTACTATTGTTGGCGCCTTGGACATGCCCCTCGTGTACTCTTCGATGTTTTATCGACACCTGGTATCTGGTCAGATTGAATCTCTTCTTCGGGACATGTTGGAGGTTCTTATGGTTTTCCTGTCGAAGGGGGTCTCGAAAGATGATGCTGGGACCCATGTCTTCAGGACTCCTGAAAATACGCGCCGACTTTCCATGTCGAACACAGACGCCAAGCTCCTGAGTTCGTGCATGTGCCGTCGATTGAACGAGGCCACCCAGCATGTGGTCTCTCTTTCGCAAGCTTCTGTCTCTGACCGTGGCATGGCTGCGCATATTGTGCGTGCTGAGTCTTCGGCGCTCTCGGAGCATGTCTTAGACAAGGAAGATAGCTCGCTGGTCCTGACGGACTACTCGGCCGCCCTCCCCTCGATCTCGGCCGACTAGTTTGTGGCGGTCTTGGAAGCGATGGGGGTCCCGGGATTTATTGTGCATGTTTACCGTACGCTTCATTTTGATAGCACAGCCTTAACCTCTATAATGGGCAAGGTCTATGCTATGATTGATGTTGCTAGAGGAGCTCGCCAGGGGGACCCCGCATCTATGGTTCTATTATGTTTGGGAACTGTTCCGCTTCAGAAAGTCATCAGTAAGCACTGCTGGGAATATCTAAGCCTCAAGCTTGAGTGTGCTGATGACTGCTCGTATGGTATTCGTGATACTATTGCCCACTTCGGCCACCGGCTTAGAGTGATTCAGTCTCTTGAGGCCGCTGTTGGCCTGGCTTTGAATATCCACAAGTGCCTGGTGCTCGTTCGCTCTACTGTGTTTCAAGCCCGACTGAAGCAATTTATCGCCGAGCATCTCCCTGAGCTGACACAGATCCAGGTCGTCCTCTCGTGTAAGTAACTGGGTATGACGGTCGGCTTCTCAGCTCACGAATGCTACTGGCGGAAGCCGGTTGCCAAGTTTGCCCCCCGCGTGAGAGAGGTGCGCCAGGCTGGCCTCACGCTCGCTAAGAATACCCCGGCGTTCCACACCCTCTGCCTCAGCATTTTGTTTTTCGTCATGCAGTTCGCTCCTCTCTCACGCGATGCGTGTGCGGCGTATAAGAATTTTATGCAGCTTCTGGTTGTCGGTCCGCGTTTCAGTTTTTACTATGAGACCTGACCTCCCTGGGATTCCCTGGTAAGTATACAGACCTGGAAGCTGTCTTGGGCTACGAATTTCAGGCTGGTTTCGCGGCGTTCGGAAATCTTGGATATCTTAGAGGGTTTGGAAAAAGTGTTTGTGAGTGACGACGCTTGTATTGTTCGCGCTACGTCAGGCTGGGCCAGTGCGAGCTTCGCCCCTGCACATTTGGCTACATATCGAAGTGCTCGCGGTATACTAGTGGCGTCTCCCAAGGGCATCCCTGAGGAAGGGAAGTTCTTTCAGGCCGCCGTCTACCGTATGCTTGATGCCTCCCCTGGTTTTGTCCCATGATGCCAAGATCGACCTGATGATTTAGGATGAGGGGTGGATGGGTGAGGTTCCTGAGGATGCCACGGAGAAGGTTTCGAAAGCTGACAAATTTGTGATTCGGAAGACGGGATCCTATCTTGGACTGTTTTTTCCGTGTACTATCCAGAGGTTTGAACACGTCTGCCAGATGTCACTCCAAGTCTCACGGCTGTCTATTCGATTCTTGTGTTGATACTCGCGACCCCTCTCTCTCTGACCTAAACGATATTGCTCATTACTCACGTTGCTCACGGTTCTACTGGATATGTGAACGCTGGCCTGGAGAGATGATGCTTCCCTTCTCTGAATCCCCGCCGTGTTTTTTCTTCCTGCTTCCGACCACTGAACGCCCTCGCAAAGTGCTGCTTTTAATTGCTGCAGTGCTGGATGCTTTTCTGTCTGCTCACGATTGTCGCCGCCACCAGCTGTCGCCGGACAGTGTGTCTCAGCAGATACACGCTCGGACGCGAGCCGCGGCACGCAGGCATCGTTTTGTTGCGGAGGTTTGGAGGCTTGAGCGACGGGTGAAACGCCTTTTCGAGGCCCGTCGTGGTATGTGAATTTGTGCGCGACCGTGTCTGGAGGATGGGGCCCCTGGACTCGAGGCACCTGGTTCTGGAGGGCCCCCTGCCCCCTGCACTGCTCTGCCCCGGAGGGCGGACCACCTTGTCAAACAAGCACTAGCAAGGTCAGCGTGCACTGGCACAAAAGGGTTTGGGATGATGATGAGGAGGGGGAGGAGGAGGAGGAGGAGGAGGAGGAGGAGGAGGAGGAGGAGCAGGAGGAGGAGGAGGAGGTGGAGGAGGAGGAGGAGAACCAGGAACAGGAGGACGCGATGGGGGCTCACAACGCTGTGACAGCGCAAAGGCAGAATGCCGTCTTCGAGCAGGCGGACGATTTGGAGCATACTTACTTTTTAGCGTCCACTCCCGACCACGCAAGCCGTCCAGTCATACCCTTTGGATTGCCATTGAATGTAGCGTGCTCAAGTATGGAATGTGTCATTCCTTCGCACATGACACTCTTCAGCCCCCTCCCCCATTCCTTTTTGTTATCTGCGATGCCGTTTTGTAAATTGCGGCCCGAACGTGAATGGTTCTCCTACTTGACATATGCTTGGTGGAACGAGGGACGTTCTTGGTGGCAGCCCAGTGGGCTTCCCAGAACAGCCTGCATAATCCCCAGACTGTGTAGAGTGTCGAATTCTGTGCGCCGTTTGCTGCCCCACTTCTTCCTCATCGAGGTCACACGACGGCGATATATGATTGTTGATCGTGGTTCGCAGTCTGGTTTTACGAGTTGTTCTCGTCCTCGGCGCGCAGAGAGAGAGAGAGAGAGAGAGAGAGAGAGAGAGAGAAAAACAAACAAACAAATTGCAAAGTGGCCGCGCCCCACGCTTCGCACAGCGCGAGACGGGAGCTCAGAAGTTTCAGCTCCCCCCTCTGCATCCTTCATCTTTGTTCCCCATGCTCTCCTTGCAGATTAGCTACTCTGCCACCCCCTTCTCTCCCTCCTCCCTTTTCGACTTCCTGGAGGAGGAGGACGACGACGACGACAACGACGAGGGGCCCAAATGAGACGTGCACCTCCGACTCTCTGCTGTCGGGCGGGGCCTTCCGAACGTTCGCACGCGCCCCATGCCGCCGCCTCTCCGGAGAGGTGCAGATGGTCGGCTTCCTCAGCGAGCAACGCGTTCTCCCCGTCGACTTAGGCGACCCAGAGGCCCCGGCCCCGCCACCCCCGACGGGGAGTGAGGGAGCCAAGGAGGAGGAAGAGGCGGAGGAGGCGGGGGAGGAGGGGGAGGCGGAGGAGGAGGAGGAAGAGGAGGAGGAGGAGGAGGAGGAGGAGGAGGAGGAGGGCGAGGAACCCAAGCCAACTGCCCACGTCTTCGTCTTCCCACCGCCATCTGGATCCTCTTCGTCCTTCCGCTCCCTTCCATTTCCCCCCCCATCCATTCTCATCTGTCACTTCTCCTCGTTCCTCCTCCACCTTCCTGCCCCATGTTCCCCCATCCCCCGAGCGATGCCAAGATCCTGCGCCTGCCCGCGCTGCACCGCGCCTGCCTCTCACCGCTGCGGCGGGGTCCCAGCGCGCCGGCGCTCGCTTCTGCCGGGCACCAGCGACCAGCACGAGTTCGTGTGCTCCCGGCCTGAGACCCGCAGCCACCGCCCCCCCGTGCCTACGGCCATACTGAATTACATCGGGCATGTCCCTCTGCAGGAGGAAGATGCAAACATAGTCAAACAATTGTCTGGGGACGATTTGTCGACTATGTTTGGACTCTGTTTGGGTATGTTTTTGGCCACTCTCACTTGTCTTCCAAAATATGCCTGTACAGGGACATGCCCGACCCACGCCTACGGCACAGCACCCGGCAGCGCCAGTGGGGCAGCGGAGGCGGCCGCGGGATCTGCGGCGCCATCGTGGCCCGCGCGGGGTCGGCGACGTCGCCGCTGCCAGGGGAGGGCCTCGGGAGCCCGTGGCCGCCGTGCTCGGAGGGGGGAGTCCGCCGGCACCTCGACGTGCCGGCGGGGTGGAGGGATTCGACTCTGCGTAAGAGTGACCTTTCGCCGGAGTGACCTTCGGTGCGGGCTCGATGGGGTCCCCCCACCGCGCAGCGCGAAGCTGCAGCAGCGGCCACCGGCCCCGGGTCCCGCCACCCCGCGTCCCCCGCCAGGGCATGCACCAGAGGTCACTCTTGCCTAGGGTCACTCTTACGTGTAGCCGAGGGATTGGGAGGGTGGAGCGGGAGGGTGGGCGGGGAGGGAGGCGGGTGTGCTCGGGCTGGGCGGGCGGCGCGGAGGCCGCGTCGCGCGAGGCGCTGCGGCTGCGGCTCGCGGCGCGCCCAGGCGCGCCGGATGAATGAATTCGTTGCAGGTTGCCCCTCCCCCCTCCCCCCTCGCCTCCCCCTCTCTCTGCCGCAGGGTGCCCCGTGGATGGGAAAAAAGGGTGGAGAGGGGGTAAGCTCTGGAGCTCGGTGGGAGGGGAGGAGGGAGGAAGGGCATTTGGAGGAAGAGGAGGAGGAGGAGGAAGAGCAGGAAGAGGAGGAGGAAGAGGAGGAGGAGGAGGAAAGGTAGGGGGAGGAGGAAGAGGAGGAGCAGGGAGTGAGGGGGGTGACGGGAGGTAACTAGGAGGGAGGAGGGGGCGACGGCCGGTTGGTCGATACGTTGCATTGCAGGAATTTGCGCGCGGTCTTGCTGAAGGCTCTCACTCCCTGGGCCACCGTTTACTTTGACCGCCAGCCTCTCCAGCGGAGGGAGGCCCAACCCTGCGTCCCAGGTAACGCCCGAACGCAGCGACACGAGAGGAAGGCAGAAGGCGCGGAATGCTAGAAACGACAGTGCGGAAAAAACAATGGAAAAGAGGCAATCGGCCTGAAGGGGATGTGAAAGACATGCGCAGCTCGGAGGACAGGAAGACATCGCGGCTGACATGCAACCACCTCCGAGGCTGAGCGATGGCATTCGGTATCGCACACTCAGTGGATCTCTGTTTCGCTCCTGCTTCCGCGGATCTCTATATCGTGCTTCACAGTCGAACGCTTGTTTCACTCTTGGTTGCGTGCTTCACTGTCCTGGTGCGCCACGTCGTGCTTCACATAGGATCGCATCTGAAATGTGATCAGTTGCACAGCTAGGCCTCGATGTGGGGCGCGAATCGTACGAACAACGTCCGGCCGACAGGCCACCACCCGCGGAGATATGCCGGTACACCCGCACGATCATCAACAAACGCGGCAGGACAGCGCAGCACATAGTAGATCACAACTGATAGCTCGTCTAATCGCTACTACACCCTGCTTGAAAGAACGAGGGGGGCATGATGATGAGAAGGGAAGAGCTGGCAGGAACAGGAAGGGTGTGCAGGAGGGAGGAGGGGGGGGGGAAGAGAGGGAGGTCGAGGATAACGAGGAGGGTGGAGGGTGGAAGGGGAGTAAGGATGAGCTGAAGAGGATTTCCAAGACAAATCGACGGTTCTGGCAGCAGCACGGGCGGAGAAAATTCTCATGTCCAGTTCTGGTGAGTGCTTTGTTCCCCGTTTTGATCCTTCTCTCATTTCGCACCTTCCTCCTGCTCCTTCCACTCCTTTCCCCCGCTCCTCCAAGTGTTCCTGTTGTGTGGGGGTGCGCGCCCGCAGAACAGCACGCTGCTGGACATTGTCAACGTTCTTTCGCTCGCTCGACGCGGGAGAGCTTGGCGTGCTCCACAACCCTATGAGGCATTGAGACATCGCAGTAGAACGGAGGGGCAAAGTCGAGGCAGTTGAAAGCACCAAGTCCACATCTTGCAGCGGTGTGAATTGTTATCGTAAATTGCAGGTCTGGTTCGTATCAGTGCGGCCTACACGTGCATGCGCTCGGGTGATGCAGGGTGATGCACGTTGCAAGATCTCTAGCATGATGCTCCACTGCGCAGGCATATTGAATTGCAAGACGGGACACACGCGCTGTCGACAGGCCCCGGAAAGCTATTTGAATGCATCAAGTTCTGATGTGGACGTGTACGCTCATCAACTGATCCAGTTGCGAGCATGCTCAGGGCAGCGGCTGGGTCAAATCAAGGCTTCAAAAATATTCCAAACCATTTGGACAGGTGTTTTGTCGCAGATGGGATATGGTGTCGGTGCTATGGACATGCTACTTGTTCCGCGCCAGTCTGGCCTCTGTGTGTACGTCAACATAGTGGGCGCGATGGTCGATGGCTTACCGCAGGGGTTCATTGCCTGTCAGCATGTCAGGGATTAAGTGCCTGTCAGCCTGTATTTTGCACGGTTCATTGGTACAGTTTGCCACTTCCGTTGTCCATGCTTCCACCGCAGTTTGTGAATTTTGGAACTACTTCACTTTTGACGTGTACATGCTCTGAATGCTCGCACTGTACGTGTCATCCTCACGAATTAAGTTTGCCCAAGATGGTGCATATTTTGTCAGCGCAATTCTGCGCTAGCAATGCCAATAATTGTTGTGATTCGCTTATGGCTTACGGTCGATGCACACAAGAGGCACCGTCATTACTGTCTTTCTTGTGATGCCCTTTCTCGATTTCTCCGTCTCCGTCTTTACAGGTTCCGGCACGTCGTGAAGGCCGCGTCGGCACCAACGAATTGGCGGGGCATGGCCTACGCACACTTGAACCTCCGCATCGACCAGCTCTCAGGCCTTCTCGGTCGAGGGAGAGAAGGAGGTGAAGAGCAGTATCGTTTCACCTACTTCCATTGCCCCCATCCCCATACCCCCTCCGAGACCCCCACCAAAGTACCGCCCCAGCTGTGGATACGCCCCTCGAAACCCGACGGGATCGACCTATAGCCCCATCTAGGGGGGTACATCGGCCAGTGGGGCCCAGGCCACGCCGCTGGGGATGGGGATCGGTTGCACGATACTCAGAAGACGGCACAGACGGAGCGGGAGAGAGTAGGCAGGAGGAGGAGGACGAGGGGGACGACGATCGGGACGAGGGGTGAGCAGTTGCCGTTCTTCCCTCCGGTGCCGCTGCCGCCCCGCGCTCTCGCCTGGGGTCGGCGCTCCCGCGGGCTGCTTGCCGTGGCGGTGCTCACCGTGCCGACCTTTTCCCGCCTGCCCGCTGCCGCTCTGTCTCCACGTGCAGTGGCGACCCGTGCCAAGTAACACCCTCCTATTCTTGCCTCCAGGGTGCCGGTGGTTTCTTGGAGCCCATTCTTTTTAGGTTTATTCGCGATGACGCCCGTCACCGGCGGCGCCCCCCCCCCCCCCACCTGGCAGCGTCACGATTAGCGCCGGCGGCGTGACAGCATAACACTTTTCCGAAGCATTCCCAGATGCCACTGGCGCGAATCGTGCCGTTACCGGCCCTCCTCCCCCCCTTGTAACGCCCGTTAGGTTCTGATAGTTTTGCTATGGAGAGCGTGACGTCCCCGCACCAGAAACCCATGGACGTCCTGGGGTCTCAGGGTTTGGTTTCTTGTGGAAGGTTTCTCGTGGTCGAGTTACAGTCAACCCGCATGGTAAGGATGGGCAAGCTTTCCAAGGGCACCCTTGCATCCTTGCCACCTCGGCCCACACTTGGCCATCTGCGTTGGCCGCGCCCCGCCTCGAATAGCTTCGAAATGGGCGTCCAAGGCCCTTGCATCCTTTTCGCGCATACGGGCCGACTGTACTGCACCACTGCGTAGCATCGGCACGGAGAAGGAGTGTCTGAGGGGGGTCTCGCCGTCCTCCGCTTCTCGGGGCCACTCCCGGGGCCTCACGGGGGTCCAGCAGAATCGGCTCGGGATGGACATTTTTACACGGGGCTATGACGAGGACATCTTGTTCCCAGAGCGCTCTGGAACTCTCAGAGCGTTCCGGAACGCTCTGAGAAGGCCGCGGCACCCGATGCATCTTCCAGAACCGCTGGATCTCAGAGATTCTGGATTTATCCTCACCCGATGTTATCCTCGTCATAGTTCCATCTTACAATTAAGTTTCTGTGAAAGTTCCAGTGTCCACCACCCGTTCACCTCAGGACGTTTTTTTTCCTTTCATGGCGAAGAATAGGGCGAAAGTCGTCTGTGGCCAGGCTTTTGTTGACACGTGCGAGGAGTGGTCGCGTGCGGGCTACCAGGCTCCCACGCTTGGCATTTACTTACGGGGCACCCTGTGCCGAGCAACCTTCTTCGTGGCGATGACTTCGTTCCTGAGTCCGTTTGCCGAGGCCTGGGATAAACGTCAACCCTTTTCCAAAGGCGGTGCGTGATCACACAGCCGCCACTTCCGCCCGGCCTTTGCGCCACATTTACCACCCCGCCGTGGTCATACCCCCGCGGTGCTGACGTTTGTGACCTTGTTTCCATTGCGCTCTAGGCCTCCTAGATGGGGACCGCGAAGATGGGGTCGGAGGATCGCGCAGCATCGCCGATGCCTCGACGAGGCGGCTCGATGTGGAGCCCGTGTTTCCCCACGCCGACGTCGCCGGTGCATCGCCGATGCATCGCCGATACATCGCGATGCATTGGTGATGCGGCGCGATCCTTCGACCCCATCTTCTCGGACTCCATCTAGGACACCTCTCTGTGCGCACGTGAACGGAGCAGCGTGGAGAAAGGTTGTCCTCGCGGAGAGGCGCGGCGGGGGAAGGTGCCGCCGGGCGCGCAGCGGGCTCTCCGCCGCGAGGAGCTCTGGGCCTCCCAGACGCCGATGCATCGACGATGCGACTCGATGTTTAGCCCGACCTTCTGAGCTCTGACGGTGCCGATGCATCGCCGACGTCGCCAGTGCATCGCCAGTGCATCGGCGATGCGGCCAGATCCTCAGACCCCATCTGCTCGGACCGCATCTAGGGTGCCCCTATGCATGCTCATGGTATTGGCCACACTGTTGGCCTGCCGATGCATGTAAGATTACTCCCCCTTCCTTGTCGCAGTTTCGAACGTCTCGGTTGGATTCGTCGTGTTTCGCGGTTGCCTCGTTTCTTCCACGGTATATGTTCAATTCTGGTTTTTCGGCAGAGAAGCTCTAGTTGTTTCCGTATGGTCACTTTCATCCGTTCCGCGCTCTTCTCCGCACCAGGATACGTGGAAGCGTCGTCGTGAATTCTTGGAATGGGTGTTGGTAATTCGTTCTGATTGCATGAACGTGTACTTACGAGCTCTGGATTTTGGCGTGGGAAATCGTGTTCTGGCATGGATGGAGGTTTAATGTGCTTCAGTATGGGTCCTCTTGGGCACACCGCCGGAACTTATTTGGCTGTTTGGGTCAATCGTGGAGGTTTGACGTAGCAACCTTGAGCCGATATTGGGATGTCTTGTGGGGCCGCCTTGGGGACCTCCAGGCAGCTCTTGATGGAAGGCATCCTGGGCCAAGAGAGGTGGTGAAGTAAGATGCGGAATCCACGATTCCTGTTCAGCATGCCGGGCTGCTTTTTGCATCTCAGGGGGCCGTCAGAGGCGTAATGTACCTTCCCCATTCGACGTCTGCCCCATCCAGAACGCCAAAAAGAAGCCCCCGAGCCGTCCAAAAGAAGCTTCTAAGCTTGAATCCTTGGTCTTCGACTGTCGGCGGCGGTGGAGTCGACAACAGCTGCGCTACTGGTGAGGCCCGCTGTAGGCGCTGTAGGCTGTTCTCGGTATGTCTAGAGCTCTCGATCTCGGGCCACACGGGGCTTCGGTTGAGTCTGTCGTGGAGCCGCCTCGAGCCCGGGTCGTTCCGATCTTCTTGGGGGTCTGAGTCAGGCCCGTCGGGTCGGCCGTCCTCCATTTGGTGCCTTCCCTGCAGGCGGTGCAATTTGATCACGGTGTTGTGCATTTCCTACCCACTGCTCGTGGCCAGCGACCTGACACGAAGCGGCCCGCTGGACGGGCAGGTTCACTTTGCGGTGGTACGAGTCGGATCGTTCGACGTGGGAGTATCTCTACGATTGTGCAGTTGCCCCCCACTCCTCGTCCCTCACCGCCTCCTCTGCCTCCGCGTCGGGAGCATGCACCGCACCACAAGTGAGGGCTCCGGCACGTTCGCGCCAGCCTTCAGGCCCCGCCGCCCCGGCGGCCACTGGCGCGCTCTGCCCTGTTTTTTGCTTCCCCTCTGTGCCACAGGGCTTCCTTCGCGCTTGTACAAAATACCACTTGTGCCCGAGGATCGATCTTTCCCAACGCCTCTGGATGGGGCGCGCTCGCCAGGGGGACTGGCCGGGCTCGATGCCACGGCGGGGAAGTGCGCCTCCAGGCAGGGGGGCAGCCAGGATCGGTTCCGACGAAAGGATCCTCCGTCTAAGGAACCAACGTCCTCGCGACTGGAGCCGGCCGTTTCTTTCCACCTGCGAAGTGCAGGCCATTTCGCTCGGGGCGCGCTCGGGGGTGGCGGCTGGAGAGGGGGGGGAGGGCGGGAGAGGCAGGCGATGGGACTCGGTATGTATCTGAAGTTTGGGCTCTGGCATTGGCCCTGCGAGGCAAGCCCAAAACAAGTGGACTTGGTCAACATGGTAAATGGCTGCTGTTGGGCTCGATTCGTCTGAGGGGGGGCTTCAGTAATGCCCCACAGGAAACAATAGTAAACAACAAAACAAGGGGACGACGCACCAACCGAACCAAGCGCTGCGGCGGATATCCCGACGGTGAACATGCAGCAATTGATTGTAGCCAAAGGAATTTCGCGATGTGTACATGCCAGTGGATTGTGGTTTTCCATTCACCTTCGCTCAGGGCGCTTTGGCTTGGCTACGTCCTCAAGCATAGGATGCCATTTCCCAGCTTCGAACAAACTACACAAACATGGTGTTATTCACGTGTATCCACATCGAACGTCCACGGAAGCTCATTGTCAAGGACACCTAACAACAATTCAAATTGAATGACAGCCTACAGACACGATGCAGCGAACGTTTGCCGGGTTGTAAAGAAATGGGTGACGCCGGAACCGATGGTGAAGAATTGCACCAACGTGTTTGGCCAGCAATTGGTGGCAATTCTTACATGTGTCGTTAGTGCGGTGGTGCCATCATTAGTACTATGCGAGAGTCAGATTGATTGCTTGCCGGGTGGGCGCAGGGGGACGTCAGAAGAGGATTTCTTTTGCGCCGCAGCTTCCGAGTGGGACTTCAGGGTCTTCCACCATGACATGGCCTGGGGCTGGGACACGGCTTGCTCTTGGCAATGCCCCTCCTTGTCATGTTGCCCTCATCGCTTCAGCACAGATCGAGCAGGAACACCCGCGGTCTAGGTTGCTCGTGCGATCGGTCGCAGCATTGTGCCAGGCCGTTGCTTTTGGTTCGTTCTCTCCAGTTTCTTGTGCAACGTGTAGGAAGTACACATGTAATCCTGCCCCCCCATAAAATAACACTTTGCATACATATAAATTTGTTGCGCTCCGCGCGGATATCTTGGATCTGCGCTGGACCCCCCTCCCTGGCGCGCCGCCAGCGCCACCCCTGGCGCGCTCCGCGCGCCAGGGAGGGGGGACCAGCGCAGATCCAAGACATCCGCGCGGAGCGCCAGAAGTTTATGCTCATGGCATTATGTTCTTCTTCGACACCCCTTCCCTGCCGGTCTGGAGAAGTCGCCAGTGGACCCGTGGGATCAGCGTGCTGATTGCTGCTCTGTGCAGCGGCCCCGGCGGTGTCGCGGCAGTTCTTCGCGGGCGGCGGACGCATTCTCGGTGTGTTTGACCAGCGCGGCTGCGAGGCTGGAGAGCGAGGGGGGGGACGAGGAGGACCAGCCACGGGGAGGCGAGCTCGGCAGCGCTCGGACGTTGACATCTTTGCTCGGCAGGGACCATCGGGGAGCATCTTGAGTCGTCTTGTGGAGAGGGCAACGCACGAAGTCGACCGATACTCGGGGAATGGACGTCCGAACGATGGCGAGAGAGAGAGAGAGAAATAATGAATTGACAGAACAGGCGCAGGGAGTAGAAGAGGTAAGGGCGGGGAAGAGGGAGGATGGTTTGCTTCGTAATCGAAGGAGCGAAGAGGACGAGGAGGAGGATCGGCGGCGAGCGACGGGGGCAAGTGATAAGGAGAATACTTTCTTAGACGGTAAGGGGGCTTCTCAGAAGCCCTCGCGCCTTTGAGAGAGAGGTTTTACCCGTCGTCGGGGAAGGCTTGAAACACTTCTCAGGAGGCCGGGGGGACTTCCCAGCCTTCTGATAAGGCCCGCCCCTTCTCACCTCCCCCCCGGGCTCGCCGCCGAGAGGAGGGCGGATGAGATACTCTACAAGGATGGATGAGGCAAGAAGGGGGCACGAAATGCTCTCCAGAAAGGGCATCGGCTTCAAGGGCCGAAGGGCTTGGCATCTTGTCCTCGGCGGGAGGGCGGCAGGATGCGGGGTGTGCAGAGCGCTGCCGCCTCCTCAGGCGGAAGCCCGCGAGAGCAAACATCTCTCAATTTGTCACCACTCGGACGTATGTATTTGTTCTCTCGGCAAGTGCCGCGCACATCCGTCTTGAACAATTGCAAGAGTTCAGCGGATGGAGGCTGGTTTCCTTTGAACATGTGGTTCTCGCCTCGCTTTGCACAGTTGCAAGAGCTTCACGGATGGATGGCGGTTCCTTTTGAAAATGCGGTTTCGTGTTTGGCGCCGCGCACATACTAAGAGTTTGCAGCCGATTCCAGGATTTCCATGGTGATTGTCCCAGAAATGATGTTTTGACACGACGTCGGATTGCCAGGGCGAAACACTTACGTTTAATCTCGGTGTTGAAGTGCCAGCAACTGCGTTCTGGCACAATTCGGAAGTCAAGACGCAAGTTCAAGTCCCAGGAATCCAGGAATGGTGTTCTGGTGCAGTTCCGAATTTTCAAACGGTTGTTTTTCAATGATGGTATTCTTTCAGTGAAACTGAATATTTGCACGGGCCTATAGAGAGGGAACTTGGAGGGAGGGTTTACTGCAATATCGTTGATGGGTCTTGGGTGCACACTGGTCTTCTTCCTCCTCCCTCATCTCTCTCGCTCTCTCTAGCTCGCTCGCTCGCTCGCTTTCTCCTCTCGCTCGCTCGCTCGAATGCTTGCTTCCTCCTCCCGCCGTCACCCTGCGGGATCGCCACCTCGTTCCCTCGCTCGTTTGCTCGTTGGCTTCTTCCTTCTCTCCAAGAGTCCTCCACAGACCCCCAAACGTTGGAATCTTCCAGGATCCTCACGTCGCTTCCTCCCCCTATGCCTTGCAGGTTTTGCGGCATCCTCTTGAGACCAGTGCCAGAGGACCCCCCGCCACAACGACTTCGTTCTTTCGTAGAGCATTCAGAAGCCAGGCGAAGGCTGGCAAGCCCCTGGCTGCGAAAACGGAGCTCCGCGAAGTGATGTTCTCCTTCCGGGAAGCAGCCCGTTTACTATTTAGCGCGCTGAGTTTTATTCCGGGAATTGATTTTGTTCTTCCGGGAAGACCGTTTTAGCAGCCACGGATTTGCCAGCCCTCTCCCAGCTTCCGAAACATGCTTGTCCCTCCTCCCTCCGACCATCCGCGTCTTTCGGCCGCGCGCTGGGGGCTTGGCGCGAGGGGGAGCTCAGAAGGCAGGGGACGTTTCAGAGGCCCGCATGGCCTTTTTGACGCCTCCGATCCCTTCCAATACAGTCGGGGCGCTGAAGAAGGAACCCTTTTCGTTTGGGATGGGCTCACTGTTCCTTAGCTATTTCACAGGTTGCCTTCGGTTTTCCTTACGTTTCGATGGGAAATCGAAGTTCAATTAGGGACCTCGTTCTTTATTCAGGTTTCCTTAGGTCAACGCGCCGACTGTACGCCACCCCCGCCTCCTCAGAAGGGCACCCCGTGCCCCAACCCAATGTTGCGCACCAGAGCAGATCTCCTTCTGCATGCAGGTAATTCCGGGTGCGTTTATTCAACGATTCGCGATAACGCCCGTTCCCGGGGAGGACGCCCACCCCGTTCTTTATTTTCGGTATTCGCGCCAGTGTCGTCCAGGAGTGGCAGTGGAGTCGAGAATTCCCAGACGGTGAGGGCGGTCTCCTTTGTTCGAGATAGGGCTCTCGCCCTGGCGCCGCACACGCTCTTCCTAAACGTGTGCAGCAGCTGCACCTGGGGAAGGAGTAGCGACCTCCCCACCAACAGGGGGGGGCACCTCCAGCGAGGAGGTCCACGATGCCTTTCCCAGCTGGAGTTGGGGGATGTCTGGAGCGAGAGGGGGGGGACCACACCACCAGGGGCAACTCCCATGGCTTCTCCCGCTGCTTGGCCTTGGTAGTAGTGGTGTCATTTTGTCTTGCTCCCACTGCGAGGATGCAGGGTAGATCGTTTAGACAGAAGGGCTTTCACCCCAGCTCCGCGCGCATTCGTCCTGAAATTTTACAGCAGGTTCGAGGATGGAGAGGGTCGTTCTCAAAATGGAGCTCTCGCCTCGGCCTCACGCACACTCAACTCAAAAGCATGCGTCTGCTTCAAGGGTGGAGGGCGGCTCCTTTTCAAAGAGGGACTCTCGCCTCAGCGCCGCGGACGTCCGTTCTAAACGCTGCAGCAGCTTCAAGGATGGAGGGCGCTCCTTTTTACAATGGGGCTCACGTCATAGCCTACAGCGGCGACACGCACGGAGTACGGTTCCTTTGCAAAGGTGATTTTCCGCTTGAGTTTTCGCATGCAGGACATACGTTGGAACATTTACAACAGCAGCACAGATGGGGGACGGTTCCTTCTCGAAATGGCTTTTTTGTTTGAGACATCCTCGAAGTCAATGGCCAGAAGGGCACACACATGTGCGACAGTTGCATCTATGGGCTCGTTGGCAAAATCGGGGTTTTCGTGTGATACCTTGACCTGTTGATCATACACTTTTGCGTTCCAGACTTTTCGATAGAAGGGTGCAAGGCAGTTCCTTCAACGGGGCTCTCGCCGAAATGATAGGCCCATAGGGCATGGGTTTCTGGTATTTTAACCAGGGGCCTCCTGTAGTGAAAGGGGAGGCCTCTAAGGACTAACGAGGAGGGGACTCGGCATGGGAGGGTGTATTGCAGCATCGATGATGCATTTTGGGTTCATTATTGTCATCCTCCTGATCATCCTCCTTCCCCTTTGCCATGGCCTCCTGGATGCACCCAAAACGTTGTGCATTTCCACTGACGCGGCGCGCGGCGCCAGGATTGGATGCCCTGCTTCGCGCAGGAGCTCGGGGCCGTCATCGGTCCGCCGCCGCTCCTTCCTGCTGCGAAGGTCAGGGAGGAGCCTCGATCGGCGGCGAGATCCGAACCCTGCCCTCGCCTGTCAACGATTCGGGCAACTCGATGGGCGGCCGGGGTGGGGTGCGGAATGCGTCGAGCACGCAGCGACATCCGAGCCCTGACCCCGCCTCCCATCGGTTCACGAGAGTCGAAGGTTGGTGGGAGCAGGGTTCGGATGCCGCCGGCTACTCTGGCGATTCGACGAATTCGGCGCTGGGCGTTCTTCACATCTCGACCAACCAAAGTTGCCTGGGATTGTAAACTGGTCCAGGTAAGACGTCGAGAGTTCTAGGACCTGGCGATTGGTAACCTGGCAGCGACAGAGTCGTCGAAAATGCGGGCTGGGAGGTTTCGAGGAGGAGGAGGAGGCGGAGGAAGGGGACGAGGAGAGGGGAGTGTACAATTTCAAAGTGTGTGTGTGTGTGTGTGAGTGTGTGTGTTTGTGTGTGTGTGCGTGTGTGTGTTTGTGTGTGTGTGTGTGTCATGTTTTCTCTTCCTTAGCCACTGGCTCAAGCCTTTGGCTCAATGCCGTGTGGGCTCGAGCACGCCCCTGGCCAGGTGCGGTGCTCCCACCCTGGCATGATGGAGGCCGCGGCGGCGCGGCGACGGCGGCAGGCCCGTGCCGCTGCTGGTCGCCGCTTGGCTGCCGCCGCCGGCGCCCGGGTCGTCGCGGGCCCGTTGTGGCTCTTTGGCGCCGCTGGCGCGGCTGGTGCTGCTGGCGCGACAGGCGCCGCCGCTCTCGGCGCGGTGCTTGCTGCTGCGAGCGTTTCCGGCGCTGCTGGCGCCGCCGCCTCGACCTTCCATGCCGACGCCCCCTGGGCGGTCGGCGCTGGTTGGGTTGCTCGCCCTCTCGCCCCCGCGGGCGCCCCGGGCGCTGCCGACGCCCCTGGGCATGTCGGCGCGGCCCGAGTGCGCCGTCCTCCTGACGCCGCCGGCGCTGCTGGCGCCCCTTCGGTCACCGTCGCCAGCGCCGCCAACGCCCTGCGGGCGGTCGGCGCGGCCAGCGCGGTTTGGGCCGCCCGCCTCGGCCAGCAGCGCGGGCGCCGCCGACGCCTTCGGGAGCGTCGGCGCGGCCCGCGCCCTCCCGTGGGCCCCCGCGCCCTGCGCCGCTGGCGCCGCTGACGCTGCTGGCGTTGGCGCTGTCGGCGCCGCCGGCGTTCCAGGCGCGGCCGCCGCCGCCGCTGCGGGCGCCTGCGCTGCGGCCGCCGTTGCCGCTGCCCGCGCGGGCCTCTGGCTGGCCGCGGCCAGGCTGGCGCTGGCCGCCGAATTCGCGGCCGCCGACGCCGCGGCGTGCGCCGATGCGCGCGCGGCGGAGAATGATGAGGAGGGCGCGGGGAGGGACTTGGGGCGGGGCGCGGGGAAGGCCGTCGCAGCTGGCGGGGAGGGCGGCGCGCGCCAGCCGCTCCGGCGACGCCTGCGTCCTCGACAGCGCCCCCGAGAGCGTCGACGCCAGCATCTGCGGAACCCCGGCAGCGCCGCCATGGCCAGCCCGGGTGCCAAGCGGAGTCGACGGTGGAGGGCGTCGAGGACCAGGAGGGCGTCGAGGAGGTGGAGGAGGCGCAGGAAGTGGCGGACGATGGGGGGGGGCAGTTCGTCGACTCGGAGGCCGAGGAGGCGGAAGTGGAGGTGAAGGGGGGCAGCGCCCAAGTCTTCGCCATGGGCGCGGACGACGCCGCGGCCCCCGTGGAATCGACTGCCGTTTCTCCGGGACCTCCACGCGGCTCTTCTCCCGCGGGGGGCACCCCCGCGTTTCGCCCGTGTGGGCCTGGCGCGCGGGGTCGCTGAGTTTTCTTGTCCACCTGCCGCGCTTCGCGGCGCTGCGGGCAGGCGGGGGGAAGGGGGTTCGGGTGGCCCCGTTCGCGTCGGCCCCCTCGCCGACGTCGCGCCCGCGCGGGCCCGGCCGAGGTCGGGGCGCCGATTCTCTCACGGTTCCCGCCGCATTTCGCGGCGCCCCCCGGGCCCCCCCAGGGGTGAGGAAGGGGCGTGGGCCGCGGCAGCGATGGCGGCGACAGGATCCAGCGGGTCTCCCCCGAGCCTCGCTAGGGCCCCGATGGAACCTCCATTTCCCGCGGCCCAGGTAGCAGCGGCGGCGTCGGAGACCTGCGGGCCGGACCTGGCTGCGATGGCGGAGTCAGAGACCAGCGGGCCTCCCCCGAGCCTCACCAGGGCTCCGAGGGAACATCCATTTCCCCCGATTTTGCCACGTTCCGCGGCACCCCTGAACCGGGCAGCAGCGGCGGCGTCCGAGACCAGCGGGCCGAACTTGGTAGCTTCGCACCCGTTATCGCGGCGTTCCGCTGCGCCCTCAGTTGCGACGCGTCGGAGGCTATGTCTGCCCACCTGGCAGCGTGCTCAGAGGCACGGGGTGCCCTGGCGGCGTCAGAAACCAGGGGCCGAACCTGGTAGAGATGGCGGAGTCCGAATTGCAGCGGGTCTCCCCTGGGCCTCGCCAGGGCCCGGGGGGGGGCCCATCTCTCCCGCGTCCGCCGCTTTCAGCGGCGCTCCTGGACAGAGCGACGACGGCGGCGCCAGAAACAAGAAGGCCCCTTCGTGGCACACGTGGCCAGAGCCCCGTCGCCACGCCGAGGGCCCGCTACGGGGGGCCGCCGCCCTGAGGCGCGCGGGCCGCCGCGTCCGGCAGCGGCGCGCCTGGGCCGCGAAGAGGGGCGCTGTCTGGCAGGCCAGAACCACCTGTCCAAGGCTGCGATGACACGCTGGCGCCGAAAGGGCTGAGAAACCTTCTCCGCCGTCTAGCGCCCCCAGCAGTGGAACCCCTGGCCCCTGGGATCCGGCGCGGACAACGGGCGGCCAGTCGACGGAGACTAGAACATTGAAGATGACGCCGTACTTGGACAGCCCTCCGGTCTCGAAGTGGCCCCCCCCAGTCCGCCCTGGAAACCAGGGGGGTCCTCTCCCCTCCGTTGTCGCGACGATCGCACCTGGCGCCGCTGCCCTTCCTAGAGAAACCTCGTCGCCGTGGCCGGACAGCTGAACACAGCAGCGCAGCCGCGAGCTGCAGGAGCCAGCAGCACCATCGGGAACAGGACTACGGACCCCCGCAGCGCGATCGCGAGCAGCAGGACATATCCCAACAGCAGCACGGCGAGCAGCACGACGGGCCCCAGCAGTTCGACCGCGCGCAGTACGACAGGCTCTAGTACCACGACCGCGAGCAGCCAGACGGGCCCCAGCATCGCGATTAATTTCGGGCGGCCAGACGGACGCGGCTGGGCGAACCAAGCTGACGACTGCGAAGCCGAGCACGACGCGCCTGCACCCGGCGCCCTTTCGGCGCTACTTCCGGCGCCCAGCTATTGACCCCCCCCCCCGCCCTGTCCGCTGCTCCTTCCGACGCCCCCGCCCGCCCCCTGCCCGCCAGCCGGGGCGTTGCGCGGTCTCCGCCACCGCAGCCCGCCGCGACAGCTGCTCGCGCCGACGCCTGGGTCAACGCGGACCCGCCGCGCGTCGACCCCCCGCCTGCTCCCGATGTCCTCCGCTGCTCCCCAGCGATGACGGACGCGGGCGGTTCCGGCGCCGCGGGCAGCTTCAGCGCCAGCCTGGGCCCGCGGGCCGGCGCAACCTCCTGCAGCTCGTCGAGCGCACATGGGCCGCGGCGCCAGACGCCCGTGATTAATGGGACTCGTTCGCTTCGGACTATGGGTGGAAGGGCAAGGTGCGGTCGCGCCCCGACGACGTCCCAACCCCCATCCTGCTCGACTTCCTCGGCTCGAAGGGGGGCCTTGTGGCCCGGGCCAGGAGGGCGCTGCAGGCTGGCGGCGGGGCTGGGGCGGCCTGGCGTAGGGTCTGCGTTCAGTGTGGCGGCGGCGCCCGCCACCCCGGCCGGCGCGATGCCATCTTCCTCCGCCGCTTCTTTCACCAGCGTGAGCCTGTGCTGGCCACCCGCGCGCCGCTGCCCCAGGGGGGCCCGTCTGCGCGGGCCAGCGAACAGCGCGGCCGCCCCGCCGCCAGGCCGGCGGGCCCCCGCCCCCCTTCCCACGCGCCCGCACCCCGGCGCGGCGCGCCTCCCGCCCGTGGCGCCCTGCCATGCTGGCCCACCGCCCAGGTGCCTCACTGCCCCCGCGCTCGTCGCGACCGCTGCCGCCCCCCCGCCCAACTGGCGGCCCCCTGCCCGTCGCTGCCCGCCCTGAGAGGCCGACGCGCCCACAGGCCCCTCCGGCGGTCTTTCGCCTCCCTGATCCTGGTCGCCCCCAGCAGGCCTCGAAAGTGGCGACAGTTTCACAGATCGCAGCCCGCCAGGGATGACGAGGTCCCATTTGAGTCCGCCGTGAGTACCCACTGCGCTGGGCCCCCCAGCAGGCCTCGAAAGTGGCGGCTTTGTGGCGTCCAAAACCCGGAGAGCGAAGAGACCCTCGGGGACGGGGCGGGAAATCTTTCCTGGAGAGCTCCCGGGGCTCCCCTGAAGCGCTTCGAAAGCGCTGCCAGGCACGCCGCCCTACGTGCCTGCACGCGTGCAGGCGCGCGTGGACGCATTCTTTCCTGCAGTGGCCTTCCCTCCTCTTCTCCTCTCCTCCTTGCGACGTGCCTCCCGTGCGGGGCGCGCGTCGCTCGCTCGCTGTCCCTGCGCCACTTCGGTGCTTCGGCGATGCGCCACGCTGGGCCGCCCACTGGACCGCCCAGCGTCGCTGCCCAGCTTTCGCGCCTTCTGGCGCTCCCCGCCGCCGCCCTCCGCGACGCGCCTCCCGAGTTCAGCGCGCGTCGCTCAGTCGGTGCCCCCTGCGCACTTCGGCGCTTCTCCGGCGCGCCGCGCTGGGCCGCCCACTGGGTCACCCAGCGTCGGCGCCCAGTTTTTGCACCTGTCGGTGCCCCCCGCCCCGCCCCCTCGCGACGCACCTCCTGCGTGGGGCGCGCGTCGCTCGCTCGATGTCCCATGCGCCACTTCGGCGCTCCTTTGCTGCGCCGCGCTGCGCCGCCCACTGGGCCGCCCTGCGCCGTTGCCCGGCCGTGCCTTTCGGTGTTCCCCGCCGCCGCCCTTCGCGACGCACCTCCCGCGCGGGGCGCGCGTCGCTCGCTCGCTGCCTCCTGTGCCACTGATGTGCTCCTCTGCGCGGGGCGCGCGTCGTTCGCTCGTTGTCCCTTGCCCCTCTTCGGCGCTTCTCTGGCGCGCCGCGCTGGTCCGCCCACTGGGTCGCCTTGCCTTGCTACCCGGCTTCCGCCCCCTTCTATGCTCCCCTCCTTCCGCGGCAGCCCCGCGCTGCCCTCTCCCACTGTGTTGTTGTTCCGCCCCGTTTCCTGCGGGCGCCCGAGACGCTCCGCCCGCCGCCACCTGCCCTTCCCTTCTCTGCCCTGTGGCTCCCTGGCGCAGTCTTGGGCGGTCGCCGCCACTCCCCTCTCTCTGCCAGCCATCTGGCTGCGTTGCCACTCCTGCTGTCCCGCGTTTCCTCCTCCTAGCGTTGCTGTGCCGCCCCGCCGCCCGCTGGCGCCTGGGACGCTTCGCCCGCCGCCTCCCGCCCCACCTCTCCCCGCCCCCTGGCCTCGTGGCCCCGGGCGGTCACGCCGCAGTGCCCCCTGTCACTGCCAGCCTTCGGGCCGCTGCTCCTGCCTCCACACGGCTCAGTACTGTGCCTTCTTTTCGGTGCGCCGCGGTACGTCGTTCGTGGTGTCCCATTGCGACCCCCGCCAGCTCCAGCCGCTGACTGCCGCTCCCCGCCGCCCTTGCTTCCGTGGTTCGCAACGGCTGCCCGCCGCGCTCTGGCCCTGCGCGCCTGGCTGCTGCTGCGCCCCGGGCTGCTTATCGTCGAACTCTTCGGCGTCTGAGCGTCCTTTTTTCCTCTCGGCCGTCCCCCTTTGTTCGCCAGCCAATTCGCTAGTTAGTGCCCCTATCTAGCTTCTCGATGGAGAGGAGTTCGCCGCTTCGCCGCTGACGAAAAACATGTCATGTCGTCTGGGGACTCACGGGGGTTGCTTCACTGCCGCGGGACAACTTCAGGGACCCTGCCTGACGCTTCGGTTGCCGCCACCGCTCGCTCGTTCTTCCAGGACGGAGCTACCGGGAAACCGGCAGCAACCCATGGGGCAACCCCTCCGCTCTGTCCAGGCCTGGCCAGCTTCCTTTCAGTTTTTCCAGCCTCCGCGACCTCATCGCAATGGTTTCGGGCTCGTCAGTTGTTCCAATCCTGGCCACGCCCAGTCTCATTGTGTTGTCATTTTCCACCCCTTCCAGCTTCTATGTCGGGCCGCCGGCGGTCCCGCATGGCCCGGAATTGTGCCCTGCTTGGTACGGGGTCCGATTCCCCACCTTTTTTTCCGTAAGACACGTGTACTTCGAGTAACAATCACAACACGTTAAAGGACGGGACCAATGGAAGACTGAACCCCGGCAGAGACCGGCCCAGGGACCGACGAAACACACATCATGCGGCCACGTTTGCGACCCCGAATCAGCCTTTGCCTTTCGGGGATCACCGTCTGCCGAATCCAACAGGCTTTTCCGAGCCAGGAGGAGCAGGGGGTTCGGCCGCCGCTGTCCACAATCGGGGCTTCCATGCCTCCAGATTAAAGTGATGCACTTCTGTTCCGTCCTCTTTCATCCTCTTTTCTCTTCTTGCTCTCCCTCCTCGTCAATGAACATGCCCACCCCGATCGGGCACCAGGAAGTGCGGCGTGGTCCTTTGAGACCTCCGGGGTTGAACCACTTGGTTTTTTCCGAAGCGTTGCTCGGGCAACCACCTCGTGGGTCGTTTTTGTTTTTGCTCCGTTTTAGTGTCCTCGTTCTTGGCCCACCATTGGTTGAATACCACCCCGGAGGTGTGCCGACACATTGATTTGATTTGCCCCTCTTGTTGCCTCAAGTAGAAGACGGCATCACATTTTTACGCAAAACGTGACAGTGGTCGACCCCCAGTTTATCACCAGGTCCGTACAGGCTCGTGTCCAGCATCAGGCACCTCATCACGCGAAGGCCATGTTGTAAATCCGCTCCCTCTCGCCACCTGTCCTCCCCCGCCCCCTGCCCATCGCTCCGCCGTCCCTCCTCTCTTGCACTGCAGGCGTTGAGGGTCAGGTGATGCACGAAATACTGACCTTCTGGTGACTCCAGTGTTTCGATGCAACGGGCGCTCTCGCACGGCAAGGGTCCTTGAAGACTTTCACATTGAGACAGATCCAGCACTTTCTTGGTTCGAGATCGCCGATTTCAGCGTACGACAATCGGCAAATCGCGAGATGCAAGAACTCGAAAAATAGCAAATCGCACGCCGCGAAAGTGATTAGTTTGATTAGCACATGCAACATGTTGCACCTTACTGGTTCAGTCTCAAAAGCCACGGATGAGGAGAGGATGAGGACCACTACTTCAGGATCGGGACTTGTTTCTGTGTGTGTGCGGTGGTTCTCTTTATCTGAGGCCTCCGAGGCCTCTAAGAAGCATCCAGGGGACTCATCCCAGGACTTTCGGACGCTATGGAGATTTCTCGAGATGAGTCGTGGCCGTGAGTTCATGGTCGGTGCCGCGATAGTGAAGCCATGGTTCTTCTCCGAGGTCATTGCATGATTGTATCAAGTGGCTTACGCCTGCTCGGAGCGATGATCGGCCGTGCTGCACGACGAAGCCGATATCACAACTCACATGCATTCTGTGTTTGGCTTTTCGGGTGAGGGGGGTGATCCTGGGGGGGGGGAGGGGAAACATCATGGCTGGCGCCATGCTGTCTCCTCAGATTTCATGGCCCCTCTTGTTGCACTGCGTCCCCTGGCCTCCCCCACCCTGGGCCGCGCACATGCCTCGGGCCATGATCTGCGACCCCCCCTCTTGGGTGCCCTCCTCTGGGACGCTCCCGAGCTCCGTGTTGACCTCTCACCCCGAGTGATGCTGCAGCTGCCGCACCGCCAAGGTGACATGGCGATGGCACCGACGGCGTCCCTGCTGAGGACACCGGCCCCCGCCGGCCGGGCAGGGGGCGGGAGCGCCGCAGGGCCTGCAGAAGGGGGACGCTGCGCGGGGGCAGCGCCCTGGATTTGTGTGGAGAGCCACGCTCGAAGTTGGGACCACGAGTGGCATCCGTCCGTGGAGCTCGGGCCCCACGATGAGGAGGGAGGAGGGAGGGCCAGCAGGACGAGGACGAGCAGGAGGAGAACGAGGACGATGACCGACGACGAGGACGAGGATCGAAGACGAGGAGGGAGGACAAGGAGGACGAGAAGAGAGGAGGGAGAAGGACGAGAATGGAGGAGGAGGAGGAGGAGGAGGAGGAGGAGGAGGAGGAGGAGGAGGAGGAGGAGGAGGAGGAGGAGGAGGAGGAGGAGGAGGGGGGAGGAGGAGGAGGAGGAGGAGGAGGAGGAGGGAGGAGGAGGAGGAGGAGGAGGAGGAGGAGGAGGAGGAGGAGGAGGAGGAGGAGGAGGAGGAGGAGGAGGAGGAGGAGGAGGAGGAGGAGGAGGAGGAGGCGGAGAGCAAGGAGGAGGAGGGATCGCAGATGATCGATTGTCGTAATTTACGTTTTTCATCCACCCGCCCGTGCTGGGTGCTCGTTGTGAAGAGGGTATTGCTGCTCCTTCCTCTCCCCTCTTCCTACTCCTCGGGGAGAGGAGGAAAGAGGAGGAGGAAGAGGAAGAGTAGTGGGTCCCGAGGGCCTGTTGTTCGATCAAAGAAGGGGGTGTCTTTGATTTGCCCCCCCCCCCCCCCAGGAGGCCAACATTGGCCCAACACCTTAAAACAACAAGTGGTTTGTGCCTGCTCGCTGTGGCCTTCTTGGACGCCCTGACACATCGCGAAACCCTGCTTCGGGTCCAGGCGAGGGGTCGGGGGAGGGGTCAAGCTACCCACAAGCAGCAAGCCGTCTCGGTCATTCCCACCCGCCCTCTCAACACAGAGGTAGCACCCGAGTCTCAGCATGGACGGGGGCCCCCATCGACAACCAGAGGGAACCAAAGCAGACGCCAGCCAGGTGCGCGAAGCCCGCGAGGTGGCCAGCTGCGCCACGCGCACCAGGTGCGCCACATGGGGCATAATCAAGGGCGCCCTCGAGGGCGTGAAGTGATTCGCGCTTCGCGGTTCGGCTCCGGTTCCTCCTCATCCTCTTCTTCTCCCCTGGGAGGCGGCGCGATTGCGCGAAGTGATTCGCGCCTCGCGCTTCGCGCGACGCGAGAGCGCGAAGCGCGAAGTTGGGAGCCCTTGACCAGGTGCGCCACATGGTGCACAATTCACGTCGGCCCTCCCATCGTCCCTGTCAAAGAACCAATTCGGGCCGAACGAAAGGGGGGGATAGGGAAAGGGGAGGGGTACGAAATCTGCTGCATGCAGCTGGTTTCAGCCCCACCGAGGGGCCTATTCCTCGATGCATGGCCGCCTCTGGCGCCGGGAGGCGCTGGGAAAATCAGCAACGTGAGCTGATTCTCAACCCCCTTTGCTATCCCCCCCTTCGCCCAGCCCGACCCATGCAGACGGACCGGCGATCGCTCTGCACGCGTTTTGTTTTCCTGCCGGGGACGGTGGGCCTGCGCGCGCAGCAGGCGGCGTGCCGCCCTTTCCCGCCGTCCCCGGCAGCACGGGCTGGGTTTGTTTCTGTTGATGGGGCTGGGTGGCCTGTGCACAGCAGGCAATCTGCCGGCACCCCGGCCATTCTGGTTGTTTTTATGCAACGTGAGCGTGGGGCGTCCGCGCATAATCAAGATTTATGCGTGCACAGTGCATCTTGTTTGTTTTTTGCTCCATGGGGTGAATGTGGGCAATTGTTGACGCTTCGCGAATCCCCACCAGCCGCACATCATGTCGTTGATCTCTCGCGTGCAGACGCATCCCTCCGCAGTTGTTCTGAGGTTGGCCCCGGTTGTCTATGACTTCTGGCGTACCCTGTCAGCCGCCGGATGCGCTTTCTGAAGCTGCGACGGTTCGCTTGCGCTGTCAGAAATTCCCCTCCCTGCTGGACGACGTCAGCTCTACGCCTTCGGTCCGCTCATACCCGACAGACACCCTGGGCTCTCTGACACCTCTCTTGCACGGAGACTGATTCCCACTACTACCATGCAATTGTCGGACCGACACGCGATCCATGACTGGGGATGTGCGGCGCGCCATTTTGGCCGCGTCCGCCCTGCTTCCTGGGTGGCTGACTTCTCAGACTCCCTGGGCTGCAGCTTGCACCGCCGCCTGATCCGCGGCCCCCGCGCGCGCTTGGGTAATTTGTCACGGCCGCAGCCCGACCGTGACCCGCCGCCGCCGGCGCTTCCGCCTGCGGCTGTAAAAACAAAACGAATCCCCACCAGCCCATCCAGAAACGATGCCCAGAGGAATTGCCTCGATCAGGGACGTGGGCAGCACACAGAGGAAGCCATTACGAGACAGATTGGGATATCTTGAGCCATCTTGGAGGTCATTTTGGGCTCTCCCAGGCGCTCTTGATCTTAATCAGTGCCCCCCCCAAAGTCCAACATGTGTGGCCAAAACCTTTGTACAGTCAATGATTTAGCATTCTCGCCGAGGCCTCTTGGAGCATCTCGGGTGCCTCTGGGGGGTCTCTTGGGGCCTCTTGTGGGTCTCTTGGGGGCCTCCTGGGGGCCTCTTGGGGGCCTCTCGGGGCCATCTTGGGGCCATCTTGGGACCTCCTGGGGCCTCCTGGTCGCTTCTTGGGGCCATCTTGGAGGAGACCGATCAAACAAGAGGGGAGCATTAGTTAGGGCCCCCTCCCAGGAGGCCAAAGTGGGGCCCAAACCATAGTAAACCAATGATGTTGGCTTCCTCGCCGAGGCCGTTTTGGCATTCTCGCCGAGGCCTCTTGGAGCATCTCGGGTGCCTCTGGGGGGTCTCTTGGGGCCTCTAGGGGGTCTCTTGGGGGCCTCCTGGGGGCCGCTTGGGGGCCTCTTGGGGCCATCTTGGGGCCATCTTGGGACCTCCTGGGGCCTCCTGGTCGCTTCTTGGGGCCATCTTGGAGGAGATCGATCAAACAAGAGGGGAGCATTAGTTAGGGCCCCCCCAGGAGGCCAAAGTGGGGCCAACACCATAGTAAAACCAATGATTTTGGCTTCCTCGCCGAGGCCGTTTTGGACGCTCTGAAGACTCGCGGAACCCCCTGTCCAGGTCCATGGGGAGGGGGAAGGGGGAGGGTAAACCCCTCCCCCAAGGGGAAGAAGGAGGGGTGGAAGAGGAAACGCCCTAAACCACCGACGCCCAGAGGGCTGGTGGGATTCTTGTCATTGCACAGCAGGCGCTTTGCTGCCCCCCCGCCGCCCTTGTCAAAAACCAATGCGAAGTGATCGCCGGGCGTCAGCGCATGATCCAGATTATGGTGCAGTGTGATTTTTTTGTTGCGGCGCGGTGGAGGGGTGATGGTGGGGGGGGGCCTGCGCGCAGCAAGCAGCATGCCAGCACCCCCACCGCCCCTATCAAAAAACAGCAGTGTAAAGTGGTCGCGGGCCGCCCGCGCATGCTCCAGATTTGGGGGCAAAGTGTGATGCTAAGGCCTTGCGGCCGGTGCCGCCGACCCTGGACGACGACCCCACGATGGAAGAGGCATTCGGGAAGATCGGGATCAGACGCCCCCAAGTGCCCAAGAGGCTACACGAGGCCCGCAGAGGGGCCCAAGAACCCTGACGAAGTGTCTTGGGAGCCTTCTGGGAGCCTCCTGGGGGTTCCTGGCGGTTCCTTGGGGGCGCCTGTGGGGGCTCTCTGGGGGGCCTCTTTGGCCCCAGGACCCCCCGGGGAGGTTGGTATTCTGACCCGGGACCACCTCCCCCTGGACCACCCTCCGGGACCACCCCCCCTGCGGGGAAGGGATCAAAGGGAAGAGGCCTCCCTTCGTCTCAATTGTGACGTTGCTCCATTTCGCCCAGGCCGTGCCGCTTCGGCTGGCGAGGTCCCGGGGAGCAGGAGGGAGCGCCGACGGCGACGCCCAGGCATCTCCCAGATTTGGGGGCAACGTGTATTTGTATGTTTCTTGTTGACAGGGATTGTGGAGGGGGCCCGCATGTCAGGCGATCGCAAACATGGATTAAGGGGGCGTGGATTAGCGACGGGTCCCGTTTCCATGAGAAGTCGCTGATCTCCGCCGCCGAACGAGGCGGCACCAGCCGCATTTGGGGGAGGGCACTTCCCCCGATCCATGGATTTGGCGACCGCTCGCCAAATCCATGCATCGCCAATCCATGTCTGCGCGCCTCCGAGCATGGGTGCCCTCAGTGGTCTGGGCTGGCTGCTGGTCGGGTGGGGGAGGGGGTGTTTATCAATAGGGGATGTTGATGAACTCCCTCCCGAAATTGAAGAAGGGGAAGATGAAAGGGGAAAACTGATAGACTACTCACGCAAAGGCTGCCGGTGGGATTCCTCACTGGGTGTTGCTATTTGCTCGACTGTTGCCATCTCGTCAGCTCCTTGTAGGGTCCAGTGGAGTGCGGCGCCACGTGGGTACAACCGAGACCTCGCCCTCTTCGGATGTCACCAATTGCGCAACATGTCGGAAACTGGAACATATACATTACCAGTGGCGGGCTGTTTTTCAGTCCCAGAACTTTTTTGAGGGTCGTGGACGACGTCGGAGTGGTGTGGTGTATACTATTTTCTCCGTTTTCCCGTGGAAGCAGCGAAAAATGTATACACCAGGATCCCGTATACACCAGGATCCGCTTTCTTGTGCGAATTTCAGTGCGGGGCCGTAGAAAACGTCGGTGTATAGAGTCCGGTCCTTTACAACAATCGTCGCTTGGGCGCGCTCATTTGGGTTCTCACAGAGCGAGATCCCGCGGGGGTTCAAATGAGACCTCGCCCGCGCTGAGTGTTGCCAGCTGCGCAGCTGTCGGTACCTTTGTGCGTTGCTGTTGAGTAGCAACTATCAAGCAACAGCTATCATTGCTAAGCCTCCTACATGCGCTTTGGCGCTCTCGCCTCGACGGTGGCTGCATTTCCTTGGAAACCGAGGCTCACGCTCAAGCGTTTCGGGGGTGCGCCCAAACCGGCCCCCCAACGACAATCATGCTCGCGTGCGACACGCCTTAACAAGGAACGCCGAGAGGCCCTGGCCAGAGAAGGCCAGAACTTGAGGAAGGGTGCTCTCGCCTGAGACTCCCTCGCAATTCAGCACCATAGGCGGCCCTTCAGTGTAATATTGCCGCTGCTTGCGGATGCCGCAACGGCTGTTTCGCCTGAGGCATCATCGACATTTAGCATCACAAGGGGGTCTTTCAGAACCAGGCTGCTGCTACCCGCGGATGCCGAAACGGCCTTTTCTTTGGAGACATCTTCGCAATTTCGCATCACAAGGGGGATCATTCTGAGCATTCTTCCTGCTACTCGCTGATGCCGAAACGGCCGTTCCGCCTGAGCATCCTTCGCAATTCAGCAGCGCAGGGGAATCCGTCAGAGCAGTCCTGCCGCCACTTGCGGAGGCCCCAGGGGGCACCAGGACACTCCAGGGATATGTGCTCGGGTAGCGTTTTTCGGCCCGTCCTCCCCCAGGAGGCCCCAGGAGGCATTCTCTGTAATGGGATGCGTGCTCGGGGAGCGTCTCCAGCCCCTCCGCTCCCAGGAGGCCCCACGTGTTACTGTGTGGAGATCTCTGTTCCGGGAGCGCTCTTCGGCCCCCCTCCTCGAGACCCCAGGAGGCCCCTCTCGTGGGACTCGAATCTTTTTTGTGCTTTGACTATGCTCCTACATATTGGCTCTCGATTGGGACTCGAGTCCTCTGTGCCTTACGTGCGTTTCTATAGATTGCCCCTCGACTGGGGCTCGAATTTCTAGGTGTTTTACGCATGTTCCTCCAGATTGCCCCTCGATTGGGGCTCGAACCCTTCGTGCTTCGAATCCCCACTGCTCCCCAAAGTCGCCCTGATTGTTTGCTGTGCCGTGTGAGCTGAAAGTGTGAATCTGCCTCGGGATAGGTGTTGGCTCGAGCTCCTTGGGCGGGAGATCTGGGTGTCGGAAGATCTGCCTCCTTGTCCTATAGTTCCCCCAAGATGGGATGGCATCAGAATGGATACGTGCGGCGTGTGGAAGCATGGCGCATGAGGGCAGCATGATTGAATTTTCAGATTCAACAGTTATTACTGTTGGACTCCTAAATCCGCCCTGGCGTTCTCGCCTCGGCGCCGGTTGCATGTCCTTGGAAATTGAGGCTCACGCTCAAGCGTTTCAGGGCTCCGCCCAAACCGGCCCCCCAGCAACAACAACGTTCCCGTGCGATATCTCTGACCAAACTATTATGAGATGCCCTGGCCAGAGAAGGCCCGAACCTGAGGAAGGATGCCGTCGCCTGAGACCCCCTTGCAACTTAGCACAACGTGTTGTCCTTCAGAGCAGTATTGCCGCTGCTTGCGGATGTCGGAACGGCTGTCTCGCCTGAGACATCTTGGCACTTTCGCACCACAAAGGGGGTTCTTCAGAACTTGATTGTTGCTACTCGCAGATGCCGGAACGGCCTTTTCGCTGGAGTCTTCTTAGCAATTCAGCTTTTCGGGGAGCGTGTTTCGGCCTTCTCGCCCGCTCCAGGAGGCCCCGGGAGGCATTTTCTGTATTGGGACATGTTGTTCGGGAAGCGCTTTTCGGCCCCCCCGCCCCCAGCAGGTCCCAAAAGGCCCCCTTGGGCACTTTTCTGTTTTGGGATACGTGTGCGTGTGTGTGTGTGTGTGTGTGTGTGTGTGTGTGTGTGTGTGTGTGTGTGTGTGTGTGTGTGCGTGCGTGCGTGCGTGCGTGCGTGCGTGCGTGCGTGCGTGCGTGCGTGCGTGCGTGCGTGTGTGTGTGTGTGTGTGTGTGTTCGGAATGGTTTTCGGTCCTCCGTGGGCCCACTGTCTACACAGATCGTGGTGTGATCTGTGTGCACAGATTTGGTTCCCATCTGTGTATTTGGAGGGTGCCCCTCGCGGGTGGTGTTGATTGGGTGGGAACTTTCACGTTTCTCGCTCGGCTGGTCCAGGGGGGGCGTCGTGCGCGGTCGAAATACACAGCTCGTGTCTCTAACTGTGCATTTGTTGCGCCCCGCTCGCTGGAGTGGTCAGTGGGCGGGAGTTTTCGCGGGTCGCCCGGCTGGTCCAGCAGGGGGTTGTGGTCTGGGAATGCAGAGGCGCGGGGGGGGGTGGGGATGGTGGGTTGTGGAAATGAAGAGGCTCGATAGGAGGGGTGGCCATGGGGCCGGGGGTGAACGGGATTGGACGAGACGGGAGGAAGTGGGCCCAGGAGGAACTGCATCATCGGTGTCAGCATCACGAGGGCGAGGCAGGCGGGGGGGGGCAGAAGGAGGAGGGGCTTGATCTGCATTAGGGCATGGAGGATGGGAGGAGGGCAAGCACGTGAAAGATGGGGGAATTCATCCGGCGGGGGAGGACGACGAGGAACGACATGAATTGGCACATGGGGGGGTGGCGGTGTGGGCGAGGGGCCTGATGAGGACTGGGGGTAGTCGGAGGGGCATGAGGAGGGTGGGGCCACAGCAAGGGGATATTGGGCGGAGGCGGGGGATGGGGCAAGAGTTTGAGGCGGGCGCCAGCAAACGCTTAGTTGAACAGTGTTTTGCGTGTCCGTGCACCCCAGACCGCAACGACCGGTTGCAGAATTTCATGATATGGATAGTCGTGCGCCTCGTACTCCCAGGCCGGACTCTCGAATCCACGACGCCCCTTGGCGTCGCGTTGATGCCGCCCCGATTTGCCAGACCGCATATGCACATATCGTCATTATATGTGTTTCAACGTTTGTTTCATGAACCTCTATATAGTGACAGACCCACGCTGGAATTCAAATGAGGACGAGAACGAAGATGAGGACGACGCGGGCGAGGTCCTCATGGAACCATCTAGAGGTATTATTGCGACTGCTGCTGCTGCTGCTGCTGCTGGTGCTCTCTAGTAGTTTTGGGTTTTTTTTTGAACCCTCCTGGTAACCCTTGAAGGCTTATTGGGATCATCTTGGAGGCCATATATTGCGGGATGGGGGGGGGGTCCCCAACTCAGCTCACCCCTCAGGAGCCGGCGAACCGCTTCTTGGGGCTCTCTTGGAGCGTTCTTGGGCCCTTTTGGAACCTCTGGGAGCGGTCTTGGGCCCTCTTGGAGCGGTCTTGGGGTCGTTTGGAGCATCTTGGGAACCATCTTGAGCCAGCTTGGGCTCTTTGAGCCATCGTGGAGGTCATCTTGGGCTCTCTGAGACCGCTCGGGTGCCTATTGGGGCCCTTTTGAGACCCTCTTGGGGCCCTCTTGGGGTTCTCTTGTGGCTGCCTTGGGAGCCCTGGAGCGCCTCCTGGGGCCATCTTCGAAGCTATCGATCAAAGGAGGGAGGCGCCCGATCGAGCCCCCCCCATCGGAGGCCACGATCCTCGTGATGGGTGTCCAAAATTGGCACTCCCAGGGACCGATCTTGGACGTTCCAGCCGATCGCGGCCCCTCCCGTCCAGGTCCAGGGGAGGGGGTAGGGGGAGGAGTAAGCCCCTCCCCGAAGGGGAATAATGGTTTCTGGATGAGGAAAGGAAGACATCTTTAGACCACCTGCGCCCAAAGGGCTGGTGGGGCTATTCTTCATACGTTGGAAATCAACACCAACAACAACATAAACAACAACAACAACACGAACAACAACAATTACAACAACATCAACAATCATCATCAGTTTAAGACTGTTCTTCCTTAGATGTTCGAGTGTCCGTTGACGCGTAGTTCCCAAACCCTCGATACCCGCCGTCTTCGTCTCCGATCGTACCCTTTTGGGGGGTGTACTTTTCTTCCCTGCAGGCCGGGCCCCGGCAAGCGGCGGGGCGGCCTCGGACCGTCGGCCTGGCCAACGGCAGCGCTGATCGGCGGCAACCTGACCCCAAGGGGGACGGACAGGGGACCGACCACGACGACGACGACGACGACGTCGACGACGACGGCGGCGACGACGGCGACGACGACGAGCGAAAGCGAGAGCGAGAGAGAAAACGACAGCAGGGCCATGACAGGCACGAGGTAGGCCACGAAGGGCGACAGCGGGGACACGAAGGGAATGCGTTTGGGGCCACGACGGGCGCGAACGAGCACGGGCCACGAAGGGCATGCGTACATTGGGCCGCGGAGGGCAAAGACGGGGCCATTGAAGGCAGCAGCGGGGCCACGAAGGGCAGCGCGGGGGCCGGGAAGGGCGACAACGGGGCCACGAAATGCATGCATATGGGGCCACGACGGGCGCGGACGAGCGGGGGCCACGAAGGGCATACATCTATGGGACCACCAAAGGCAGCGAGGGGGCCACGAGGGGCTACAACGGGGCCACGAAGGAGGCGGCCGCGAAGGGGCTGCAACGGGGCCACGAAGGGTAGCGAGGCGGCCACGAAGGGCTGCAACGGGGCCACGAAGGGCAGCGAGGGGGCCACGAAAGGTTGCAACGGGGCCACGACGGGCAACAAGGGGGCCACGAGGGGCTGCAACGGGGCTACGGAGCGCAGCGAGGGGGCCACGAAGGGTTGCAACGGGGCCACGAACGGCAGCGAGGGGGCCACGAAGGGTTGCAACGGGGCCACGAAGGGCATCGACGGGGCCACGAGGGGCTGCTACGGGGCCGCGAAGGGCAGCGAGGGGGCCACGAGGGGTTGCAACGGGGCCACGAAGGGCAGCGATGGGGGGGGCAACGAAGGGCTGCACCCGATTCCTAAATAACGTGTGAGGGAGTCATAGGCGTGAGCGCGACTCCTGAGCGCCTGAGTGTTGGGAGCGCGGCGCTTGAATACATTGCGGGAAATTCCAACCCAAGGGCGTTATTTTTGAGTAACTTGCAACCGCGTCTCCAGCGAGAGCGCGACCCCAGAGCGCCGAGAGAGCGATTCCTGAATCAAGTCTAAGGAAGTCCCAAGCGAGAGCGCGACTCCTGAATACAACGCGAGGAAGTCTCAGGCGGGAACGGGGGTCCAGGCTAAATTGTGAGGAAGTCTAAAGCGGGAACCGTTGTTGTTGTAACCCGGGGGCCAGGGGCACAGCTTGAGCCTCAAGCTTTTCCCTGATAAAAAACCGGGTGCGAGCGCCAGGAGGGGCTTTTCAATTGAAAAATAGCATGCACCGGTGAGGGGGGGATCAACAGTAAATTCTTCAGAAATGAGAGGTGAACAACAAGAACGGCTCCCGCCCGATGGCCCTCACAATATATTCCCACTTCGCGCTCTCGCGCGGCATCTTCAACATTTGTACACGAATCGCGCTCTCGCGTGAGACCTCCTCGCAATTTATTTAGACGCCGCGCCCTCGACACTCATGAATCACGCTCTCGCTTTTTGGTCTTTCTCACGATGTACTTGGGAGATCCGGCTATCGCTCGACACTTCCTCGCGATCCATGCAGAGCTCACGCTTCAGCAGCACGCCTGTTCGACCTGGCCGCCTGGGTCCGCCTTCCCGACCTGCCCGTTAGGGTCTACCCGCTTGATGGGCCCATTTGGTTTTGCCACGGGTTTTTGTTGCCTCTCCTTCGAATCCCGTATTTCATCTTTCTCCCTCTCCCTTTCCATTCGTCCTGTCTTTCCTTTGTTGTTCAGGGGTTGCACCAATCAAGCGCGACAGGTAAGGAAGATACACCCCCAGGGGTGTACGATCGAAGCCGAACAGGGCGGGTATCGAAGGTTTGGCATATGCGTTTTGAATGGCACGCGAGCTGGTAAGAAGAATGAGTCTTAAAATGACTATTGTTGTCGTCGTTGTCGTTGTTGTCGTCGTTGTCGTTGTTGCCGTTGTCGTCGTCGTCGTCGAGGTCGTCGTCGTCGTCGTCGTCGTCGTCGTCGTCGTTGTTGTTGTTGTCAGCGAATTATATATGTAGCTCAGAACGTGTCCAGGGTGTCTGGGGACGACCGTCAGGACTCTGTAGGCGATTGTATGGGTGAATTGCCGAGTCCCGACGACGCATATGACGCCGACGAGGAAGCCGCCGCTTTCCTCGGACACGAAGTGGTGTAGATATAGTATGCATGTTCAAACCAGCTTGTACTAGCCGCTCGATTCCCATGCCGCCTGCTATGCCGCTCGAGCCCCAGGCCGCACCAGCGCTTCGCGACACATACGGAAGGCACAGTCCTCCCGTGCAGCGGGATTTCTTCCGAATGGCATAGTGCCATCGTTTTTGTCACAACGGATTGCAGCCCAATGCGATCGAGGTTTGTACTCATCCCTGATGCTGACGTATAATAAAAGTTGTTGTTGTTGTTGTTGTTGTTGTTGTTGTTGTTGTTGTTGTTGTTGTTGTTGTGATTGTGATTTTCATTGTTATTGTTGTTGCTAGTGGTGGTGATGTTGAACCCTCATTCTTAAATTGCTCCTTTCCACCGGTGCACATTGCATTTCTTATCTTGAAGTGCCCCCTTCGGTGCTCGCACCACATCTTCTATTTGGGAACGTGTTCGTGCTCACGCTGGGCCCCTGGCCCCCCGGCTGCAACAACAACGGCTCCCGCTTGATCTTTCCCCACAAGTTGTTCCGAAATCGCGTTCTCGCTCGGGAGACCCTCAGAATATATGCAGGAATCGCGCTCTCGCGTGGGACTTCCTCGTAGTTTATTGAGACGCCGCGCCCTCAACACTCAGGAATCACTCTCTCGCTTTGGCTTTTTCTCACGATGTGCTTGGGAGATCTGGCTATCGCTCGGCACTTCCTCGCGATTCAAGTAGGACCCACCCTTCCGCAACCCGCCTGCTCGACCTGGCCGCCTGGGCCCGCCTTCCGCCCGATAGGGTCTGCCCTCCCGAATTGCCCGTCTGGTTCTACCACGTGTTTTCTGGTTTTCTGTTCCCAGCCCCCCTCCTGATAATTTCTCTGGTGCTCCATCCTTCTCCACCCCCTTTCCATCCGTCCTCTGTGCCCCTGTTCTATAGGGGCTTCACAACATTCACGTGGCAGGTATGGAAGATATATCCCCAAAGGGGGTACGATCGAAGACGAAGAAGGTGGGTACCGAGGATTTTGGAATACACGTGTTGGATGGCACGCGAGCAGATAGGAGCGAACAGTCTTAAACATAGTGTTTGTGTTGGTGGTGTTGCTGGTGTTGCTGTTGTCGGTGTTGCTGTCGGTGGTGTTGTTGGTGGTGGTGTTGTTGGTTGTGTTGGTGTTGTTGTTGTTGGTGGTGGTGGTGGTGTTGGTGCTGTTGTTGTTGGTGGTGGTGTTGATGGTGTAGTAGGTGTTGCTGCTGTTGGTATTGTTGCTGGTGTTACTGTTGGTGGTGCTGTTGTTGTTGCTGCTGTTGCTGTGGCTTTTGCTGACATTTCACTGTGTGCGTGTTGGGGTGTGTCGCTGTGAGGGGGTTCAAGTGGACTGTAGGGTTCTCGTTGAGTTCTTTCGGGACCCTCTTATTCTGTCTCTGGAGGGTATTCGGGGACCTCTTTGGGGCTCCTCTGGGTGGTCTCGGGGCTCTCGTGTGGCCCTCCTAAGGGCCTTTGCGCGCCCTGGAGGGCCTCTTGGGGCCACATTAGACGGCGTCGATCAAACGTGGGGGAGTTCTTGTTCCTCCTCCTTTTCTGATGCCATCAGCATCGCCTCGTGGTGCGCCCTAGGGGTGCTCGTTGGCGGTTTGGGAGCCTCCTGGGCACCCCGTGGTGCTCTTTTTGGCAATGTGTGGATCATCTCGAGGCCTCGCAGCCACATCGGCTCGAACAGGCGAGACGGAACACATTGGTGATGCTTCTTGAAGGTTTGAAGCAGTGTGGCTTACCTGAGGAGTCCTGAGCGGGCGCCGAGAGCATTAGGAGCCGTCTTGCGGTCCTTTCGGGGCCTCTTGGAGCCATGTCGGAAGCCATCCTGAGCCATCTTCGTCTATATTGAGCCCCTCTTGGGGGTCATCTTGGAGCATCGGGTGCCCTCTTGGAGCCATCTTGGGCGCTCCGACTGCTCACGACCCCCCGCCCCAAAACACCTCAGGGAGGAGGGGTGGAGGCAGGGTCCCCTTCCCAAAGGGAAGAGGGGCTTTGGAATCAAGAATGATAGTGTCCTTAGACCACCTGCGCCCAGAAGGCTGGTGGGATGGTCGCCACGTTCGACTGCTCCTGGGGGGTCTAGCGCAGTGCCGTGCTACGAATATTCAATTGAGCTGTCGCCCTCCCTGTGTGCTGCCAGCTGCGCGACAGTCGCCTCTTTTGCGCCCTCCTTCCAGGTGTACGAAGTGCGGTGCTCTGCGAATCCAAATGACACCTCGCCTTCATCGGGTGTTGCCCAATGCACAATTGTCGCTATTGCCGTGAGCTCAAGGAGGGTGTACCCCAGTGCGGTTCTACGCTGATCCAAACAAGAGTTCGCCACGGTCTAGAGGAGGGAGGTACTACGCAGATTCCATCGGGACCTCGCCCTCCTGGGAGGTGTTACCACCTGTGCAACTATTGCCATGAACGTGAGCCCACTGGGGATCAGCGCGCTGTGGTGCTACGCGGATCCCACCGAGACCTCGCACTCTCCACGCGAGGCGTTCGACAAGGACCTTGGCACCGAGGATCGACGGAGTCGCCATCTCTTCCGCGGCGGAAGACTGTGGAAGGTGGCGGAAATAAAACGGCGGCTGCGCCAGCGGAAGCTATGCCTAAGCCAGCGGAAGCTAAAGTCGACCCCCCCAGAGTCGGGTCGCCAGCGATGGGGGGTCACGCAAATGGGGGGTCTGCGCACGTATCCCAAACAGAGCAATCGGAAATGGAGGCCCTGCTCGCAATGTGTGCGACGCTCGGTATGCCCGCAGGATGTCTGACGGTGGTTCTCCCAAGCTCGAGGCGCGATTGCTAATGTCGCCAGATAATTGCCGTCTGCGCACCGCACGAACGCCACCTGGTCAGACATTTGGATGCGCGAAACTGGCTGGCGGCCAAGAGTTGCAATGCATGAAAGTGTCCGGAAAGTGCTCCTAAACTGCCCCAGTGGGTCAAAAGGTGGCTCGAAAGTGTCCTGAAAGGGGCCCAGTGCTGCATTGCACGAAATGGAGGACATCGAAATGGTCATCCACGTTTTGCTGCGCGCAGCGGGAGCGAGCGCGGCCCGCGTGCCGCCGCGTAACCCCTCGGGTTGGGGCCGGTCAGAGAAGAGCTCTCTGTGGCCCACATAGAACTCACCGCGGCGTTCACCACGCAGCGAAAGGCGGGCTGGACACGACACGTGCTACAGTCAACCCGCATAATAAGGATGGGCAACCTTCCCAAGGGTACCCTTGCATCCTTGCCTCCTCGGTCCCTCCTTGGCAATTTTCACCGGGCGCGCCCCGCTCGAGAAGCTTCGACATGGGCATCCAAGGCCCTTGCATCCCATCGCGCATCCTTCTGGTACGGGCCGACTGCACCGTCCCGGGCCGGCGAAGCTGCGCCTACGGCGCCGCCGACGGTCTCGGCGGTGCGCGGACGTGGTGCGCTGCCTTTGAGCTCCGTGGGCGCCCCCGCGGGTGATGACAAGGGGTGGGGGGGGGATATCATGGCGCGGGCCATGATAGTTCCCCAGATTTCATGGCGCCTCCTGTTATTTCATTACGTCCCTGGCCCCCCCCCTGGGCCGCGTACAAGCCGCTGGCCATGATTTGCGCCCCCTCCTCTTGGACGCCCCCCTCTTGGCCGACCCCGAGCGGGCCGCGCGCGCGCGCGGAGGCCCCCGCGCTACCGCCCGACGCGGAAGCGCCAGAGCGGCGCGGACGGTGACGCCGGGCGCGAGGAGTCGGCCGCCAAGGTGCGCGGAGCTCCGCTGGCCACGGTCGTCGTCGTCGTCGTCGTCGTCGTCGTCGTTGTCGTCGTCGTTGGTGTCGGTGTCGTTGCCGTGGTCGTAGTTGCCGTCGTAGTTGCCGTCGTCGTTGCCGTCGTCGTCGCCGTCGTCGTCGTCGTAGTTGCGTTCGTGTCGTTGCCGTCGTCGTCGTCGCTGCCGCCATCGCCTTCGTCGTCGGCGCCGTCGCCTTCGGTGCGCCGAGGCCGTCTTCACCGCCGCCGTCCCCCCTGACACCTGGGCGCCATGGCACGCAAGAGAAGCACGACGGCCTTGCCGCTCCGCTTCTGCGCCAAGCGGCTCGGAGGCTGCCCGGCCGGCCTCGTCGCCAATGCTGGACGCGGCTCGGGAAGCGGGTCTGGGGCAGGGTCTGACGAGGCTAGGTCGACGGGGTTAGGTCGAGGATTATATATATATATATAGAAAGCGTTCCTGAGGTTTCCAGGACGCTCTCAGGGCGTCACAGAGAGCTCTGAGAGGGCCGCGGCGTCTGAGATATCCTCCAGAGCCGCCAGATCTCAGAGATTCTCGATCTATCTTCGCCCAAGCTTTTCCTCGTCCTGGCTTCGTCTTAGTGGACCGATGTTGGATGGAGTTTCTTCACGGGCGGGCCCGTGGCACCCGAGCGCCGTGACAGGTCCTCGCATCGTTTTTCGGGCGCGCGTTCATTAGGGGGGCGCGTGCTTCTCGGTGCGCTTTGTGGTAGTGCGGAGGAATCGAGCGGCCGCGCAAAAGTGCTACACGGCAAGAGCCGGCCGAGGTGTCCTGGAAACTCGGACATACGCTGCCGTCGCTGCGTTTTCGACTTTGTGCGCCTTCTCGGACGCCCTCGTGGCCCCCTTATGATTCGCCTCGAAATTCTGATCAGCACGCCCCCTAGGTACATGTTGGTTTCCCTGAGAGACAGCTGTATGTGTTGACTCGTCGTCTGGAGGTTGTCCGTTCAAGCTTCTGTCTCGAAGCGGCAATTTATTTTCGGTTATTCACTGCATTATGCCCCAGTTCCTGGTGTAGCCAATTGGCATGTCGCTGAGTTGTCTTCAGTTGCCCGAAATCGCGTCCCCATACCGCTGGAAATGAAAACGCCAGGAGGCAGGCAAAGTTCGCGAATTTGAATCCGGTACGGCCTGCCTACCCGCAGGGCGACGTCTGCCAGAAAATGTGTGAGGATGTCGAACAGTCGACCTTGAACCTTCGCTGATGCCACGATCCCGCTAATACGGGGCGGTGATTTGCGGATGCCCCGCGCGGAACGCATCCGTGCGCCCGCGTATCCGCAGGATCGCGCCCTTGAATCAAAACCGCGAGGGCGCGGACACGGACATGTGCGGCAGCAAACCTAAAGTGTCCTCGCAGCTCCGCCTCCGGGAGTGCTTCGAGGAGCAGCTCGGGGTGCTGCTCGTGACGAACTGCGCTGCACGCTCGCGATGCTCGGGGGAAGGCGGTGGTTAAGATCGACGCGGTCGGGCGACACTCAGGCGATCGCAAACATGGATTCAGGGGGCGTGGATTAGAGACGGGTCCCGTTTCCACGGTGAATCGCGGATTTCCGCCGCCGAACATGGCGGCACCAGCCGCATTTTCGGGAGGGCACCTCCCACGATCCATGGATTTGGCGATTGCGCGCCAAATCCATGGATCCATGGTTGCGCGCCCCCGAGACACGTTGACGAAGGCCCCGGGAAGGGGGACGGAGAAGACCCGCTCGGCAGCGAAGGCTCGGGAGGCCGAGGCGGGGCCGGCCGAGGCGCCAGCAGGGAGCTGGGCTCGCAGCAGGGTGGCGGGTGGCGGCGGCGAGCTTCCCAGAGATCCGACGCATTGAAACAATCAAGGCGGACGTTTTTCGCCCTTTTTGGCCTCCAGGGGCCCTCGCCCGGCCCCAGGAAGGTCAAAACATGATTCAGAATGAAAAAGCGGTCCCGGGGGTGTGGTCTGGACCTCCAGGGACCCCGTATTGAAACAATCACGACGTCGGATCTCTGGGTTTCTGAGCGCCTTCAGAGAAGTTCTTTTGCGCATTTTCGGGAAAGGCTTCCGCCGGTTTGGGCCATGATGCCGGACCTGGTCAGACGCCGGACCTGGTTTTGGTTTTGGCCCTGACGCCGGACCTGGTCAGACGTCGTCGCGATGCGGCCGGGCCGTGCCAGACCTCACCGTGGTGCCCCCCGGCAGCGTTGGCTTTTGCAGACTGCCATTCGGGGCGTTCGAATCCAATTGGCGGAGGTCCGCGATTGCCCGCTGGGGCAAAAAACAGGGGAACGAATTATTGCATAAACATAGAAACTCGGAGGTCCGCGCGGGTTTCTCGGATCGGTGCTGGACCCTCCTCCCTGGCGCGCGGAGCGCGCCAGGGGCGGCGCCGGAGGCGCCGCCGGATACGCGCTGACCCCCTCGAGGGGTCAGCGCGTATCCGAGAAATCCGCGCGGACCTCCGAGTTGCTATGTGTATGTAGTTCTTCGTTCCCCTGACCGAACTCTCGAGTGACGTCCCGCCGATCGTGGATTCGGCGCGGCAGTGCTGGCTTGCGCAGTTGCGTTCGCCCCCATTGGGCGCTCGCGCACCAAGTGTCGCTCTAGCCTACAGCGGGTGCCCATGCCAAGAAAAACCCTGCTTGCCTCCAGAGTGCCCTGGGTTTCTTGGGTTTCGATGGTTTTGCCATGGAGAGCGTGCCGTTCTCACGCCAAAAATCAATGGACGTCTGGGGTCTCAGGTTTGGGTTTCTTGTGGACTGTCCTCCACTGTACGGTCACTCCTTCGTGTAGTCGATCTCAGAAGGCTCGGAAGTTCTTTGGTCTTCTCAGAATGTGTCTAAGCCTTCCCCGAAGACACCAAGAAATCTCAAGTCCCGCAACCTTCTGAGAAGGCACTCTCCTCATTTCCCCTCTCGCTCGCCGCCGAGGGCAGGGAGGAGTCATGAAGGGCGACGTATCCGTACCCGCTCCCTCGCAAGTTGGATTGCTGGGGCGCGATTCCGCGGAAACGTGGGCGCACGGAAAGGTTCCGCGCAGGGGAAGATCCCGAGCAGCTTCCGAGCAGAGAGCTGAATGCCGAGATTGATCCGACAAGGAGCTCCTCGTGCCCGCACCCCAGTCCAGGTTAAATGCTATGCCTCGTGTTTTGTTTCTCGCCGTTATCTTTTTTGTTCTCTCTCTCTCTCTTTCTCTTGCCTGTACAGAGCGGTCGCGCTTGACCAGATTGTCCTTGCTATCTCTCTGAACGCTTCAAGGAGCCAGACGTACGAGAGTTTTGACGAGTGCGGAAGCCCACCTCGCTTCGTGCGTCGTTGGTGCACCATGTAATTTTGGTTTAGCGCTGTTTCTAGTGTTGCAGGGTGAAGCTATGTGCGAGGGCACAGAGTGAATGGATATGTGACTGCTATCAGATTCGCTGAAATTCCGAACACCCCATTGCTATCGGTTGTGTTGCCACACCTGTCAAAAAACATGCGAAGGCAAAATGCACGTTGTTTATACAATGCAAGGGATGGTGGAGGGGATGTCGGCACTGCGCACAGCTGGCAATATGCCAGCAATTTGCCGTCCCTGCCAATAACAAAGTGAAGTGATCGCGAGACGTCCGCGCAAGATTCAGATTTTGGTGCAACGTGCACCTGGTATTGTTTTGAGCAAGGGATGGCGGGGGGCGCTGGCATGGCACACTGCAGGCAATACACCGGCCCCCCGCCGTCTTTGTCAAAAGCAAATGCGAAGCGATCTTTGGGCGTCCGCGGGTGGTCCAGACATTGGCGCAACAATGTTTTGTTTTCGTTTTGTTTTGAAAGTCCTGGGTACGTCGCTGGTCGGGTGTGGAAGGGGGTGCATTGAAGAAGGAATTATTAATACACCTTTCCCCGAAGGGGAACGGGGAAGATGGAAGAGGAAACCAGCTAAACGAATCACGTCCAGAGGGCTGGTGGGATTTTTCACAGCGCGACCCCCATGCCAGGCCCAGCTCTCGCAAGGAATAGACAGCTGTTTGGTCGACCCGGGGCCCGAGAGCGGCCCGGGGACAGCACCGTGTCCGCCGGGCCTGGAGGTGGAGTTCCCTGCCCACCCCCCCCTGGGGGGTGCGCACGTGGCACGTCAACCCCCATCCCGGCCAGGCGCACCCTGCGCTCACCGAGCGCGTTCCTTTACTCGCAAAGTGCCTACTCGTAGACGTCTGGGAAAACACACGTCTGTTTCGATGTAATTTCTAGTAGATCCCTCTTGGCGGACCCAGGCCATTTGCGAGTAGCTACTCTGTGAGTAGCGGAACGCGCTCGTCTATGCGCCCAGGATTAGTGTACAGACGAGTTTGATCACCAGGTCGGCCTTGCCAAGGCAAGGTTGCCCGTGAGTCCCGTGTTTCGCGACCCGTGTCTGCAGCATTCTTGTGCCGATGCTGCCCTCGGAAGGGTTTTGTGCCTTCTCGCTTGCCTTCTCCAATCGAGCTCCAGTGCGTACACCTCCCCTCCCCGGAACACAGCGTATACAGTCCACCCGCATAGTAAGGATGGGCAACCTTCCCAAGGATACCCCATGCATCCTTGCCTCCTCGGCCCGTCCTTGGCCACTTTCGTTGGCCGCGCCCTGCCCGAGAAGCTTCGAGATTGGCCTTCCGAAGCCCTTGCATCCTTACCGCGCATCCTTATACGGGCCGACTGTACACCGATCCTGAGCCCAGGAGGGGCCCGGCCAAGGCTGGCGTCGGTGCTCGGCCGGCGCGCCTTCCGGGCCCCTCCTCGGGACTCTAGAGACGGAGACGGCGGGGGTTGGCCAGAGCGCCGGATTTTGTAGGATCCTGCAGGGCCAGGGTCGCACCGACCCAGGCTCGGGTGCCGGATCCTGCAGGCTCCTCGGCGTTGAGCCGTGCTTGGGTACAGGATCTTGCAGGATGTTGCAGGAGTCTACAAGGCCTGACTGACTCGGGTCTGGATCGACCCGGGTCAGAAGATCGGGCCGAACGAAAGGGGGGGATAGGGAAAGAGGGGGAAGAAATTTGCGGCATGCAGCTGGTCTCGGCCCCGCCGCCGGGCCCATTCCTCGATGCATGGGCGCCTGGCGGCGCCGGGAAAGTCAGCTATCAGCTACGTGAGCTGATTCTCTACCCTGCCCTTTGCTATCCCCCCCTTTCGCTCGGCCCGAGAAGGAGAAGGAGAAGGAGGAGGAGGAGGAGGAGGAGGAGCAGGTGGAGAAGAAGGAGGAGAGAGAGGACCCCCGCCCCCTCCAACTCATGGTGGTGGTGGTGGAAAACAGGCCCTCACCCCCGGCGCCGGGCGGGCGTGCGCGCCGCCGCGTGCCAGGCCGCCCGGGTGGCAGACGCGTGACGCCCCGAGCCCGCGCGGCAGAGCGCCCGCGGCGGCAGGGCGGGAGGGCGGAGCGGCCACGCCGCGCGCGCGCGCGGGCGCGGTGCGGGTAAAGCCAGGGAGGGGGAGAAGGAGGAGGAGGAGGAGGAGGAGGGAGGAGGAGGAGGGAGGAGGAGGAGGAGGAGGGAGGGAGGAGGAGGGAGGAGGGAGGAGGGAGGAGGGAGGAGGAGGAGGAGAGGAGGGAGGAGGGAGGAGATCGTGAGGACTACCACTGTCTGAGGAGTCGGGCGTGTTCTTCTACAGGGGGAATGTTCAAAAATAGTCAAAAACTAGTCTGGGGACGATGTTTGAGTATTTTAAACCATTTTGGTGTATTTCTTGAATATGTTTTAACTTTCGCCTAACATCTGCCTGTAGGGGGACACGCCCGACCTAAGGGTATAGCCAGGACCCCAGGTAAGGGGACCCGGTTATTAGTAGGGCCCCCGGAGCCCCTAAGTTGGCCAGAATCAACAAACCAGGTCTGCGTGTTTGTTCTCGGGTGACGGCTTTTCCGGTCACTGGAACGGGGCCTGGGGGCGCCCCCAGTCCACATCGCTAAACCAGGTCCCACTAAACCCAGTTCTGCCAACGCCCGAGCGGTGGCAAAAAAGGCACGTCCCCGAGGGGGTCACCAGGATTCTGGGCCTCCTGGGTGGGGTCGGGGTAGATGGGGTCGGAGGATCGCGCCGCAATCGCCGATGCATCGGCGATGCGGCTCGATGAGGGGCCCGGTTTTTTCCGCGCCGACGTCGCCGATACATCGGCGAGGCATCGGCGATCTTTCGAGTCCATTTACTCAGACCCCATCTAGGAGGCCTCTGTGGGAGCGGCCACGCCGCGCGTGCGTGCAGTCGCGGTGGCAAAAAAGGCACATCCTCGAGGGGGTCACCAGGATCGGGGCGATCGACACGGGTGCGGGGAGAATGGGTACAAAGTCCGACGGAACTCTTGGTTCATTTTGAACAGGGTTCGTTGTCGATGTCGCCTCGGACGTAGCCCATTTGAGACAGATGGCCGCTTGCACAACAGCGGCGGCTGTCGGCTTTGGACAACGAGTGCTGTTGGGCGTCCCATGTTTCTTGTACTAGAAGCAACCAGCCCCGCTTAGCAAACGGTGGCTAGCAGGGCTGGCGTCGGGAAGTGGCGTAGGAGGCAGTCAGCCTCGAGGCTCTCACTGATAGAGAACCAAGGTGCGGACACGAGGGCGCGTACGCGCGACCTCTCAAAATTCACTCCAGCCTGCGGGCCGCAGCCCCTGACCCAGACCGAAGGGTAAACGAGCTTTTCCTGGCCGCACCCAGCCGCTTTCGCGCTGCCAGGCCACGGTGCTGCGCAGAGAGGAAGAGGCGGAGGAGGAGAAGGAAGAAGAGAGGGAGCAACAAGCAGAGTGACCCAGCGCAGGGATCGAGGACTGAGTCATTGGACGTCGCTGGGCCTCCTGGTGCCTCCTCGGGCGACCTTCGTAGCCAAGGCTGGGTTCGTCTCGAACGTTTGGCCGGGGCCCGCCCCAGGACGGGTCTCGGGGGTCTGAGTGAGGCGCCTTTCGGGGTCTGGAACCAGCGAAGATCAGAAGCGAAAAATAGACACAGACTCAAATCTACGTCCGTCGATTCCAACGAAATATATGAAAATATAGGAACACAAGAGTCCAGAAAATGTGGCAAAATATTGTGTATCCTCGGATTTGCGTCTATTTATATGTGTTTCCCTGGGCCCTACACAAACTGGCGGAGCTCCGCGAAGACTTCTTGGATCTGCGCTGGAGCCCGCCTGCGGCGCCTCCGGCGCTGTCCCTGGAGCGCTCGGCGCGCCGGGGAGGGGGCTCAGCGCAGTTCCAAGAAGTCCGCGCGGACATCCCAAAGTGCATGTCTATGTAGGTGTTTTGTTCCTCTTGCTCTGGATGGGGCAGTAATCGCCCCCCCCTTGAATCCGCTGAGGGATTGGGCAGGTGCCGTTGGAACGTGTGGAGGGAGGGTTGGAGGAAGAGGAGGATGATAATTGGAGGAGGATGGAGGGGCGGGATTGGGCAAGCTCAGTCGGAAGGGTATCGCACCCCCTTGATAAACTCCCCATCCAGAATAGTGAAGGTGTCGAACGTTTGGGGGGGGCCACGTCGTGAAGCAGCTACGATCGCTGAGGTCCAGGGACGCGGCAGCAAAGGGTGTCGAGGGCACCAGGGGGATACCAACAGTAACACCTCCCCTGCGTGTGTGTCTGTGTGCGTGTGTGTGTGTGTGTGTGTATGTGTGTGTGTTTGTGTGTATGTGCACGCGTGTGTTGCCATGGGGCGAGCAATGACGGAGCGCGCTAGCCAACACGTAGCAGTGGATGAAGCATGTTGTAAGAATGCGGTGTTCCCTCTGTCTTTCTCGTGCTTCTCTTTCTCTCTCTCTCTCTCTCGCGCTCTCGCTTTCTCTCTCTCTCTCTTTCCTGTAAATGTGCTCATATAGTATCCAAACAGAGCTTTCATGTATGGGGTTTTGCTGACTCTCCTTCAGTAACTCTTCACGCTTCGCGTATCCCCATCATCTTGTTAGCTGTAGCTTTGGACGTCGCGCGGCCCGTCCGTTTGCGCTCGCGAACAAAAAAGTATCCCCATCAGCGCATTCAAAAACTCTGCCCATAGGAGTTGGCGGGAAGAGGCATGAAAAGACACAAGCAAAACAAAGCGGACAAGGAGTAGAGAGATGTTTGGGAGCAAGGAGGTGGGCTTAGAGGGCCTCATCTGGCGCACCACGTTCGCAGGATAATGATTGGAATCTGATCCGATATGCAGGGGGGAGCGCGCGCGTGCGAACGCGAGCGCGCGTCCCTGCGCGACGCACGCGGAGGATCGCGTCGTGTTGAGGAAGCGCCGCGCGCCGCGACGGACGCGTGGCGCGAGTAGCCCTGTGCCGCGGCCGAGTGTCAATAATGGTTCGAGCGCCAGCAGGATTCTGGCAAAGTTGGATTCAACTCCATAGAAACCTTGTATGAATGTCGGGCGGAGCTTCTAGTATCCATTGGACCTAGAGCAGTCACTGCTACGATTCTACTACAGCCGAACCCCGCCGCGTAATATTCGATCAGATCTGGGTGGAGCCTGAAGAGGATCCAATTAGAGCTGGATCCGAATCTAGCTTTAGCCGGATTCTGCCGTAGTTAATTTGAGCTTTGGTAGGATTCCGTCAGGGCTGTATAAAGCCGTAGTAGGATGTTGAAATAATTCGATCGATTCCCAGAATGACGCCATGAGAACTTGCTGGGCCCCGGGGGTTTCTGTCAGAGCTGGGTATGGGATTATGTCAGAGCTGGATTGGCACCTTGTAAGACTCTGCCCAGCCATCCTGTGGTGTTGGGCCATCGTTTTGGAAAAGGACCACGCCCTGCGCCCCGATACGTTCTCCTCCATCCGTTTTCCTCCTCCTCCTCCTCCTCCTCCTTCTCCCCCTCCCCCCTGCGCACTTTCGCGTTCCGCATGTCGGCCAGTTTGACACACCCTTCATACGGGTCGTGGTCCCATAGGGAGCCCCACCGAAAACCCCAGTGGCGACGTTCGCGTGCGTACGCCCCACCCATTACAGCGTTCCGTGGCCCCATGGGGAGCGCCACCGAAGGCCCCCGTGGCGACGTTCGCGTGCGTCCGCCCCACCAGGTACAGCGCTTCGGGGCCCCATAAAGAGCTCCACCGAAAGCCCCAGTGGCGACGTTCGCGTGCGTCCGTCCCAACCAATACAATGGCCCCATAGGGAGCTCCTTCGAAAACCTCGATGGCGACGGTCGCATGCATCATCCCCACCTAGTACCGCGCTCCGTGGCCCCATAGGGATATCCACCGAAGTCCCAGCGGCGACGTTCGCATGCGTCCGCCCTACCCCGTGCAGCGACCCGTGGCCCCTTGGGGAGCTCCTCCGGAAACCCCAATTGCGACGTTCGCATGCGTCCGCCCCAACCATTACAAAAGCTCTCCGTGGCCCCATGGAGAGCGCCACCGAAAGCCCCGGTGGCGTTTCGTGGCGCCACAGGGATTTCCACCGAAGGCCCCAGTGGCGACGTTCGCATGCGTCCGCCCCACCCAGTACAGCACTGCGTGCCGTCATGGAGAGCTCCGCCGGTGGCCCCAGAAGGAGTTTTTGCATGCGGACGCTCCAGTCAGGAGCTTCGTGGCCCCATAAGGAGCTCCACAGAAGGCCCCCGTGGCGACGTTCGCTCGTGCCTGCCCCCCACCTACAGCGTTCCGTGGCCCCAAAGGAGCTCCGCCGAGTGTCCCAATGGCGACGTTCGCGTGCGTCTGCCCCACCCAGTACATCGCTTCGTGGCCCATAGGGTGCGCCATCGAAGGCTCCAGCGGCGATTTTCGTATGCGTCCGCCCCACCCAATACATCGTTGCGTGGCCTTTGCGAGGATCCCCGCTCCAGGCCCCACTGACGACGTTCGCAAGCGTCCACCCCCTCAGTACAGCGCTTCGTGGCCCCAATGGGGAGCACCACCGAAGGCCCCACTGGCGACGTTCGCGTGCGTCCGCCCCAACCAGTCAAGCGCTTCGTGGCCCCATAGGGGGCTCCTTCGAAAACCCTAGTGGCGACGGTCGTATGCGTCTGCCCCACCCACTACAGAGTTTCGTGGGCCCATACCGCAATAGGGAGGTCCACCGAAAGCCCGAGTGGCGACGTTCGCACGCGGCCGTCCCACCCAGTCCCCAGTGAACGCCTCATTGGCGACGTTCGCGTGCGTCCGCCCCACCCAGTACAGCGCTTCGTGGCCCCATAGGGGGCTCCACCGAAGGGCCCAGTGGCGACGTTTGCGTGCGTCCGTCCCACCCAGTCAAACGCTTCGTGGCCCCATAGGGGGCTCCTTCGAAAACCCTAGTGGCGACGTTCCCGTGCGTCCGCCCCACCCACTACCGCACTTCCTGAGCCTAACGGGCCATAGGGAGGTCCACCGAAGGCCCAGTGCAGCGCTTCGTGGCGCCGAAGGGAACTCCACCGAAGGCCCCAATGTCGACGTTCGCACGCGTTCGCCCCAACCAGTGCAACGGCGCTTCGTGGCCCCGTGGGAACCCAGAGGGGACACCACCGAAGGCCGCCGTGGCGACGTTCGCATGCGTCCACCCCGCCCAGTAGAGCGCTTCGTGGGCCGATGGGGCTGCCCCACTCAGTACAGCCCTTCGCCCAGTGGCGACGTTCAAGTGCATCCGCCCCGCCCAGTGCAGCGCATCGTGGCCCCACAAGGGCTCCACCGAAGGCCCCAGTGGCGACGTTAGCATGCGTCCGCCCCACCCCGCACAGCTTTTGGCCCCACATGGAACTCCATCGAAGACAGCGCTTCGTGGCCCCATAAGGGGCTCCACCGAACGCCCCAATGACGACGTGCGCATGCGCCCCCCCCCTGGCACACCCCTCAGATATTCTGTGGCCCCATAGAGAGCTCCACTCAAAGCCCCAGTGGCGGCGTTCGCCTCTGAGAGGCCTCTTGGGGCGTCTTGAAGGCCTCGTGGACCATCTTGAAGCCATCTTGGGCGTTTTAGAGCGATCGTTCGGCGACTCGGAGCCCTTTTGAACCATCTTGGGGGCCGCTTGGGACGTCATGGAAGCCTTGGACAGCCCCACCGCAGCGCCATGGCCGACCACGGACCCCCCGGGAGTAGGGGTGGTGCGGTCGGGTGGGCGTGACCTGGAGGCGGGGCCCCCCAGCAGAAGCTCTGCCAGGCAGCTCTTGGCATTATTCCACTCAACGTTTCGCAGGCGATTTGAGTTTGATCGAGCCCTGAAAGAGTTCATGAGAGCCTGAACCAACACTATTAGCAGGAGCATGTGAAATCCTGGATCAAGCCCCAATCGCATTTTGACAGACCTGGATCGAGCCCGAATGATTAGCATTCTATCAGAGACGGCGCCAGCGACAGATGCGCCGCCGCTGACGTTGTCGCTGTTGTCGTCGTCGTCGTCGTCGTCGTTGCTGGGGAGGGGGGTTCATGGACCCTCGAGTAGTTTTCCTTGAGGTGGTCAGGGGTGGGGCTAGGTTGGCCCGACGACGATTACGACGACGACGCCGACGCCGACGCCACCGACGACGACGACGACGCGTCTGATGACGACGTCGACGAAGACGACGACGACGCCTACGACTGCGCCGACGACGACGATCGAGCCCGAGCGGGATGCGATGAAACATGGATCGAATCCCAATACGTCATTATCAATCGTCGATCGAGCCCTAATTGGATTTTTCTAGAGCTGGATCCAGCCCTGGTCGGATGGATCTATTAAAGATGAATCGAGGCAAGGCCGTTCCAGTGTTCTGGTAGAGCTGGGTCCAACGCGATCACGATCTGCACTAATGCTGGGTCGAGCGTTCGTACAATTCCTTCAGACCAGGATCCAGCCCTGATGCGATTCGACCAGAGCTTAGCTGGACCCAGCCGTCGAATGATTAGTAGAGTTGGATTGCTCTTTAGTAGGATTCGATTCGAGTTGTACCCAGCCCTCGCAGCATTATGTCACAGTTGCATCGAGCCCTAGTCGGATTCCATCAGAGCTGGGCCGAGCCCTCATATGATGTTGAAAGAGCTTCGTCGACTTTTAGGAAGATGTTACTACATCTGGTTGGAATAGCAGGGTTCTGTCAGAGCTGGACCATGCCCTAATATTATCCAGTTTGATCTGGATCCACCTGTAAGAATGAAACTTCTGAGAGCTTGTCCAGCCCCAGTGGGATTTTACTTCGGCTGAACCGACGCGCTGTGAGATTTCTCCAGAGCTGGACTCAGGCATAATAGGATTCTGTCTATTTCGAGCTCTCGTCGGACTTTCAGGAGATGTATCCAGCCCTCTTTGGATTGCATGTGAGTTGGATTGTGACGCTGTTGGGCTCCATTAGGGCTGGATCCAACAAAGCTGGATCCTGCCATTGTAGGCTTCCGGTAAAGCCAGATCGAGCCCTTTCTAAGATTCGATGTGAGTTGGTTCAAACCTTACTTCTGATTTCATGGAATTTGGATGCAGCCCGAGCAACAGGATTCTGTCGGAGCTGGATCGAACCTAGTAGGAGTCTGACAGATCTGTGTCGAGCCCTCGTAGCGTCGTCGTTGTCGTCGTCGTCGTCGCCACTGCCGGGGAACAGGTGGGGTTTCTGGGGCCCCTCCATAATGTTTCCCGGGGAGGTGTGGGGGGAGGGCGGGTTCTGGCCCGCCCCGGTTCTGTGCGGTGTGTGTGTGTGTGTTCAGTAGGGGGGGCGGGGGGCTGGTTTCGGATTGTCCATGTTCATAGGAGCTGTTCAGGCCAGCCACGGTGGATCGCGCTCCAGCAACCGGAGGGCGGAGGCCCCCTGTCGGGAAAGCGGAAAGCAGCTCCGTGCTCATGCCGCGCGCGCGGGCGAGGCGACGGAAGTTGCGCGCGCGGGCGGGGGCAGTGATACCCCGCCGTTGCGAGGGCGAGCCAGAGCCCGACTGTTGACCTGATTTTTGTCGGGGAGGTAATGGCGCTTGGCGCGTTGGGCGCCGGGAAGCTTTGGTCAACATGCAGCAACACATGCGCTGGTTGTCCCGATATGTGTGTTTCGATGGGCTGATCGTGTGGTCGACAGATAGATGAGCAGCTCGATGCATAGAGAGCGTGGTCGATATACACAGATCGGTAGTGATGTCGACCGTGAGATTGATCGATAGTGAGATCGATCGATACATAATGAGGTAGATGTACAGAGATTGCGATTGACATACTGGTACATCGATTGGTAGTGGGATAGGAAGATAGGTAGGGAGGTTGATAATCAGATCGTTGGGTAGATCGATAGATCGGCAATTCTATCGAAAGTGCAGACGATAAAATGGAGTGCGATACCAATTACAGTGAGACTGGCAGAGAATGCTCGATGGATGGAGACGGGTGCCCCGATGGTTGTCCCGTCTTTGGTTTCAGCCCCCAACGACCTCTTTATCGGCTTCTGGTTGGTCTTATTGGTATGTGTATACATAGTGGACTTCGGTTCATCCCGCCACCGTGCTGGGGTCGTGAGGACAATGGTGGTTCTTGGATGCCTTCTGAATACCCCTTGGGGGTACCGTGGAGGCCTCATTTGAGCTTCGTGGAGCCTCTTGGGGGCCTCTTGGAGGTTTTTCCCCAGCCCTCCTGCGTTGGGTACTCGTTTTGAATAGAGCACTGCGCGCGCGCGTCTCTTTCTCCTCCCTCCTTCCTGCGTGCCAGCTTGCCTCCTACCTGGTCAAACCTGCAGGGCAGCGATCTGCGAAACTGTCGCCACTTTCGAAGGTTGCTGGGAGGTCCAGCGGAGTGAGGCACCAACCAGATTCAGATTAGACCCACCATTCCTAGGGGAGCTGCGATCTGCGAAAGTGTCGTCACGTTCGAGGGCTGTCACGTTCGAGGGCGAAAGGGGGGTCGAGCGGAGTGAGGTACCACCCAGATTCAGATTAGACCTCGCCATCATTGGGGGGCTGCGATCTGCAAAACTGTCGTCACCGTCGAGGGCTGCTGGGGGGTCTAGCGGAGCGAGGCACCGCGCAGACTCAGATTAGACCTCGCCATCACTGGGGGGTTGCGATCTGCGAAGCTATCGCCACTCTCGAGGGCTGTTGGGGGGGTGCGGCACCACGCAGATTCATATTAGACCTCGCCATCCGTGGGGGGCTACGATCTGCGAAACTTTCGCCACTTTCGAGGGCTGCTGGGGGGTCCAGCGGAGTGAGGCACCATGCATATCCAGATCAGACCTCGCCATCCTTGGGAGATTACGATCTGCGAAACAGTCGCCACGTTCGAGAGTTGCTGACGGGTCCTGCGGAGCGGCGTCCGTCCCAGATTCAAAGGAGACCTCGCCGTCCCTGGGGGGATGCGATCTGCGAAAGTGTCGCCATTGTCGAGGGCTGCTGGGGGGCCCAGCGGAATGATACCCAGATTCAGATTAGACCTCGCCATCCTTGTGGGGCTGCTATCCGTAAAAAGGGCGCCACCTTGAGGTCTGGTGTGGGGTCCAGCGGAGTGCCGTCTTACGCAGGCCACCAGGAGACCTCGCCATCCCCAGGGGGGCTGCCATCTGCGAAAGTGTCGCCACTTTCGATCTCTGCTGGGGGGTCTAGCGGGGTGACGTCTTACGCGGACCACCAGGAGACCTTACGTGATGCCGTCCATGGCAACAACCGTGGACAACCTCCTGATGATACGCGACCCCGGCCTTCTGGGGCCCTCTTGACCCGTTTTGGGGCCCCCCTGAGGCGCCAAGGGTGCGGCCGAGACCTTTGCCCCCCCCACCCCCCACCCCACCTTGCCCCCCCCCCCCCCACCCACCCAAACCGGCCAGACCGGGCTCCCGGGGGAGGGGTTTGGGGAGGGGGAAGCATCTCACACGTTGTGACCCCAAGGGGTCGGCGGATTGCATCTCTACGCGATGCCATCCATGGCAACGACCGTGGACAGCCTCCTGATGATGCGCGGCCCCGGCCTGGATCTCCTGGCCCGCGGGCCGCCCGCAGACCTTACGGCGCGCCTTCGGGCGTTGAGCTCCCGCGCTGAGACGTGCAGGAAGGAAGCAGAGAAGCTGGCGGCGGGCGAGCTGGGCCTCGCTCGAATCTTGCACTCGTTCTAACCATTTGTTTGTGCGCCGCGGCGACACCGCGCAGCCAGCGCTGCATCTTCAGTGCACGACCGACAAAGGGCAGCACTCGTCGGCCTCCTGTCATTCTCGTCGTCGTCCTCGGCCCCTTGCCGCATTTCCTCTGCTGCTGCCGCGCTAACAGTTTGGCCCCCGCGCGTCCTTCTCGTGCACTTCGTCCCCGCCCCCATGTTCTCCTCAGGCCCGGGCCCTCGCGCATTGTCCTTTTGTTGTTGTCCTGTGGGTCGTGCCACGTGAATGCATCCCATGTAGTTTGCACAGCATAGAACGGCGCCTGCACCGTCATTGTCTTGGTAAGTCTAGGCCAGCTCCTGTCACTTGGGGGCCCTGTTTCCGCGGGTGCGCGGCCGCCGCGGCCAAGCATCCCTGCACCAGCTACCAGCATGAAGGGGAACAGGCGGAGGAAGAGGAAGGGGGGGGAGGATGGGGAGGAGAAGGAGGAGGAGGAGGCGGAGGAGGAGGAACAGGATTAGGAAGAGGAGGAGGAGGAGGAGGAAGAGGAGGAGGGAACAGGATGAGGAAGAGGAGGAGGAAGAGGAAGAGGAGGAGGAGGAGGAGTAGGAACAGGAGGAGCAAGAGGAGAGGAGGAGGAGGAGGAGGAGGAGGAGGAGGAGTTGGATGAATACGAGGACGAGGACGAGGTGGAGGAGGAGGAGGAGGAGGAAGAGGAGGATAATGATGAGGTGGAGGAGTAGGAGGAGGAGGAGGATTAGGACGAGGAGGAGAAGGCGGAGTGGGAGGGGGAAGAGGAGTATGTGGAGGGTGAGGAGGCACTGCGGAGGAGGAGGAGGAGGAGAAATAGGAGGAGGAGGACCAGACCCCTGCACCAGCTACCAGCATCCCTGTACCTCTTGGGTTCATCTAGGCGCCGTTGAGGCGCATCTTGGTGGCCTACTGGTGGTTTCGGGGGCCATCTTGGAGTTGATGGCCCCCAAAGGCTCAGATCCCCTCTTAGGCCCTCTTGGGGCCTTATTGACGGATCTTGAGGCCCTCATTGCGGCTTGGGTGCCGTCTTGGGGCGATCTTGAGGGCGCATTGGATTATGTCGCCACCCCGAGGCCGAAACGACGCGGGCTTGGGAACACTCCACTTGGTGTCTCGGGGTACGGTGGCGGATGGATCACGTGTACGCGCCAGGGACGCAACGCTGTCATGGCATGGTCGTTCTGTGGTTGGATGCTCTGAGAGGGTCGCGCTCGCTCTCATACCGACTTACTGTCCTGAGAACGAGCCGTGGTATTGCGACAGCCTGCCGACCTTGGGCAGGATGGTCCAGCCCTTCACGGCCCCGCCTGCGTTGGGCGCGGGAAGCGCTGCTGCGGTGCCCAGGGGAAGTCTGCGCGCTGGCCACATGTCTCATTGAGCACTGTACTGTCGACATAGCTGCTGCAAAAAAGGGTATGGTGCTGCCGCTCGAGCACAAGCCACATCCGCGCTTGGGAAATATTCGCCCGAGCTCTGTCTGGGATTGGCACTGTCGCCTGCGCTCTGGCCACTTCCCTTGCTTGGAACAGTACTCTCACCTCAGCGCCAGCAGCATCCCTTGTTGTGTATGGTACTGCGGTTCGAGAGCCAGCCGTATCCGTGATAATGAATAGTGCTCTCGCCCGAACTCTGGCCACAGATCCACGCTGGGACGCTTACAGCTTCCATCTCGGATGTGACTGTCCAGGTCTTGTCCCGGGAGTTGGCTGATCAGTCTTTCCATCAGACATAGTAAGTCATTTCGACGACCTCGACGAAGACGACGACGACGACGACGACGACGAGGACGAGATTTCGCTCGGTGCGCCCGGTCCGTCCCTGGGGGTCCCCGGGCGGGGGCTGGGGATGGGGACATGGGGCAAGGACGGGCACGGGAAGGAGAGCCTCGGCCTGGGGAGAAGGGTCGGACGGGGGTCAATGCAAATGGGGCTCAGCCAGAGCGCCGGATCTTGCAGGGTCCTGCAGAGCCAGGGGTGCATTGACCCGGGCATGCGTGCAGGATCTTGCAGGATCTTGCATGGCCCGACTGGCACGGTTTCAGATTGATCCAGGTGAGTAGATCCCCGAAGGGGGGGAGGGGGGTAGCGGGGAGGGGAGAGGAGGATCAGAAGAGGAACAGGTACCGATACCGGCACCCTTCCCTCGCTTTCCTATTTTTCGGGCCACCTGGGGAGCCCCCTGGGAGGCCATCGTCGCCACGGCTGAGTTCGCCCCGAAATTCTGGTCAGAACGCACCCCCGGAGAGGTCCAGGGAGTAGCGGCATCAGTACCTTTTGGGTTCCCCAGAGGGGGCGGGAAGGGGATGGGAGGGGTGGGCGGGGGTGGCCAGGCATTTCATGGCCCGGCTGCTTCGTCCTGGGCCGCTGTCGCTGGCCTCGGGGCTCAAGAGAAGGGGGTCAATGCAAACAGGGGTCAGTCGGAGCGCTGGGTCTTGCAGCATCCTGCAGAGCCAGGGCTGCGCTGACCTGTGCAGGATCCCGCAGGATCTTGCAGGATCTTGCAAGACCTGACTGGCCCAGGTCTGGATTGACCCAGGTCAGTGGATTCCCGATGGCCCCTGGGCCGAACACGGGCTTCCAGAGGCCCAGAGCTTGGAGAACAGCAGACAGCACTCCGTCGTCGTACTTCTCTTTCGTGGCTCTGGGGCGCTGGGACGCCGCCTCCCGGGGATGCGCTCCGTCCCAGAATCTCGAGTTGAATCTGGCCGTGGCGACGAGGGCACCCGAGGCCCAGAAAGCACAGAAGCTTCCGATCCGAGATCCTCCTTTCCGATCCCCTTCCTTTTTCCATCGATAGTTGCCATCTCAAGGCCACCGCTGTGCTCGCGGTGCCGCCCTGTCCCCGGGTAGCAGCGCTCGGCCGCTTCCCTTCGTCCTCTTGCCAACGCGCCCACGAGGGCGCAAGGCTTCTGCCTGTCTGTCCCCGATCCTCGATCCTCCTCCCCGAGCCTCGATCCTCCTCCCCGAGCCTCCTCCTCCTCCACCTCCTCCTCCACCTCCTCCCCCTCGTCGTCCTCCTCCTCTTCCCCGATCCTCGACCCTCCGGCGTCGTCAGCGGAGCTGCGGCGGGGGGGGCGCGGCACCCCGCCGGGCGATGCGGCGGCCGGCCCGCGGGGCTGCTGGGTAGGGGCCACCGCCCGGGCCCTCGCGCGGTCGCGGCAGGCTCGAGGAGGAGAAGGATCAGTCGCAGGCCTGGAGATTGACACCAGCACCAATATCGGCGGTGTTCCTCCACCGAGGGAAGAAAGATCCCGATCTCGGTGATGGTGGTAAGGGTCTGGCTCCCAAGGTGGCCGAAATATTACCACCAACGCCGAAATCTACGATCATCTTCCCCCTGTGGAAGCAAACCCCTGTGTTGGTGTTGGTGTCCATTTCCAGGCCTCCAACATCAGCATTGAATCTTGAGTGGGTTTCGGAAGTCCTCTGCGGGATAAGCGAATCGCATGTGCGCGAAAAACAATTTTGAACTTCGAAGCGAACATGTCAGCTGCGCGTGCTTCGGAGTGGTGGTCGAACAACCTCGGGCAATGATGCCAGCGGGCCCCGCATGCTTCCACTGCGTGCAGAGTGCATCAACATTATCCTTTCTCCGCTTGCCCCCTGCAATTTCAGTTGATGTTGCTGTTGCTGCTGCTCCTCCCCCCCTACACATCATCACCTCCTTCATCTCTCCTCCTCCTCCTCCTCCTGCTTCTCCCTCCAGTATCCTCGTTCTCGTCTTCCTCCTCGTCCTCGGTTTCGTCGTCCTCCTCATCCTCCTCACTCTCATCCTCCTTGCGTTCCCCCCCGCCTTCCCCCTTTCCTCCTTCGCCCCCCATCGAAAAGAATTGCTTTGCATCCTCCTGAATCTCTTACTGTCCTATCTCCTCTACTCATCCTCGTCTTCCTCTTCGTCCTCCCCCCCCCTGTCTCGACATTCTGCCATAGCGCCACGTCCCCGAAAACCTCCGAAACGCCCAAACTAATTTCCAAGACGGCTCCCAAGCGCCCAAAGAGAGCCCCAAGACGGCCCAGCGAGGTGCCCCAAACGGCGTCAGACGGCGTCAGACGGGCCAGGAACGCCACAACGTGGTCTGCATTCAGACCCCGCCCGCCATCGCAAGCCGCGCTCGTTGCTGCTGTGCATGAGTGGTGCCCAACCAAGGAGCAGGAGGGAGGGGGCAGGGATATGCAGAGAGAACGAATGGATTTAGGGAGGGGTGGGCATTGAAGGAAACTGATCCCGCGGACCTCTTGGGGCCGTCATGGGTCGTCATGGGGCCATGGTCGTCATGGGGCCATGGTGGAGGCCTTTGGAACGATATTGGGGCGATGTTGGGTGCCTCTTGGGCCGTTTCGAGCCGTCGGGAGGCCGAAATTATGCTACTGCCAGTATCCTATAATCAAAATCAGTGGCTTTGGTCTCTTCCGGCCTTTTTGGGGGGCCTCTTGGAGGCCTCCTGGGCCGTCATGCAAGCTTCTTGGGGGCGTCCTTGGGCGTCTTGGGTCATTGGTTGGCTACTTTTGGCCGTCTTGGTGGCTTTTTGGGCGGAATTGGGGGCATCATGCGGTCATCTTTGGTCCTCTTGGGGTGACCTTGGCCGTCTTGACAGCCACATTGGCAGTCTTGGAAGCCATCTTCCCCCCAGCCTGGGGCCAACCGGAAAACATTGAATGCCGCCGTTGTAAGCATCGCCCTCGGTGGAGCTCCTTTATGGGGCCACGAAGCGTGTGGGGTGTGTGCCGAAATGGAGGCGGCGATGCCATACGAACCCTGCCACTGGGGCCGTCGGCGGAGCTCCCCATGCTGCCACGAAGCGTGTATGGAGGTATGTAGAAATGGGGGCAGCAGTGCCTTGCGAACCCTGCCAGTGGAGCCTTCGGTGGAATTCCCTACGGGCACGCGAAACATGTCATGAGGGGTATGCCGCGGCGGTGCCATGCGAACCCTGCCACTTGGGCCTTCGGCGGAGCTCCCCATGAGGCCACGAAGCGTGTGAGAGGTGTGCCGAAATGGCGGCGGCGGTGCCATGCGAACCCTGCCATTGGGGCCTTCGGTGGGGCTCCCTTATGAGGCCGCGAAGCATGTGAGGTGCGTGCCGCAATGGAGGCGGCGGTGCAATGGGGCCGTCGGCGGAGTTCCCTATGGTGCCACGAAGCGTGTGAGGGGTGCGCCGAAATTGAAGCGGCGGTGCCATGCGAACCCTGCCACTTGGGTCTTCAGCGGATATCCCTATGGTGCCACGAAGTGGGGGCGGTGCCACGCGAACCCTGCCACTAGGGCCTCCGGCGGAGCTCCCTATGAGGCCACGAAGCGTGTGAAAAGGGTGTGCTGACATTGGGGCGGCGGTGCCATGCGAACCCTGCCGTTGGGGCCTTCGGTGGATCCCCCCATGGTGCTGCGAAGCGTGTGAAAAGGGTCTGCTGACATAGGGGCGGCGGTGGATCTTGTATATCATACGCCATCGCAGACGGTTCGGCCGAGGAGGGCTGTCGTGACCGCGTGCTGGACACGGGCGGGTTTTTCGTGAGCCATGTGGCCGCCGCGCCAAAACCAGGGTGCCGCCACGCACGTTTTCTCGCATGCCACGTGTGTTTCCCCTGCTCCTCCATCCCGCAACGGTCGTCCAGTCACAGTTTCCACCCCGCCGCGGCTTCCCGCCTCGACCCCCGACCCGAGGACGAGGCCAGGGAGGGAGCCGTGGCGATGGCCCCCAAGCAGGTGTCTGCAACCAGTGCGGGCTCAGAGGGCTGTCGCGCCCGCGGCGCGGGGCCCGCGGTGGGTCTCAAGTGCCGAAATGGAGGCGGTGGTGCCCTGCGAACCCTACTTCATGAAAAGGCTGCCAATGTGCGCTCAAACCACGCATCGGAAGCCGCCCGCTCCTCCAGGGGGACCTCTCGGATTTTTTGGTGAATTTAATTGTGGGTTTGAGGTGTATTTCGATGTGGTTTCCGAGGTTGATTTCGATGCCAGGTTTCTTTGGCGGATTTCGACGCGGATCCACGCGTGAATTTCGGAGAGGATTTCGAGTGAGATTTCGAGCTCGTTTTCTCCACAACCCTCGCATGCTTCGCCGCCCCCGAAGCGCCACCAGAAATCCACGTCGGAAGCCGCATCGGAATTCGCGTCGATATTCTCGGCTTGCCCCGACCCCCCCCCCCTCGCCCTCGGCCCCAGGTCGCCGAGCGGCCCGTCGCCCAGCGCCAGCGCAGCCGAGCAAGGGGGCGGCTGTCTTCGGAGATGGGCGCGCCGACCGCGCGAGGGGCGACCGTCTCCGCAGACGGGGCCCTTGCGGCGGCGCGCCGCCCCCGCGGGAGACCGCCGAGGGCGCTGGGGCCAGCGGCGCGAAGCAGGGGCCAAAGAAGAGCAGCCCCAGCGACGTCCAGAGGGCATGGGCATGTTCTCGGCGAAGAAAGCGGGCAACTGAGTTGAGGTATTCGTCCGCAGGTGGCGCTTCTACGGGCGCCGGTGCACGCGCGAAGTAGGCGCGCGTGCAAGTGAATGTATCTGCGGTCGGGTATATCACGTGTCATTTATCCATGGCATCCGGCCCATCCGCCGACGCGTCTGGGTTGTGGGTCAGGGGCCTCTGAGGAGTGCGCATGGATCTCGGTAGCTTTCCCAGGGGCTCTCGGGGGCCCCCTTGGGGCGGCCTCGTGCATGCCGTTCTGGGCGCTCTCGGGTAGCCATGTTGGACTTTTTGAAGCGCCTCGGGGGCCTCGCGGGTCTTCTTCGGAGCTGTTTGGGGCCTCTTGCGGGCCCTTTCGGGGCGTCGCGGGTTTTCTGGGCGCCGCGCGCGGCGCGCGCAGGGTGTCCCCCCAACGCGGCCTCTCTATCCGCGGCGCGCTCGCATGGCGCGGCGCTTCCTCGACGCCGCATGGTGGGCGCGCAGCGGGCGGTTCCTCGACGCGGCCATTATCCGGGGCGCGCTCGCAGGGCGCGGCAGGAGCGGCGCTTCTTCGACGCCGCAGGGGGCGCGCAGAGGGCGGCCCTTCGGCGCGGCCTTTTTCCGCGACGCGCTCGAGGTCGCGGCGGGGGCAGCGCTCTGTCGACGCCCAAGGGGGCGCGCAGAGGGCGGCCCCTCTGCGCGGATTCTATCCGCGGCGCGCTGGCAGGGCGCGGCAGGCGCGGCAGGCGCGGCGCTGTCTCGGCGCCGGAGGGGGCGCGCAGCGGGTGGTCCCCGAGCGAGGCCGCAATCCGCGACGCGTTTGTAGGGCGCGGCAGGAGCGGTGCTTCCTCGACGCCGCAGGGGGTGCATAGTGGGCGGCCCCTCGGCGCGGCCTCCCTTCGCGGCTCGCTCGCAGGGCGCGGCGGGGGCGGCGCATCGTCGACGTCGCAGAGGTCGCGCAGCGGGTGGTCCCTCAGCGCGGCATCCTTCGCGGCGCATTTGCGGGGCGCGGGGGGCGCGACACTTGCTCGGCGCCGCGATCCTTCAGCGCGGCCTCTTTCCGCGACGCGTCGGCGGAGGAGGGGGGGGGTGGCGGGCGGGGGGGGGGGCGGGGGGAAAGCCGGCCAAGGCCTTCGCGCCCAGTGTCTCGCATAAGTGCATGTGAACGCTCGTGGGCCCCCCTTCTCCCGCGCCCCCCCCGTCTCTGTCCCGCGCGTTGTTTCCGCGACATCTCGACGCGCCGCGGGCGGCGCTACCGCGATGGGGGGGGGGGGGGGGGGGCGCGCGCCGCGCGGGTTTTTCCCGCGGCGACGCGCGCGCCTTCGCTCGCGCGCCCGCGCGCGCCCGCGTCGTCGCGGCGCGCGCATGCGGAGAACAAAAAGCACGCACTAATCCTCGCAATGCTTTCCGAGACCTGGCAGCCTGAGAAGGAGGGAGGGCAAGGAGGGGGAGGGGCGTCGTCTGTCTTCCGCTTCGCCCCTCGTCGCCGCCAGGGCGTGGCACGCGCGGCCTGGCGGCGGCTGCAGAGCGCTCCGTGGCGGACGGACGCGCGCTCAGGGCGGCGCCCTGTGAGCTGGCGGGGGCGCCGCGCCCGCGGCCAGCGAGCAGGGGGGGCGTGAGGGAGGGGTGGGGGAAGGGATGTAGTGGTCGAGGTTAGGCGCGGATTGTCAGGCATCTTGCGCAGGCGGCAGCGCCCACCAACTTTGGGGTCTGCGCCGGGCCCCCGGGGGCATGCCCGATGTGAGGGGCGAGGGCGCGCGCCGGCAAGGCGCCCTAATTGCTGATGCCGCGCCAACAACGTGCCGACTCTTTGCGTCGCGCTGCACCAGTACCGCGTTTTAACGACTACTCTGTAGCCCTCGGTAGTTCTTAGGGGACCAATACCGCTAGTCCTGGGAGGGCGCTTGTCGTCCGGGGGGGCGCCAATAGTCCGGGGTGGGGCTCGTGGTCCAGGGGGGGGGGGGCAGTAATCCGGGGGCGAGGCAGAAATCGTCCAGGGTCTAGGGCGGGGACCAATAGTTCGAGGGGGGGGGGGCAGATGTATAGACGGGGGATGGTGACCAATAGTCATGGGGGGAACAATAGTTCGGGGGGGTCCAGATTAATATACGGGGGATGGTGACCGACAGTCCAGGGGGGGCGGGGGGCAATATCCCGACCTGGCAAGAGAACCCAAACATAACACCAGGATTTTGACGTTTGAATTGCGATCGAAGTTTTGAGCAATCCAGATTAGTTTATAGGTCTGGAAGGGTTTTTTTAGCACTTTGGGAGGTCAGGGTAGTCGGGGGGCCCAAACCGATTGTGGGTTTCAGAACACGTAGAACGATTTAGGACAAACCGCCTCGACACCATTCGGCGGCCAGCCCCAGGGGAGGAAACGAGAGGGGCCGGGCCTTCTCGGAAGGCTCGGAAGTCCTCCGGTGGTCTGACAAGTTTGTTTGGGGGATGTTTCAGAAGGCGTTCTAAGAAACCCTTTTCCTTTTCGCTTCCCCGCCGCCTGAGAAGCCCCGCTGCATTTTTAACTTGGCCTGTTCCTTATCATCTCCCCCCGCCGTTCGCCACCGACCCATAGCGGGTCTGTGCTAAACTGTCGTGTGTGTGGTGTATATATATAGATATACACACATGGGTGTGTGTTTGTTTCTGTGTGTGTTGCTGCCCCCCCCAACCTGCAGCGCTTGGTGGCAATCAGTGCTCGATCGTGTCCCGTTTTTACCATCGTGATGGTGCCGTCATTGTGCTGCAGGAGAAGCGAGCGTTTCATCAAACAGGCTTCTCCCGTTCGTTTCTTTTTTTAGATGTGAATTCGCTAAAGGGCCCAGTTGTAATACTGCTCGTTCAGCGGATTGTTTTTGTCGCCCCCGTTGGGGCGACGAGGGATGAAGAGGGGGTGAGGGGAATAAGGATGACGATGATGAGTATGATGATGTCGATGATGGTGATGCTGATGACGATGATGATGAGGAGGGGGAGGAGGAGGAGGAGGAGGAAGAGGAGGAGGAGGAGGAGGAGAAGGAACAGGAGGAGGAGGAAAAGGAGGAGGAGGAGGAGGAGGAAGAGGGGACAGAAAATCTAGGAGGAGGAGGAGGAGGAACAGAAACAGGCAGGAGGAGGAGGAGGATGAAAAAAACGAACATGAGAGAAGGAGGGGGGGAGGGAGGAGAGAGGAGGGGGAGGAGGGGGAGGAGGAGGAGGAGGAGGAGGAGGAGGAGGAGGACGACGAGGAGGAGGAGGAGGAATAGGAGGAGGAGGAGGACGAGGAAGAGGACGGAGGAGGAGGACGGAGGAAGAGGAGGAGGAAGAGGAAGAGGAGGGGGAGGAGGAGGAGGATCTGCTGCCTTCTGTTCCCCCCCTCCCGGAGGAGGGATTGCTGCTGCCTTCTGGTCCCCCCCCCCCCGCCCCACCCTCCTGAGAAGGCGGGCCGCCCGGCGGCGCGATGGGGCCAGCTAAGGGCAGCGCACAGGCCGCGCCGCGCCGGGGCCTCCTGCGCGGTTTTTCTTCGCCGCTCGCGCGCGCGTCCGCGGGGCAGGTCAATTTCGCCGCGGTCGGCTGCGCCGGGGTAGGCTTTGCCGCGGTGGTCTCCGCCAGCGGTGGTTTCGGGCGTTGCTCAATGGCAGGAGGGGAAAACGCAAAGACACGCATCAGCGTCGATTCCCGGGAACATGTGGAACATGTGGGCAGTGGAAGGGGGAGACGAACGTCCAGAAAGTATGGAAGAATATGGGGAATCTTGGGAGTTGTGTGTATTTATTTGTGCGTCCCTCGTCCCTTTGAAATGGGGGCAATAGAACGTGGGGGAGCGAAGAAACGGGCACCTTTCGTGCACTGGGTGCCGTAACATTGCCCCGCAGGGTCTACAAGGGGCACGGGAGGTGCTCGCTTCTTCGCCCCCCCCTCTTGTTCTCGCCCCCTCCATTTGGGAACGCCCGATGGTCTTCGCCTTCGCCAGCGGTCGTTCGCCGTGGTCGTCCTCGCCGCCGTCGACTTCGCCCGCTTGCCTTCGCCGCGGTCGGCGTTGCCGTGGTCGGTCTCGCCCGGTCGTCTTCGCTTCGCCTCACGCCCCCCCCCGTCGTTCTACGCCTGCCCGCCGGTGCGAGTCGGCCCTCTCGGTTGCTGGCGAGCCCGCCCGCCCGCTTTGATGCCCCGCCCGCCCGACCAGCCCAGGAGGGTCCGCCCGCCCGACCCGCCTGCGGGGTCCGCCCACCCGACCTGCCCACTGGACGGTATCGACGGCCCCGATCGACGACGAAGGCGACGCCGACGGCGGCGACGACCGGCGAGGACGGACGACGACGCCGACGGCTACGACGGAGGCGGCGGCGACGACGGAGGCGACGGGGCGAACGCCGCTTGCGAAGACGACTTCCTGCGAAGACGACCGCCGGGGAAGACGACCGCGGCGAAACCGACCTCAGCGGAGACGGCCGCCAGCGAGGACGACTGCCGGCGAAGACCACCGCGGCGAAGCCGTCCCCCCCCCACGGAAGACAGCCGCTGGCGACGACGGCCGCTGGCAAAGGCGACGACCGAGGGAAGCCAGCCAGCACAGACTGCTGGCGAGGGACGAGAGTCGAGAAAGTTCGAAGGGTAGATATCGGGAAATATAGGGAAGTTCGGGTGATATTGGGAGACATCGGGCAGATACAGAGAGTTTGAAGGGTAGTTACCGGTTATGTATCGAGAAGTTCGAGCAAGCCTAGGGAAATATAGGGAAGATCGAGGGTCGAGGAAGTTCTAGGATCGGGCATGTCAGTGCAACAAAAGATGTTTGGGGCAATCTAGCGCCATTCGTCCATCCCACCACCGTGCCTTGATTGGAGGTCAGAAGCCCCTCGGATGAATGTAGGGATCGCTTAGGAGGCTTCTCAAAGCCTCCTGGAGGCGGTTTTGGGGGTGCCTTGAGGCCTCTCTTTGGGGCCTCCTAGGCCCCCGACGACGAAGACGACGACGACGTTGACGACGACGATGACGATGACGACGACGACGAAGACGACGACGTTGACGACGACGATGACGATGACGACGACGACGAAGACGACGACGACGACGACGACGACGACGACGACGACGACGACGACGACGACGACGACGACGACGACGACGACGACGACGACGGCGGCGGCGGCGGCGGCGGCGGCGGCGACGGCAACGGCGACGGCGACGGCGACGGCGACGGCGATGGCGACGGCGACGGCGACGTCGACGGCGACGTCGTCGACGACGACGACGACGGTGACGGCGACGACGACGACGACGACGACGACCATCAGCTCCACGGGCACGACCGTGACGACTGCGGCCACCAAGACCACCAAGACAACGACGGAGAGTGCGAACTCGACGGCGGCGGCCTCGACGACAATGCTGGCGACGACGGCGACCACGACAGACGGCGATGGCGATGGCGACGCTGGTGATCGCGACGACCACGGCCACGACAGCGGCGGCTGCGGCGACGACGACCACGTGCCTTCCGCGCGCGCGGAGGGCACCGCGGCCAAGACGGCGGCTGGCGCGCTGCCGGCCAAGGCCGAGGAGGGCGCGGCGACGGGCCCCGCCCGATCGGCGAAGGCGCCGCGCCCCCGTCGGTGTCGTCGTCGTCGCGGCCCGCAGCCGGCATCGGCGGCGACGGCGTCCGCGTCGGCGCCATGGCCGCTATCGGCGGCGCCGGCGTCGTCGGCCTCGCCTTCGCAGCCGCCGCCGCCGCCACCGCCTGCGGCCGCGTCGTCTGCGTCTTCGTCGTCGTCGTCTTCGTCGTTGTTGTTGTCGGCGTCGTCGTCTTCGTCGTCAGCGTCAGCGTCAGCGTCCGCGTCGTCGTCAGCGACAGCGTCGTCGTCGTCAGCGCCGTCGTCAGCGCAGTCGTCAGCGCCGTCGTCAGCGCCGTCGCCGTCGCCCTCGGTGGTTGTCGTCGCTCCTGCGTGCCACTGAGCAGGCCCGGGAGGCCCCGCACCCCACGAGCGACGGCGTGTTCCGGTCGGCCCCGCGACGCCGTCGACGACGACCACGACGACGACGATGACGACGACGACGACGCGAGCGGCGTGCGTGCGCCGCCGCCTGGGCGTACCACCAGGAGAGCCCACCGTGGCTTGCCAAGGAGCGCTGCTTTGAGAACTCCAGGAACGAGGACTTAGACCATTCTCGGGCGTGCGCCAGTGTCCTGGTTTATCCAAAGTTCCCCTCGTTGCTGCTTCTCCTGGCTGAGCACAGCAGGGGACCTGGCCAGGCCAGCGTTGACGTGAAGAAGGCCGGCGACGCCGAGGTCGGCGCCAACGCCGGGCAAGGTGGGGACAGTGCGGGGATCCGGCATGCGTAACTGCGGTTATCATAGGTTGAGCATATCGTCTCTGGAGGTGCATGCAGCGGTCCTAGCTAGTGGCATTCTGAGGATGGGTGACTCGACAATTGGCCCAGTTGTGGCAGACCTCCCCAGTCATGGTTTTTCCTGTGCGTGGTGCCCCAAGTTCGGGGTGGTGGGACTTGTTTTAGAGGATTTCGCGACGAGAGCGGGATTCTTGGGCTCTGCCAGTACCCCCCGTCGCAGAAAGCTCCCCTTGCGATGGGCTCCGTGATGCCTCCTCAGGCTGGAGCTTGGATGTGTCTCGAGCGGAGCGCCCCCCCAAAACGACACACCACCACGAGGACATTCCTCTGCCCCTCTTGTTCCTGGCGGTGTCGGAGTCGCACTCACCTGGTCACACTTCACGGCAGGCAGGTTCGCGCCTCGTTGACGCAGCGGCGACATGCTCGTGTGGCAGGTTCGCGCGCCGGAGGAGACCTGCGGTGCGGGCGTTCAGGATCAAACGCCACTGGTGCCCCAGAATCGGCCAGCATCGAACGATCTTCGTTGAAGGAAGGTCGCGATCGTTTCAGATTGAAGGACCCACGCGGTGCCCGAAAAGCCCACGCGGACGTCGTCGCGGCAGCAGCTTTTCCCGTGCCTGCCGCGAGGATCCGGAGCACGGGGTGGGCGCTGGGGCAGCCTCTCGTGTGCGCTGCGACCGCAGCGCGCGCGGCTGGTGCAGCGTGCGCAGCGTGCGCGGCAGGCACGGCGTGGCGCTCCCGGGCGCTGCGGTGCACCCGCCGCGGCCTCCGTCCAGCTCCGGGTGCCCGCGGCAGGTCCGCCGCCGTGCCGGCGAAGAGCGCTCGGCGTGGCGACCTTGCGGGCACCGCCCAGCAGGGCCCTTCGGCGCGCGGCGCCTCTCGTCGCCACGGCTCTTGAGGCGCGCTGCTGGGGCCGGTTCGGAGCTTCTCGGGGCCGTCTGGGGCTCCTTGTTGGGGAGGCAGTCTCGGGGGTCCCGTGGGGCCCTCTCCGGTGGTCCTGTGGCCCCCCTGGGCCGTCTCGGGGCCCTCTTGGGCCGCATTTGGGCCGTCTGGAGGCCCTCTTGTGCAGTTCTTGGGCCTGTAAGCCGTCTTACGCCGTCAGAGAGCCTCAGGAGATGGGGGAGGGGGATGCACGCAGCGAAGCGTGGGGAGAGCTGGGGTCCTCAGGAGACTTACTGAAACCTTGCCAGGCAGCAATTGGCGTTCTGCCACGCCTCAACGTTCCAGGGTGCACGGTGGCCGATGCTTCTTTCCGCGCGCGCAACAGTGACAGCGTCGTCGACAACGTCATCTGTGAGGTTTTCGGAGGTCCTCTTGTTCAAAAATAGCCAAAAATAGTCTGGGGACGATTTTTCGGCTACATGTTTTTTCCATATTTTTATTGCGAAGGCCTTACGGCCAGTGCCGCCGACCCTGAATGGCGACGACGACGACGACGACGAGCGCTCTTGGGGGCCTCTTGGGGGTAGTTTGTGGGCCTCTTGGGAAGCTCTTAGGGGCCGCTTGGAAGCATGTTTTTTTTCCCCATATTTTTGTATTTTGAATGTTTCGTCCCAAATCCTCATGTAGGGGGACAGGCCCGACCTCACGCCGGACGCGGCTCGAGCCACTGCCCAGGGACGGACCCTGGGCGGGGGTCGGAGAGCGGGCTCTGAGCGGGTCCGGGTCGGGGGCAGGGCGGGGGTGTGGCCGTCCCCCCCCTCCCCGTGTCTCGGGGGCGGGCAGGGGGCCCCTGCCCCGACGCGTCGGTCAGCGAATTGTCCGTTGTCGGTTCTCGAGAGGGCGCCTCGGCCGTTATTTTCCAGGCTTGCGCCCGCCAGGTTCGGGCCCGAGGTCGTTTTCACTAAACCGCGTTTTGCTACAGGGGGTTATGTCCATCCCCGAGTCTCTGAGAGGAGCGGCCAGCCCGGTCAAATCAACAGGCCGGGGTCGTTTCTGAGAAGGCCCACGCCTTCTCAGAGCTCCCTCTGGCCGCCTTCCCCGCGACGCCGATCCTCGTCTCCGCGGTTTTTACGGAACCTTCTCACTCCTTCTCCAGCATCTGCCCTCTCCTCCCTATTCCTCATTCCTCTAGCTCTTCACGCTTCCTCCCTTCTCGCTCCTCTGGTATCACCCTCCCCCTTCCTTTTTGTGATCCGTCCTCGCACGTCTCCCTCATCTTCCTCAGCATCTCTCATCTGTTCGCATCCTCCATACCCACTCCTTCCTCTGTTACCTCCTCACTCAAGCCGCCATCGGCTCACAGCCGCCATCGGCTAACAACCATCATCCATCATCCAGCTGAACTGACGCAGCCCCGTCTTGGCAATGTTCTCATGAGTCAATGATCGAGGCAGAGATGTCGTTTTTGGCGTGGAAAGAACCCTCTACCTTCTCACCCCCCATGCAATGTCCACCACCTCCTCCCTCCTCCCACCTCGTTTCTCTCGCCCGACCTCGGGTCGAGCCCTGAAGTGGGGCACCCTCCCACAGCTCGGAGATGCCGTGCCCCCCCGTATGGGCCCCAGACACGAATGGCCCGTGCAATCGGTGCGAGGATCAAGAATCACGTGTCTTCCGATTGCGCATGTGTGCTCAGTCACCATGTTTATGTTGAGACCTGTTCACGGTCCTCCTACAGGGCCAGTGCGCTACAGGCGCGCCTGCCTCCCTTGCAGGGACGCCAGCCCTTCCCGGCAATGGCAGCTTCGTCGTTCGTTCGTTCAAGCACCATTGCGCTCTTCATGTCTGGGCCTTCCACGTCAGAAGGGGCCTTGGCCCTCAGAGAAAGGGCCCGTGCTCTTGATGCACGCTCTTGTGGCCATGCTTGGACCGTAGCGCAGATTTGCATAGTCGCAGCATGCTCCTCTTGATCCCAGGCCCCCCGCGGTAGGTATGGAGGGGGGCGAGGGCGACCGCGCGTCGTTTTTTGTTCGCGGTCCAGGCAAGAGTGCCGTTCCTCTCCGTGGCGCGGTTCAGCTTCGCGTTTTGGCGGGAGCGCGAAGTTGTAGCGCAGCTTCGCACTTCGTGCGGCGCGAGTGCGCGAAGTCTGGCTGGCTCCCGCCGCCTCTCTCTTCGCTCCTTCCTCCCTCTGTCCCTCTGAGAGGCGAGGGGGGACTATTGAGGAAAGATGAGCCATTAAGGTGGTGGAGAAGGAGTGGGGAGGAGGGGGAGGAGGAGGAGGAGGAGGAGGAGTCGGAGGAGGAGGAGGAGGAGGAGGAGGGCGAACAGGACGAGGAGGAGTGCGGGAGAGGAGGAGCTGGAGGAGGAGGAGGAGGAGGAGGTGGAGGATGTCCTCCCTCCATTCCGACATACCTCCCTTGCTGCATTTCCCGCCTCATCCTCCGCCTCACTTCTCACTCCACCAGTGCCCAGGCTGGCATGGCGATGGTCCCCTTCTCTTTCCTGCCTCTTTTCTTGCACCTAGGCCTGTGATTGCCTTGGACCTCGCAGGGCGCAGCGCGTCTTGTTTTCGACTTAGTCGTCTTCGTCGGTAGTGCATTGCGCAACTCGAATGTTTGCAGCACGCGCTCCAGGGTGCCTTGAATCGTGGAAGGGGGGTGACCAGGTCAGCCAGACGTCGAGGAGGACGAGGACGAGGACGAGGAAGACGAGGTGGCGCCTGAAGCGCAGCCTTCGTTTCCGCGCAACGAGGTCGATAAGGCGACCGTGCGTGCGGCCGCTCGTTTCAAGTACTTTGTGCCCGCTCCCCCATCTATCTTTTGTTGTTGTGCTCTCTCTCCCTCCCGCCCTCGTATGCAAAGCCCAGGTCGCTGCTGTCGCGGCAGTTTGCTCGTGGTCTCTCTCTCGCTCTCTCTATCTCTCGTTTTGTATTGTTCTCTCTCTCTCTCTCTTCCTCTCTTTCTGACTTCCCCCATGAAGCCGTTGAGGACCCGCCCCTGCTGCCGACGGTGGGGTTGGGTCACTTCCGGCCCCCTTCTTCGCCCCCCATGGGGTGCAAGGGGGATCAGGAGCAGGCAGGATGGAGGAAGATGACTAGGCACGAGGGAGGAGGAGCAGGAGGGAGGATGAGGAGGAGGAGGAGGAGGAGGAGCAGGAGGAGCAGAAGGAGCTGGAGGGGGAGGGGGGCGATTTGACGCGCGTATGTGCGTTTGTGTATGTTCATCTGTGTGTGTGCGTGTGTGTGTGTGTGGGGGGGGGGGGCGTGCGTGCGTGCGTGCGTGCGTGCGTGTGTGTGCGTGTGTGTGTGCGTGTGTGGGTGTGGGTGTGTGCGTGAGAGGGGGCGCGCCCTCGCCGCCATAGCTGGATTCACTTCGAAGTCCTTGTCATAACGCGCTGCAGGACAGATTCGGGGAGCAGGTTTCGAGGCGAAGGGAGGAGGAGGAGAAGGCTCCAAGTTCCTTCACAGGTCCCAACAAGGATTCAGTTTCACAGGCAAGCGCCCCGTTGGAAGACAACCGTTTGACAATAGCGAACTGTGCCAGAACACCACTCCGGGGACTGAATCACCGTTACTGTCGTCATGACGATCCTGAGTCATGCCAGAACGCAGTTTTTGGTACTTCAACGCCGCGAATCAACGTAACTGTTGTTGCACCCTGACAGTCCGACATCGTGCCGACACACCTATTCTGGACCGTTAACCATGAGAATACTTGAAACTTTTTGCAAATTCATATTAGGAAGATGCGCGGCGGTAAGGCGAGAGCCACATGTTGAAAACGGCCCGCCCTCTATCCGTGAAACTCTGGCAAATGTTTAACACGAACGTGGGCCGCGCTAAGGCGAGAGCCATATTTTGAAAACGGACCATCCTGCAACTGTGAAGCTCCCTGGCATTTTTGTAACACGGATGCGTGCGGCGTTAAGACGAGATCCACATATCGAAAATTGTCCGCCCTCCATCCACGAAATTCTTGCACTTTGTGAAGACGAATGCGCGCGGCTCTAGGGCACGAGCTATTTGTTGAACACCGGCCGCCCTCCATTCGTGAAACTCTTAGCACATGTTTAAGACGAATGTGCGCGGCGGTAAGGCGAGAGCCACCTGTTGAAAACGGCCCGCTCGCCATCCTTGAAATTGTGGCAATTCTTTTACACGAATCTGCCCAGCGCTAAAGCAAGAGCCACGTGTTGAAAACGGCCCACCCTCCATCCGAGGGTCTCCAGTAATTTTTACAGTGTAAGGATCATGAATGGTGAGGAAGTCGCAGGCGAAACGCCCAGCTCGCCCTACCGACACGCCTGGAGTGCGACAGCGATAACATATGCAGAAGGAAAAGCGATGGAGGAGGGTGGAGGAGGAAGAGGGGAGGTGAGGGAGCCAAATGGGCCGGCAGAAGTTCGCCTCTTCTTGGCCGCTTTCCTCTGCCAGAGAGGCAGTTTCTAACGTTCGGTTGCGGGCCGTGCACGTGTACGGCCTCGACTTCCTGAAGACAGGGCACATGGACGAGATATTCAGCCAGTGGGGGAGGGTCGCTCGGGGAGAAGGGGGAGGGGGGGCACGTGTGGAGGGGCAGGAGCAGGAGGGAGGAGGAGGAGAAGGAGGGTTCCATCCGCTTGAAGAGGTTCCGGGGCATTGTGGGGTTCTCGGGGGTGGGTGGAGGGCGGGAGTGTTTTGGGGCCGTCTGGAAGGGCTTTAGAGAACCGTCTCGCAGAGTCTTGCGATTGTCTTTGGGCAGTGTTGAGCCGTCTTGGGAGTGAGGGTTGCAATAGGCCCATCGTGCGAAGAAGTTGGGCAGAAGGCTTTAGCTTGCAGCTTCGAGTGCGTGACCATGTCCTCACGCACGGGCCACAGTCAGGAGCATGTGTGGAGATGGGGGTGCGCCTCGAATCCAGTCCTAAGGGGACCACATGCACTGAGTACCTACATGTTGTGCAGAGCTGCAGGGTATGTCTTACGGAAGATCACCTGTGTAATGTCGTTCTTGTATAGGTGAGTTTGACAATACGTGTGCAATGACATCGGCATTGGTGCATCATATTGTGGTTGCTGAGATTTGTGCGTGGCTATCAGTCGTTGCAAAGCCGCTGCCTGTTGCATCTCGTTGTCTGCAGCATGGCTTCGCGATCTCGGGGCATTGGTAGTTTGTCTAGCTCGAGTACGCCCAAAGAAAACCTACCGTTTCAATGCGGAGTCAAGTTTACACGGGGCAGGTTCAAGCATAAGTGGATCGAGTGGATCAACGATTCCTCTGCGAATATTGTATTCGGCCCGACCCGATGATATGTGTCCTTGCTCCCTCAGCTGAACGAGCCCAGCTCCTGTTGTCTATATCATGAAGCTCGTCCTGACATCACATTTGCAGCCGCCTGTTGACTCCTGCAGCGAGGTGCCTATGATACCACAGCTTATTGAGGAAACCGATCGCCTCTTGGCGTATTCTGTGCTTGAGTATGCTCAGGGCAGTGGTCACACTGCGCTTGTCGTATGGACGCGTGTCTATGCGACTGTGTGTGCGTGTGTGCGTGTGTATGCGCGTGTGTGTGCGTGTGTGCGTGTGTGTGTGTGTGTGTCTGTGTGTGTGTGCGTGCGTGCGTGCGTGCGTGCGTGCGTGCGTGCGCGTGTGTGTGTGTGTGTGTGTGTGTGTGTGTGTGTGTGTGTGTGCGTGTGTGTGTGTGTGTGTGTGTGTGTGTGTGTGTGTGTGTGTGTGTGTGTGTGTCTGCGTTACCTCGTGAACCGTTGCCTGCATCCCATCCCCGCGCCCGAGAGACTAGTGGCGCGAGCTGCCGTTCGCTCCTCTGCTTTTGCCAGGCCACCGTTTCCTCCCTTGTCGAGCGACCTTCGCGACCACGACACGGACAGCGCCCGTCCCCGTGTGTCGTGCTGCGTGCCTGCGGCTCCGAGGGCCTCCAGGGTCTGTGAGGCCCGGCGGCGTGTCGCTGAGCTGCAGCGTAGCCAGGCGTTTCCTCTCGGCGTGTGCCCGTCGGTATCGTTGGGCGGTTGGCCGTCGAGCAAAAGTCTGCATGTGGACATGTGGGTGTTGTTCGATTCGCCATGGCAGTTCGAGATCCTTCTCTTCCACGCAACCAGTGTGGGAGGCATACTGTGCGCTCAGCGGTGTGGATGCGCGGTCAGATCAGCTCGAACGAAGAGGCGATTCAAGCGCTCTGCGATGAGGTTGCGCTGGTCGCTGGTCCATTGTGGACGGCATTGTTGTTACGTTGCTTGTAGTGCGCATCACGCCAGTGTTCGACCGTGCACGTAAGCGAAATGTCTGAGCGATCGTCGCGTCCTTGCACAACGCAGTGGTCGACCTGAAGGTTGTTTTGGCGATTTCGTGGGCCGTTTTTGTTTCGATTACGTCTTGCGGCGAAGCGAGACAAAAGAGGGAAAACGAATACAGAGCGAAAACGGAACACACTGTTTATGGCGATGCCTGTCTACCATGATGGGACAGTTGGAATCCATGCAGAGAAACACCCTGCTTGCCTCCAGGGTGCCCTGGGCCTCTTGGGCTTCGATGGTCTTGCGATGGAAAGGGTGACGTCCACACACCAAAAATCCATGGACGCCCTGGGATCTCAGGGCTGGGCTTCTCGTGTAAGGTCTCTTGTGGTCGAGTCGAGCTCTTGCTGTGCACTTTCCCATCAGAGATCTCGGCCCCTCCCTGGGACCGTTCCCGTTTTCTTCCGGATCCGTCTTGGATATGCTCCCGAGGGGGGGCCCGAAAAAAGAGCCCCTTCCGTCGGGCGGGGCTGGGGCGAGGCTCGGTCCGTTCCAGAGCGTCCCAGAATTTTCTGAGAAGGCCACGGCTTGGGGGGCGCGTGCTTCAAATCCCTTACTAATCGACCCCCCCCCTAGAAAACCGGACCCCCTTCCAAATGCGACCTCATATTCTGGACCCCCCTCTTTCGACGGAGCGCCTTGATAGACCTGACCCCCTAAGCTCCAATCCAAAGAAAGCACCCTAATGAACCGGACCCCCCCAGTTACGAAAAAGGCGCCTTAAAAAAAGCCGGACGCGGGGGACGATTAAGCAGGGATTTGGAACAATGGGGGGCGATAGATTCTAGGCCTTCTAGATGGTGTCCGAGTAGATGGGGTCGTAGGATCGCGCCCTATCGGCGATGCATCGGCGATGCATCGGCGATGCGGCTTGATGTGGGGCCCAATTTTCTCCACGCCGACGTCGCCGATGCGGCACCGACGTCGCCAGTGCATGGCCGACGCATCGCCAATTCATCGACGATGTATCGGCGATGCGGCGTGATCCTCCGACCCCATCTACTCCGACCCCATCTAGGAGGCCTCTAGATAAATGGGGGGGCTGCGAGGGCTGCCGCAGAAAGAGGGGCCCTTCAGGGCCCAGAAGGGGACCTCTTGGGCCCGAAAATGGCACCAGTCTTCCCTCCCTATGTCTGGCCCAATCCGGAACTCTCTGATAGGACCGCGGCGCCCGATACGGTGGGTTCTCGCGGCGTTGGCGCGCCGGCGACGCCAGCGAAAGCGTTCAAGGTTGAATTCTGCGACGTGGGAGCACCCATGGACACGGTAGCGCCACTGGTCCCGACTGAGTTCAACTTTGAACGGTCGGGGCCGCGATCGATGCAAGGTTGAACGATCGACGCGGTGTCACCAAAAGCTTGGCGCGCGCGGACGCCGCACGAACCTTAACGGACATCCTCCGGAGCCGTTGGCTCCTCAGAGGCTCAGTAAGGATGAGCAACGTTCCAAGGTTGCCCGTGCATGCTTCCCCTGCGGCCCATCCTTGGCCGCTCTCGCTGGCCGCGCCCCGCTGGCAGAGTGTCGGCATGGCCTTCTCTTGCTTCCTTACCGCGCATCCGTATTAGATGGGCTGATTGTACCCTCCTCCGAATCTGTCCTCGCCCTGCCTACGTAGGGATTCCTCGGGCGTCCTAGGGCGTCCTAGGGAGTTCTAGGGAGTCCTCGGGAGCGATCCTCGCGGGAGCCGCGCGGCCGCCCCCTGTCCCCCCCCCCCCCGCCTGGCAGGGGACGAGGCCGGCGCGAAGAAGGCCCTGGAGTCGCTGTCGTTCCCGAAGGCCAGCGCGCGCGCTCGCGGGAGCTGAGATTCGGAAGCTGGAGCATATATACATTGCACGTTGTTCGTTTCTAATTCTGCGAGAGTTCGTTGATTCTTTGGGGGGCCAAGATCCTCTCATTTCTAATTGTTCTGTCCTGGGCCTCTTCCTGGCCACTAGGGAGCCAGGAACAATTAGAAACGAGCACGATTAGAAATGAGCACGATTAGAAATGAACGACGTGTACCAGTGGCGGGCTGTTTTTCAATCCCAGGATTTGTTTAGGGTCGGGGACGACATCGGGTTGGTGTGGTGTATACTCTTTCACCGCTTTCCCGGGGAAGCAACGGAAATGTGTGTACCAGGATCCCGTATACACCAGGATCCGCCTTTCTGTGCGAGTTTCAGTGCGGGGCCGGAAAAAAGCGTGGGTGTATAGAGTTCGGCTATTTAGAGATGGCACATCGTACTTCACCAAATGTTCAATCAAGAGCTCAGCCCATGGGACATGACGCTGTTTTTTATGACAGCCGCTGGGACGATCCCAGGTGTTTTCCTTCTGCTGTGGTGGCAACCTGTGGGCCATCACACGCTGTTCCGTTATGACAACCGATGGGGCATCACACGTTGTTTTGTTGTTGTTGTTGTTGTTGTTGTTGTTGTTGTTGTTGTTGTTGTTGTTGTTGTTGTTGTTGTTGTTGTTGTGTATGACAGCAATCGCCGTACAACAAAAACGTGTGATGCGGGTCGGGGAGGGTGGCCCGAGCAGGCTGCAGGGCGCGGGCGCCCTCTCACGCCCCATGCCCGACGGAGCGACCGTAGCGACTTGCGGGCACGGCGAGCTCCTGAGGCGGCACGGCGTCGCAGGTGGCTCCTCGCCCCCACCCTCCGACCCTCCGACGAGAAGTTGAGAGAGAGGGGGGGGGCACGGGCGCAAGGCCCGCGCGAGAGACAGCCGCCGCCGCGCCCGCCCTCCACCTGGGCCGCGGCCAGGGGAGCTCGGGGGGCGGCCGCTGCCCCCCGGCGCACCAGCGACTCCGACGACAAGTGGAGCCGCTCGGGAGGGGCGGGAACTCTGGGATGCACCCCCCAGGGGAAGCCATCCGGACACACCTCCCTAGCGAGATTGCACGCCCCCCCCCCCCCCCTCTCGTGCATCCCTGGCCCATTCTAGACACAAAAAATAAGTCCCTGGTATCCCTGGTATCCCTGGTCTCCTCCTTGTGGTTTTCCTGGTCCCCTCTTGTGTCCCCGGCTCGCCCCCCCCCCCCCCCGCGTACCCCTGGTCCCCTTGTGGTATCCCTGGACTGGGTCCCAGATTTCTGGTCCACTCGACAGCCCCACGAAGTCGGGGACAGGGGTCGACGTTATTGGCAGGGGAAGCAGTGACATACGGTTGTACCGAGGTGTCAGATCGAGGGCGGTTCGGGGAGGGTACCCTAATGTTCTTCGTGCTGACTGGATGCTCTGGTGCATCCTGGGGTTGTGTTCTAGTCCTGGCCGTATCCTCTGCCGTTGCCAGGGGGACCCTTTATCGGCGACTACAAAGGGTATGATTACGCTGGGGTGTGGTTTGCGATCGGCACCGTTGGGGCCTGGGGGGCACGACACTGTCCTCGTCCTCGGGGCGCGGGAGAAGTCCATCGAAGCCCCCGCGCGCTCGCCGAGTTTAGGAGAGGGGGGGGGGCTCCCTCCCTCCCTCCGGCAGGCACCGCGGCATGGTGTCGAGGGGGGGAGCGGCCTCTGCACCTCCCGGGGGCCCCTGTCAGGCAGCCAGAGCGCCCTGACGCCGTGTTCCCGACGCTCGACGACGGCCTTCCCCTCCCCTCCCTCCCTGCCTCTGCTCCTCCCTCCCTCTGACTCTTCCCTCCCTCACTCCCTCTTCTTCCCCTCCCTCCCTCCGCTCCTCCCTCCCTCTGACTCTACCCTCCCTCCGTCCCTCCCTCCTCCCTCCCTTCCCTCCCTCCCTCTGCTCCCTCCCTCCGACTCTACCCTCCCTCCCTCCGTCCCTTCCTCCCCTCCCTCCTCCCTCCCCTCCCTCCCTCCCTCCGCTCCTCCCTCCCTCTGACTCTTCCCTCCATCCGTCCCTCCCTCCCTCCCTCCCTCCCCCCTCCTCCTCTTCCCTCCCTCTGACTCCTCCCTCCCTCCCTCCCTCCTTCCCTCCCCTTTCCCTCTCTCCTGACTCTTCTGAGACTCACCTCTCTCATGCTGGCGATGGCAGCGTAGAAAAAGGTAAAGGTGTAGTGACCAGTGCGAGATATAGACGGATGTGCGCCTTCCTGTGCTCGGGCTCTCGAGCGCTCTGTTGTTGAGCCTTATTATTGACTACGGGCGGAGGCCAGGCACTTCCAGGAGAGACGATCTACCGTCTCACAACTCCTTGCCTGGGCTCCCTCGGAGGATTTCTCTGAAGGGCTTAGGCGACCCCTCCTCCTCCTCCTCCTCTTCCTCCTCCTCCTCCTCCCCCTCCTCCTCCTCCTCTTCCTCCTCCTCATCCTCCTTCTCCTCCTCCTCTCCCTCCTCCTCCCCCTCCTCCTCCTCCTCCTCCTTCTCCTCGCCCTCCCCTCCTCGGGTCGCCTACGGCCCCGGGGGAACCCGTCCAGGCTCCCGTACATTCACAAGATACATTAGTGACTCATGTTCCCACCTCCAGGCCATGCTGGAAAATAACGATAGTCATGTCACGTACTTGGCGCGCGGTGTGATACACGCCACGGGCGAATGCCAAACTTTGGAGCATCTAAAACACGTGCCACAATAGCGGCACCAAGCTGGTGAGGAGAGCCGAAGCCGTCCCAACCCATGTTGATCCAATTGGATCGGTTTTGCATGCGGCCACAAGCGCCATTGCACTTGCAGCGCCACCAGCGCTCGATTTGTACTTGCGCGCCACATGTCTAGTTGACGTTTGCCATACCCAGCATGAGGCGAATATTCTTCATCACAGGCCCTGTAAGGAACTGTGTCAGTACGTCCGCCTTCTGCTGAGACGACCGCACAGAATGAAGCGATACCACGCACAAAGAGATTCCCTGCCTCGTCGCGCTCGCCTTGACCATGTAATGGCGCGACCGCTGTCCGCGCAGATCTTGAGATTCGACTGTATGCCGAATTCCTGCAAGCAGTCTTGGAACCCCAACGCCATCTGCATCCCTGCTGTCATGGCTTGAAGCTCCGCCTCCGCCGTGCTCAGGGCAATCATCTGCTGCTTTGACGCCGCCCTCCACGACACTTGGACCCCATCCCACAACAACAATATGCTGGAATAGCTGCTGTGGCCGGTCGGCGCGAAGCTGGCGTCCGTGTAGACGGGTGACGTCAGTCTCGTCCTGGAACTTTCCCGTGAAGATCGCCTCCGCAGTGCACCAGGTACTTTAAAACCTTCTTCGCCAGCTTGTGCGTCTCCTTGAGGTGCTTCGTGGTGAGCGAGGACATTCTGGATACAGCGTGCGCGATGTCTGGCCTCGTCCGGACCGAAAGCCAGTTCAGAGCCCCAGCGATAGCTTGAGCACTGCTGACGCCGGCCAACTCCACCGCGCCCTCCGCCATCTCGGTCTCGTCTTCACCCCGGACACCCTCAGGGGCCTTCTGCGCCTCGGCCTCGCCGTCCGCAATGTTATCTGTTGCCATGGCGACTGTCGAAACCGATCCTTTTTTACTGACATGGGCCGGGTTCTCCTCCCCAAAAGCCTCGACGGGGTTGGCGTTCGTCGTGCCCCACTTCCGCAGCACGTCCGGAGTATATTCGGCCAGGTTGACACTGATGCCTTTCTCGACCCCGACCACGACAGCCCCGCAGAATCTGATGCGCGCACCGAGGTTCCCTGCCAGGATGAACTCGGGCACGGACATATTCCAGACTCCCTCCAGCACTTTGGCCCAGTCGTTGACGACGTCCACGCTCATGCACTGCAGGTACGAGACGTCGGGAAGCTTCAGGGCCTTCATTTTCCTGTTGCGCTCCTTCTGCCACATCTTAGGCGCGGTCCTGAGCCCATGCATGGCCCGCACCAGCTTCCACACCCTGTTCTTTTTCACATGCCTAGTAACAACCAGGAAAGCTGGTGGCTGGACAAGCACAACGTCATCGTCATCGATCGGCGCGTTGATACACGCTGCCTTAACGTCCAGCAGCGCGATTTTCTAGCCCATCCCAGCCGCCAACCGCAGGATAGCCCTGAAGCTCGTCGCGTCCATTTGCGAGGTACATACATCCAGGTCCCGGTGGTTCGCGAAGTTGCCGCACACCACGATGCGAACCCTCCGGCGACGGAGCTCCGCGTTGCTGTCCGCTGCTTTCGTCGCCCAGACACTCTTGCTCGACACCTTGGGCACCCCGATCCTGTTCTCCCGCCCGTAGCTTTAAGTCGGGCGTGCCCCTCTACCCTCTACAGGGTGGAATAGTCAAAAAATAATCCGGGGATTAATTGTTGTTCACCATTTTTAAGCATTCGGGGGGTATGTTTGGACAGTGTATTGTTTTTCGTCCCAAATCGACCTGTTGGGGGACAGGCCCGACCTAATTCACAAGCCTGCATCCATTCTTCCCGCTCGGCCCCATTGGTGCCCTTGGCGTACTTCTGCGAAACGGTCTGCAGCCAGGCTTGCCGGAAGTCGCCCTTAACCTGCTGCAGCACATCGTCGTCCGACCTCTCGTGGCACGGCCGACGCAGCCGCTCCTCCCGCCGAGCCGTTGGCGTCGCCCACCTGCCCTGAGCCCCATGCTTAAGTTCGGCCTGTCCCTCTACAGCGGAAATGATCAAAATGTGTCAGGGGACGATGATTTTTAATAATATAAAAAAAAACATGTTTTGCTATTTGGGGGTATTTTTATGCATCTTGAATTGGTCGTCCAAAATCCCCCTGCACGGGACATGCCCGACCTAACCCCATGCCCGAGGCCGCGACCTCCTCCGCCGAAACCAACCTTTTTTGATCCACATGGGTTGGTTTTTCCTCGCCCACTGGCTTCATGAGCATGCAGCTGGGCCTCCGCGCGCGCGCTCGGCGCTTGCCCAGGCACGCCCGGGGAAGTCCACGGAAACTCGTCCACGTCGAAGACTGGCTGAATTTCAGAGGAGCATGAAGTATTGATATGGAGAGTTTTCCAGGTTTCCAGGTTTTCCTGTTCTTCCGCGCGGGCCCCAGGGACGAATGGTCGAGCGCATTCCGTCGCGCAGGTTCTTTGCGTGATGTTCGCGGTGCATTTTTCGCGCACCGGAGCGCCCTCGAAGATTCCAAGCTGCATGCTGTGTTGCCCTGAGGGAGTCCGCGAGTCGCAGCTGCCGTGGCGCTGTTTTCGAGGTAGCCCCTTCGAGTGCTGTTCGCGGGCGCAACGACCGGCGCGCCCAATCGCGCGCGGCGCGGCGCGTGAATCAGCTGACCGCGCCCGTCGGACCGCCCGGACATTATTTCTGGATTGTAGAATGTGTCAGAAAACGCTTCCGCTTTTCTTTGCGCAAGCGGTTGCGGAATTTGTCAAAAAGGAGCCCGGCATTTTTTATATAAGAAAACAGTTTCGAGGGATGGAATGCGCCCGCCGCGCAGGACATTTGAAGAATTCTGAGTTCCAGAATTTTTCCAAATGGATTCCGGAATTTTTCAACATTGATGTTGGAAATATTCAAAAACGATTGTGGTTTTCTTCAAAAAGTAGGCCAGACATGTCCAAAAACGCCCCCGGATTTGTTCATCTTTACCCCCGGAGAATTTTCCAGAGTCGCGCGTAATCTGCCTTGACAGGTCTTTGGAAATCCGCGGAGGCGCGCGGTGCGCGGCGGCGGGCGATGGGACGGCGCGCCACCGCCCCCCCTCCCCGCCCCCCCCCCCCCCCCCCCCCCCCCCCCCCCGCGCTCGGCAACAGAAGCGGGGGTCAGCAAGTGCACAGTAGCCCCTTACGGGCGACCACTCGATTGCGAATGGGTGACCGACCAGCGGCCCCAGCCAGAGTAGACAGTTCTCGACGCAAAGTATACCCGGGGCGAAGGCTGTTAGAAATCCTGGAGTCTTCGGAACGAATCAATATCACGCTTTGTCAATCGATTCTTCTCGTCCTAGAATTTCGGGCACGGGCGCCTCCTGGTTCAGAGCGAGGTCATCTGGCCTGATGATGGCGCTCTCCTTGCCGTTCTTCACGACGTCGCCCAGCCTCTCGCTGACGACCGAATTCGTATCCACGTAGTCGTTGTCGAACAAGACGTAGGCGGCCTCGTGAATGCATTCGTCGAAGTCCAAGAAGACACCTTCGACCGCGCGAGGCTTGAAATCGTCTCTCTGGGGCTCCTTCAGGCGCGCGCGCACTTTCATGCCGAACACCAACTTCGTGGAGATCGGCTTCCCTTGACCTTCCCGCCCCCTCACGAGCGCCGCGTACTTCGCCGCGAACGGCCAAACATACGCGGGCAAATTGCTCGCCGCGAGCAACGCTCGCGCCTTTTGCTTGACGAGGCCTACGATCCTCTCGACCAATCCGTTTCCCGCCGGATCACGGCCTTCAGTAGTGGTGGGATGGATCTCGTTCTCGGCAGCCCACTTTGCCAGCTGCGCGTTCGCGAACTCACTTCCGCGAGCAGAGTGTATCCTTAGAACCACCTTCGCCTCGCGCGTGGCACTCACGTGCGCCGCGATCTGTCGAGGCTTCACCAGCGTCTCCGACGCCTCCTTCGTGCGCAACAGCTTGACGTACACCTCCGCCTTGCTAGCGCTGTGTTTCTTGTCGGGCACCTCCTTGCGCTCGACGTCGCTCTGACTGCCCTCCGTCAGCTTCAGGTCGCGCTCCACGTCGCCTCGCGCTGCGGTCGAGACACTCCCACTAAAAAGTAACGATGGCCTCCAGCACCTTGCGCGACCTGCCCAACTCCGCGTCCTTCGACGTGAGGGCCGGACATGCCGAATGCCAGTCATCCTCCTGATCGCGCCGCTGGGTCAACTCGATAGCACGCCCGTCTGCGACCCAAGCTCTGCACGCAGTCTGGGCACTTCGGGTCGTAGGGTAGATGCCCATTATTACGATGCTCCGCCAGACTCACCGCGCGAGCTTGGGCCTCGCACATCTTCTGGATCTGGTCATACGTGCGCCTTGTCAGGTACTTCTCCGGTCAGGGTGACTTCGAAGTCCTCACTGTTAGCCAGGCTTTCCAAGACCACCCCGTCCATGTTGTACTTCATCATCTCCAAGTTCTACGCTTTGATCTACCTTCCAAACGGTCTGTTCCGCTTCACCCCGACGCCGCCCTCGCCCTTCTCGACCCAGACAGTCTCGCCCGCCGTCGGTGGACATCCAGCCGCTTCACGAACCAACTGCCAGTCGAACTGGCACTGGAAGTAGACCCTCCACCGACGTTCCATGCCGCAACGTCTTTATCTCGTGGGTCGCCCCAGAATCGAGGAAGATGAGGTCCATCTCTGTCTGTGCTCTAGATGCCGTTGAAATGTTAGTTCCACCTGCGCGCTGACCTCGAAGTCGCCGCCCCTCAGCACCCTGCCACGGCGTCGCGAATACTCTCGTCCAGGTCGATAGCCGACGCAGAATCCGATGGACGCGCCGTTGAGAGCGCGCTGCCAGCTGCCCTTGCAGCCGGCTTAGTGACAGCGGCCGCAGCCGCCCTTCCCACCAAGGTACTTGGCGATGGCGCTGGATGTTGGTTTCCACAAGGCTCATTCGCGTCCGACGCGATCTGGTCCTTCCTCGGCTTCTTCGGGGCTTGGCAATCCTTCGACTGGTGCTCCGTGGATCCGCACGTGAAGCACCGATCGGAATCCACCCTCACTTGATCGTGACTGAACGGGAGAGATTGTCCTCGCTTGCGCCCCTTAGCCGTCATGAAGAAGTGGCAAACCTTCTTGGCATCCTTGGCGCCGTCGCTCTCCTTGTCCCTTTCTTTATCCTTATCTTTCCTTTTGCCGACTCCAAAAGTAAAGACTAGCGGCCCCTTTTCCCCTGGCGCCTGGAAGCTCGCAGCCCCAGTCGCCGATTCGCGAGACTTGCCGAACAAGCACTCCCAGAAGGCAAGGACTTTGCCCTCTTTATTGGAATATGGCATGTTGTTGGTATTGACGACAGTCGCCAGCCGAAAGCAACACTCTGGGTACTCCAGACACGCTCATAGGGTGATGGGGGGAGGGGGAAGGGCTTCTTAAAAGCACCCCTGCGTCTTAGAAGGCGCGGGCCTCATCCATAGATGTAAGGCCAGCGCCTTCTAAGAAGCAGCCTCCTTCTAAGAAACCCTCCCCCTCCCTCCACCCCCTTGTGCGCACCGCCACGTATTGCTTCTCCAATCGGCCCGCCATTTGCCTCAAGCCACGGTCGAGTAAAGTGGAATCGGGCCATGCGGTGTGGAGTTCTTCCGCTCTCGACCACGATTGCCTCGTCTGGCGCAGCAAGCGGCAAGCGCAATGCGTCGCCCGCCGATGTAGTCATTCTCGGATACTTCAAGCTGTTGGTGGTGGTCTGCTTGTCGTCCACTCCGCCCGGAGCGCTCTCGATACAAGCCTCGAACAATATTTGGGTTTTCGTCGGTGTCCCTCTTGCAAGTAGCTTTTCCTGCAAGTGCTTGGGTATAGCCGCAATGAGCAAGGGCGCAATCTTCAGGTCCAACTGCTTCAGATCATCCCTGGCGTGCGTTTTGATCCTCAGGGAAAACCTCTCTGCGAATCCCATAAGAACGTATTGCGCGTGCGTCTGTTCCACGAGGTCCACCGTGGCAGCCTATAACTCGCTGACCACGGAACCCACGCTGTCCGGCTCGATGGTGACCTACCGCTGCCAATCTTTGAACGTCTGCGCGCGGTTCTCCTGCTTCGTGAATGTGAGTTTCGGCAGCATCAGCTTCCTCAGGCCATCCACGGTGAGCTTGTCCATGCCCCTTTCCACCAAGCCCGAGCCAATAAAGTGTGACGCCGGCGTCGGCGCTCTCGAAGCACTTTGCCAGACCAGAAAAAAATTGTTGGCGGAGGCGGCACATACATGGGCTGCTGAATTTGCGGCACCGCCGAAACCGACCCCTTTGACCGAAATGGGCAAGTTTTTATTGGTCGCCCGCCATGATCATCTTGATGAGTCCGTCCTTCCTCATACCCTGCACTATCGTACCCAATGTACCGTTTCCCTTCGGCTCCAAGTGAGGCCCCTCGTGTGCCAGCTCAGGTCCTTCTCGGAGTCTGCCTTCGTGCCCCCTGGCCTTTGCCGCTGTGATCTGGCAACGCAGGTTTCCTCAAGATCGAAGCCTGGCTCTCCTGCAGCCTCCTATCCAGCATGTCCATCCGCAAGCTCTCCGCCCTGATCATCTGCAGCGTCCTGCGCAGGCCCGTTGGTGGACGCCACCTGCGCCTGGGCATGGATGCGCTCTCCTGCATCTCCCCGTGGACGTTCTTCGTCGTCTTTCCTCGCCCACTTCGGGTGGGCGTGCGGGAGGCGACGAGGTCGTCCACACGAGAAAGCGAGGTGTTCTTTGCCAGACGGACGGCGCTCTCAAGCATCTGCTCCGCTGCTCCTCCGGAGGTCTTCGCTCTCAGTCTCCGACGTCAGACCGCCACCACGGTGAACACCGCCAGCACTGTCGCATTCTTGGTACTCTTCAGCGGTCCGGAGTAGGAACCCCCTCTGCCCTCAGCGGTGTTGCCGGGCGCTGCCGGCCCGACTGCCGCGCCGCCCGAGCTCCTTGCGCGGTGCCGCCCGCCACCGCCGTCGCCGATCTCGCCGCCCCAGCCGCGGCGCCTCCGAGCGCCATCCCGGCCGCTTCTCCAGCCGCCGCCGCGAGGACGCCAGCGCTGAGGACAACGCCACGCATCTGCCGAAGACGCTCTTGAGCCCTGCCTCGCAAGACCTCCTGGTCGTTCGGCGTCAGCCACTGGCCGTTCATGCTGTGCCGGTCCACTGCGCAAGCATTGCACATCGCATAATTACCCACAATAGAGAGAGCTGCGCTCCGCATGCGTCAGCTTCCTGCAGCCTTCGCCCCACGCGTTGCCCACGCGGCTGCAGACGCGGCACGAATAGCCCACTTGTCGTTGCAGTGGCCCTCTCTGTTTCACGAACGCCTGCCCACTACGATCGTGTCGCCAAGCGTTGAGCTCATAACCTCTGAGAGTCATCTCTCTTACACTGGCGATGGCAGCGAAGATCAGGTAAAGGTGTACCTGCGTCTTCCTGAGCTCGGGCTCGAGCGCTCTGTTTCTCGGCCTTAGTGGCTACGGACGGAGGCCAGGCACTTTCAGGAAAGACGATCTACCGTCTCACAACTCTTCCCTCCCCGCTTCCCTTCTTTCCTCCTCGGGAGGGGAGGGGAGGGGAGCGTTTTCTTTCTGAGCCTCAATGACTACGGACGGAGGCCAGGCGCTTCCAGGAGAGACGATCTACCGTCTCACAACTCTTCCCTCCCTCCCTCCCCGCTTCCCTCCTTTCCTCCTCCTCGGGAGGGGAGAGGAGGGGTTGGCTCCCGAAGGTCGGGGACGAGCCCTGGCGCCGGACGCCGGACATTCTAGTCAGCGAGGCGGCCATCGGCGGTGTCGTCGTCCGGCCGCCTTCTGCAGTGGTCGTCGTCGTCGTCTTCGTTGCCGCAGTCGTCTTCGCCGTCGTCGCCAGAACACGGGGAGGAAAGGGAGGAGGAGCAGCAGGGAGAGGGGCGGGATGGGGGGGCGACGAGGCGGAGGGAGAGGGGGCAGGGACAAGCTAGGTGCGCTCGCGCCACATCTAACGTCCTTTCTACCCCTCCCGCCCATCCCTCCCCGTGGCGCTTATTTTTCTCCGTCCGCCGACCCGTGTCATAGCGAACGTGGAGATCCCAGAGAGACCCTATAATTTTACCCGCAATCGGAAAATGGAAGATGCGTGCGTTGGAGGGGGTGGTGGCCGACGAGCAGGAGGATGGGCAGGAGCAAAAGGAGGAGGATTCGGAAGGAGGAGGACGAGGACGAACGGCATCAGGAGCTGGAGGGGAAGGATCAGAAAGAGCAGGAGGACCAGGAGAAGGCGGAGGAGGCGGAGGGAAAGGGGCGACAGCGATGAGGAAGGAGTCGTATCCAGAAAAGCGGCCCGAACTTGGGCGCGAGTCACTGTGAACGGCGGGAGCAAAGTGCCGATCCTAGAAGCAGGTCCACGCAGTCAGCCTGATGCAGCGGCAGTCTTTTTTGAGGAGGACAGCAATCCAATGGGTTGCAGTCAGCCCGAGGAAATATCAAATGATGAAATCCTGTGTGTCAGAAAACTACGTGGAAAGGGCGGGACATCTTCTGGATGGAGTCAGGTGAGAAGGGAGAGGGGGACGAGGTTGATGGGGTGAGGGGAATGACGGGGCGAGGAGGGGACGAGGAGCAGGGTCTCGACCAGGGTGTTCTCCTGTTACTGGAAGGGCATCGTGTCGATGACTACGGACAACCACAGAAAGAGCTCCATCACTTACGGGCACCACGGCAATCGGGTCTGCCACTCCTGGATCTGCAGCGATTCCAGTACGACAGCGGGGCGGAACTTGTGTGAGGACCAGGGTGAGTCGCAGGAGGTTGAGACCAAACCGGACCTGAAGGCTGACATCCACGCGGACAGTTCTATCATCGGCAACGACAGTCAGGCTGACCACCCCCACAGTGCCACCGATAACAAACAGTACAGTGACATCCAGATACTTGGGCGCCACTCGGGCAGTGGCTATGACAGGTGGCGCCGTACCCCAAGCGCAGCTGCCCCAGAGAACGGTAAATACACTTCCATTGTCATTGCCATTTGAAGCAATTTCGGCGATAGGGAGAGGGATGGCAGCCGCGTTTGCCAGCATCTGGCGCCGCCGGCAGGAAGGGCTGGAGGTCGTTCAGCCGCCGCAGGGAGCCGTCCAGGCGGCCGCAGAGTCGGCTCTGGCGCACAGCCGCCGTGCAGCGCGAGACGGGCACCACCAGCAATCGCAGTACAGAAGGCCAGGCGGGTTCGCCTACCCACCCGCGACCATCAACGACCAGACCATCCGGACCGACAGCTGCATCTTCGGTACCAAGGCCCTCGTCGCCACCTTCTCACGGTGTGGCCCTGTAGACCGCACGTGCAACATAGGCAGTAACGCCTTCGTCTGCTACACCATCATTATCGCAACCGGGGGGCATTGTTTACTTCGACGTCAAAGCTTGAGGATTCCCAAATCGGAAAGTCGAAAAGGGTAGCGCCACAGACAGCGGACTTGGAGACACAGCGGAATTACGCCAGGCTGATGCAGGAGATCAGGTTGCGGTCTCCTTTACCAGCGGCCCTTGCTCGGCGCAGGACGACGATGGGACCACCGAGAAGGTTGAGAACTGCACCAGGCGAGGGAACCCGCGTCGAATCACTCCAACCAGGCGCCGCTGGTGCCAATTCAGTCTTGCACCAGGAAACAGCAAAGTGTGCCGGGAAGCGGGCGGCTAGGCGGCAACCGATTGCTACGTGCGCAACGAGCGCCATGCAATTCGGGGAACAGGTTGTGGCTGGCATGCCGCTCGCGGACATCGTCAATACAATACCATCATGTTGGAAGACGGGCAGGATATGCGCAATGGCAAAAACCTCCGCCGCCGCTGGTGGCATCAGCATCGTGGCCACCATATCACTATAATAATCCCGTGGGTTCGCGGCCACCACGGCCGTAGGACCGCCAACATCGAGTGTTGCGAGACCTCCCACCTCTTCACCCAGTCCCGGGACCCCTCCGAGGAGACGCGTAGAGCAGGGGCTTCGGATGAGGGGCTGGAGGAGAGGTGTCCCAGTGGCACCACCTCAGCGCTACCTCTTCCCTCATGGGCCACACTCAACGCGAATTTCTTGTCCGATTGCGTTCTGTGCCGTTGGATGGGGGCCTCCTCTGTTTGGCGGGCTCTTACTTTCAAACCCCCACCCATGGGGGCCCCCAGGACCCCCCCCCGCCGTCGAAATTCCGTCAGCGCGGGGGGAGCAGCGTCCTGAAGGCACCAATGCCCGTCGCAGCAGGAGGAGCATCTGGAGAGTGATTCCTCCGTCCTCTTCTACTGAGTCGTTCTCTGAACAGGGCTGCTCCATGGAAGCGTCGGCGGCCGCCCGTCTGCGAGGATATTCGATCTTCCGTTGACGTATCGCTCAAGCTTTTCCACCACGGGGCATGCTGCCTCCGTTGGCAATTGGAGCCGTCACCCAGCTGTCGCATGGCGTCGCCTCCTGGCTGACGCAGCCGCGGCCGCCTCCGTCGTGCCCGACGTTCGTGCGCCCCGACTGCCACTGCGCCTGCCCCGGCGTGCCCGGCGTGCCCGGCGTGCCCGGGCGCGCTGGCGCCGCGTCCGCACCTGGGCCCCGCCGAGGCCCCGGCGGCACCGCAGGCTGTGGCGGCTCTTCCGACGGCGTTCACCGCCTTGGCGACGACGGTGACGGCGCTGGTGGCGGGCATCGCTCTCGGCGACCTCGGGACGTGCGACGACGGCTGCTGGTGCCGCCGGCAGCGCGCTGGAGCTGGACAGGGTCGACCAGGTGGGGCACTTCCTGTACGCGGTGGCGAGGGCGCCCCGATGGCACTAGCGTTGGCTGGTGGGGCGGGCGGTGTCTTGTCCGAGTGACGCCATCGTGGCGTCGCCCGACCGCCAGGTGCAGTGCGAGGTGGTAGATTCTAGGCCTCCTGGATGGGGTCGGAGTAGATGGGGTCGGAGGATGCGGCTCGATAGGGAGCCCGATTTGCTTCGCGCCGACGTTTCCGATGCACCGTCGACGTCGACGATGCATCGCTGGTGCATCGCCGATGCATCGGCGATGCATCGCTGATGCGTCGGCGATGCGGCGAGTTCCTCCGACCCCATCTACTCCGACCCCATCTAAGGGGCCTCTATAGATGGCTTGTCGGGTGGGCGCCGGTGCTGGCCCCTCGGCCGCAGGCAGTGCTTCGCGCCCACCGCTTCGCCGCCGCCCCGACCGCGGCGGAGGTGGCGGGCTGGCTGCCCGAGGCCGAGGCCGAGACGTGGCGCCGGCGGCGACGCCCCGCCCTGCCGGCGCCGATGCCCGTCTTCGGGGGGCGTGGCCCTGGGCGCCGCCAGCGGCGCCTGCTGCCGCCCCCTGGATCGTCGCGCTGGCGCCAGCCGCCCTGGCGGGGCCGGTGGGCGGTGGTGCGGCCCCTGGGCCGGCTGGCTTCCCCCCGCCGGGCGCACTCTCCGCGGCCCCCGCGCCAGCGCCCCTGGTGGGAGGGGTGCTGCGCCGAGGCGGGGCCGCCGCGGGCGTCGGCCCGCCTCCAGGCGACGGAAGGGGGGGCCGCCGGGCGGCCCTGGCGGCGGCCGCAGGAGCGCCGGCCCAGCCTCTGGCGCGCGCGGGCGGCGCCGGGAAGGCTGCCCCAGGACCTGCGGACATCTGGTGGGCGGCTCAGGAGTGGAGGGGGTGCCGCTACGGCGGGGTGGTCATCCCGCGGGGTTCGCTGGCTCTGGGACGCCTCCGTGGGGGGTGGTCCCGCTGGCGGACGGGTCGTCGCTCTTCGCGGATTGCGTCGTGACGGCGGACGAGGCCGAGTTCGCCGATCGCTCCGTGGCGCCCGACCGTCGGCTGCTGCCCGTCCGCCTCGACCGCGCGGGGGAGCCGCGCCGGTCGCCGGGGGACATCGCGCAGTGCTGCAGGGAGGAGCCGCCCCCCAACTGCATCAGGCCGCGGACGACCACGCGGTTTCTCGAGCATCTCGCTGGTCAGGGCCGTTCGCTGCACAGCTACTTCGAGCATTTGAAGAAGCTGCGCGGCCTTCAGGACACACAGTGAGGGATGGAGGAGTACGGGGGCGCGACCAGCTACCTGATGTCGAGCGCTGCTCCAGCGCGACCGGGCGGACGCGGCCAACATCCTGGTTGCGGAAATGATGTTCCGCAGGCTCCAGACCATCGAGTACTGTTACAGCAACGAGCTGCGAAAGAGAACGAGAGGCTCCTCGGCGAGCCGCCTCACTGTGGATGTGCAGGCAGCTTCCGGCGCCACCGCCCGTGCCGAGTCGAGGCCCACGGCGTCGCTGGCGCTGCTCGACACCGCCGAGCAGGAGCTGGAGCGCGACGCCGGGCTCCCCGAGAGCCCCCCGAAGGCTCGGGAGGCCCAGGAGACGCTGGGCAAAAAGAAGCGGGGCCAGGGGCGATGACCGACTGCCCCTGCCAGACGCCCCTCAGGTCTGGCGGGGGAGAGCTCAATGTGATTGGGGATGCTCGGAGCAGTGACTTGTGACCGGGGAATTCCGATAGGAACGTGAGGAGGGGCCTGATGCCTTTCTCCGCGGAGCTCCTGACCTCGCCAGATCCTCCTGCACCCGGGCTCCTGCGAGGCTGCCGGCAGCGCGTCGTCCGTCGGCAGCGCCACCACGTCGACGTTTTGCAGTGTTTGGTGGAGGGCCTCATTTCGCTCCACGGCCGAAGTGACGAGGTACGCGTACCATCGGATCTGGGCCAAGGGCAGCAGCGTGTGTTCGAGCACGTTGAGTATTCTGTCTCTTGCCTGGGGCCTCCTCCAGGCGATTTTTCTGAGGCGGCAGCCCTCCAGGCGCTGCTCCTCGGGCCCCCTATGACGCAGGTGGGGACCCTGTGGGCTATGAAGCCTCCCGCGTGCCCCTCCCGGCGGCCGGGTCGGCGGCGACCCCGCTCGCTCGGCTCTGGGGATCCAGAGTCGCTGCGCGCCTCGCCGAGCTCAGGTTTTGCCCATCGACGTGGCTCGATCGGAATTAAGGGAATCGGTGCCAGCTCGGCCCTATGGCGATCCTCGTCTCCACCCCCTTTGCGCGGCGTCTGGTTGACGCTGGCGTAGTCGAGCTGTCACTCGAGCAGGCCACCGAGGCCGTCGATTGCTTCTATGCCAAAAAGGGAGCGGCGGCCACTGTCTGGTCGTCGACTGTCGTCGAGCGAACCGGCAGTTTGAGCCGCCCGCCCCTGTCAGTCTCGCGTCAGGCGGCGCCCTAGTCCGAGCGCTGGACGAGGACGGGCTTGGACAGCCCATCTTTATCGGTCAGGTTGATATCAAAGACGCCTTCTATCACGGGGAGCTTCCAGTGGAGCTCCGCCGCTGTTTCGGGCTTCGCAAGATTCGGGCCTCGTGGGCCGGCATCTCTCATGTCCAGGGCGATCGTTTCCCCGGGGGCCCGGGTCACTCCGCGAATGCGTGCTCTGCCGGCGGGGTGGTCTTGGGCCTTGCGGCGGCGCTGGGCAATGCGTGGGCGCGCGGCCGAGGAAGGCGGCCCCTTCCCGCGGCCCGGCTCGCCGATGGACCCCCTCCGCCCCCTTTCCTCTCCCCGCGCACAGTGCATAGACAATGATGTTGTTATTTCAACAAGCGAGGCGGTGGCCCGAGAACGCCTGGCAGGAGTGTCATGCGCCCTCGAGTCTCGCTTGCTGCCGCTTCATAAGGAATATATATATATATACATATATATATATATATTGTGATCGGGCGGCGGTGCCAGGGGGGAATTTCGACTGCCCTCGGCGCGCCTTCCGCGGCATGGTCTCGGGAGGGGGCTTTGGGCGCCTCCTGGGCCACTTGTGTTTCATCAGCTTGCGTGGGCGAGAGTCATTCAGCGTTTCAAAGTATTGCTATAGGTTTTGTGAGGCGGCTCGGAGGAGCCTTGGCCAAGGGGCGCAGGCCCTCTGGGCTCGGCGCGGAAGGAGCTCGACCCCTGCCCCGACGTCGTCGCGGTGGACGCGTCGCCTTGGGGCCTCGGAGCCGTTCGGGGTCGCCCGCCGCTCGCTCTCGTCAAGGGCGCCCGCCGCCACGCGGAGCGGGCGGGGGCTCGGGGGGCGGCCCGAGAGGGGCTGCCGCCCAGGGGGCGCGCTTTCGCCGCGGCCGCTGCGCAGCTGCACGCGGGCGAGAGGGGGCCCGACAAGCAGGTCTTGATGGAGCTGGCGAGGCCCCCGACCCGTCATGGCGAAGCCGAGAGCGGGTTCGACCGCCGGCGTCGGAGACACTTCGAGGGCGCCCCCCCTGACCTCCTGAGGGCCCCTTGGAAGGTGCGCGGGGGAGGTGGAGACGGCCCTCGTCGTCCATGCCCGTCCTGGAGGCGGAGGCCCTTCAGAGTCCGTCACCTCTTGCGGTCCGTCGCCAATTTGGGCTCGAAGTTGCCCGCGATTGGCGACTCCATATCCGCCTTGCTGGCCGCCACGAAGGGGCGGACCTCAGCCGATGAGATGCTCTCTGTGGCCCGCCGGCTGACCGCCCTGCTGCTGGGGGCGGGCGGCCTCCTGCGGTCGCGCTGGGTCGCGTCGGACCCCGCCGACGGGCCGTCGCCGTCGCGCGGCGGGCCCGTGCCGGGCGACTCTCGATTTGGCCAGTTTGCGGCGGGAGCTCGCGGCCGCCGCCGTCCAGGGCCGCGACGCTGGCTCGCGGCGGGTCCGGCAGGTCGAGGACGTCCGCCGGGGGCTTGCCGCAGCCCCTGAGCTCTGGCTCGGCCCCCTGCCCGGGCTTGGCCCGCCTGGGCATTAGGGGCCAACGGGCGGCGGCTGCGCGGGCGCGGGTCGAGCGCGCGGCTGAGCTGGCCGCCGCGCGGGCCCCTGGGGCCCATGTGGATCTGCAGAGGGCCTCACTCTCAGCGAAGACTCAGGCCCAGTATACTCGCTCTACCTGGCCGCCCTCCGCAGGCGCTGCAACGCCCGCGGCGCCCCCGGCCCGAACGCCGACGAGGAGTGGGACATCGCCACCGCCTCTGATGGAGATCATGCTCATGGAGGGCGGCTCCCTGAGCGCGCGCGAGATGCCTCCGGCGTCGGCGCGGCGGGCCGAACCCTGCCTAGGGCGGCCGGGAGTCGGGGGGCGGGCGCGTGCGCATCTGCCGGCAGTGCTTGCGAGGCTGGCGCCGCGCGGCTTCCTCGAGGGGGCGCCTGCCCCTGCGCTGCGACGTGGTGGCCCTACTGGCGCGCTGGGCGATCAGCCGGGGGCGGGGGCCCCATGCGCTGGCGATTTTCATTGATGATGGAGCTGCACCTGCGGCCAGGAGCGCCCTTCTTGCTCCGTGGCCGCGACGTGGCGGCGGGCTCCTTCGATGGGGCGGGCGAGTGGGCCCCCGCGTCGGTCCTCCTGCGCCAGTTCGAGATGCGGACCCTGTCCAAGAGCCAGGAGTTCGACCAAACCATTGTCCTTGACCTTAACAGGCAGGCTGCGCTCGGGGGCGCGGCGAGGAGCCTTCGCTGGACCTTTCGCCCGGCGCTCTCCGCCAGGCCCTGGGCGAGGCCGCGGCCGCTTGGCGCGCGGCGCGGCTCTCTGCTCTCGACGCCCGCCGCTTCCGGCGCGCGGGGGCAAGCGTGGACTTCGCGACCGGCGCCCACCGGCTGGGAGAGATGCAGCGCCGCGGAGCCTCCGGCACCGCGAGCACGGGGGGCGCCTGACCGAGCTCGCGCGCCGCCTGCCGCCCGACGCGCAGCGGGCGGCCGCGGCGGCCGCGCGGGGGCACCCGGATGTCCTGCGGGGGAGACGTCTGCCCTCCTTGGGCCGCTGAAGACGCCCATCGTCGACGTGCCCCTCGAGCTGCTCGCGGGTTCGGGCCGCCTGCCCGACGCCGTAGAGCGCGGAAATGCCCCCGTCTTGCGGCGGGGCATCTTGCACGGGCCCGCCAACGACCTGCGCGGCCCCAAGAACGCCCGCCTCGTCCGAGGCTGGATCTGGGCGGGTCTCGCGCGCGGCCTGCGCGCCGGCTTCCTCTGCGCGACCTTCTCAGGAGCGCGAGATCGGCCGAACGGGCCACCTCGCCTCCGGTCGGCCGACCATGTCTGGGGATTGCCCAGTAGGCGGCGACGACCTCGGGAATGTAAAGTGGGGCAGCTGTTGCATGAGGCTCACAATCTCTGACTGCGTTCTGCGCCGCCAGTGCCTCGCGCCGTGGTCCATGGCCCCGCGCTGAGCTACGCTTGGCTGCTGCCGCCTATGCTGTCACTGCTGCGGCGCCGCCAGGTGTCGCCCCAGCTGGTAGAGCACCGCTGGTGCGGGACGCCTTGGCGGAAAAGTGCAGGGATCGCCGCCCACCTGCTCGACCTGACGCCCTCGGCAAAATTCTGGCGCGTCGGGCCCGTTTGCGCCGTGACCCAGCAAAAGCATTCAGCGTTGTCCGTGAAAGATGCCTCAGGCCAATTTCGGGCGAAAGCTCGCAGAAGCGTATCTTCGGAAGTTCTGCAACATCTTAGCCCGAGCGCATGCTGGCGAAAAGGCCAGATCTCGAGCTGCCCAGTTGTCGCATCTGATTGAACGTGCTGCTCGAGTGTAGCTCGTGGCTTGGGCCAGAGTAGTGGCAATATTTCGGCGCTGCCAGTCCACACTTGCAGATTGCAGCAATTTGCAGTGGTCCTCTTCAGTTCAGTTTCTGCCCGTGGCCGCCCGCGGATCGGATATCCCCAGGCGGCAGCCTCTTGCGCCTGCAGGGTCTCTCGCATGCCTTGCCACCTGGCCGCCTGAGATGAAAAAAGGGAGCATGAGTCGTTCGTTGAACAGGGTGCTCCTTGGAAGCGCTGGTGGCCGCCCGTGTGCGAGGATGTTCGATCTTCCGTTGACGTATCGTTCAAGCTTCGTGCCCGCCCGCCTTCGCTTTCACGAGTCGTCTAAAGTGGTCCTCGTAATTTCAGTTAATGCCCGAATGCCTTGCCACCTGGCCGCTTGAGATGAAAGAAGAAACATCATCCTCCTCCTCTCTCCTTCTACCTCTTTTGCTCTTCTCTTCCGTTTTTTCCCGCTGACGGCGCAGACGATGATGACAACGACGACGGCGAAGGTGGCGACGCTGACGCTGACGCTGACGCTGACGCTGACGCTGGCGACGACGACGACGACGACGACGACGAGGAACAACAAACGACTGCGACGGCGAGACGACGCAGACGCTGACGACGACGACGACGACGACGACGACCCCACACGCCGAGCTCACCGCGCGGGCTGCGAGGACGTGCCGCCCATCTTCCTACAGATGCGCTACGCGACGCCCGCCGACGTGGGGCCGTGGGGCCCGCGTCGGCTTCGGAGCCGCCGCAGCCGCCGTCGTAGCCGCCGCCGTCGTCCTCGCCGCCGCCGTCGTCGCAATCGTCGACGTTATGTCGTCTTCGACGGCGTCTGTGTCGTCTCGTCGTTGCAGTCGCTTTTCGTTCCCCGTCGTCGTCGTCTTCGTCGTCCCCTTCGTCCGTCGTCGTCACGTCATTGGTGCCGTCTTCGTCGGCGCCTGAGTCCCTCGTCGTCGCAGTCGCTCGTCGTTCCCCGTCGTTGTCGTCGCCGCCGCCGTCGTCGTCGTCGTCGTCCGTCGTCGTCATCGTCGTCGTCGGTTTTTCGTTGCCGTCGGCGCCTAGCGTTCGCTGTCCAGCCGTTGAGCCGTTCGTCGTCGTCGCGGTTCGTGGTCGTTGGCGCCGCTGTCGCGGCCAGCACCCGCCGACGCGGGCCTCGTGGGTTGTCCGGGGGCCATTTGGGGCCGCTTTGGGGTCATCGTGGGTTGTCTTGCGCCGTCTGGAGGCTACTTTTGACATGCGAACAAGATACACCCATACCCAGAAGGGGGGTCACAGGGATGAGGATCGGCTATGGATATTGGTGCGGATTGTCAGACCCGGAGAGGCTCCCGTTCGAACGGGGATCCCCATCCGACAACACGCGCCTATAGCCTCCTCTGTCCCCCCAATGGGTATGGGTGTGTGTATGTGTGTTGTTAGTTCGTTAACCCTGGGCCGTCTTGAGGACCATCGTGGGCCACATCAGCGTGGCTCTTGGCTCTTGGGGCTGTCTGAGGCACACTGGGGCTCTGCCATTGGGTTCTGACTTGGGCATAATTTTCCGCCGGGAATGCCAGATGGAGGGGCCGTGGACAAGCAAATGATCACATGTTGGGTTCGATGCGCCGGTGGGTCCTGACGATTGCTTCACAAGGAAGGGCCCGACACACAAACCTCAAGTGCACTGGCGGATTGCAGTTTATCAGTGTATCGTGACATGTAGGCGTTCGTCCACGCATGGGCTCTTGGAGGTTTTGAGGGGCCGTCGAGGGCATTCTTAAGCCTTGGGGTTTCCTTGAAGGCATTGCGTGTCTCTGGATGACCTTGGGATGCCCCGCGAGGTCTCGAGATCCCCCTTGCCTGCCCTAGGAAAATCTGAGGAGCCATTTCAGGCCATCGGCATCTCCTCTGAGATTTCTGACAGGGTTCTGTTCATCTTCCTCTCCCTTCTGCTGCTGCCGCTTTGGGGGTCTCCTGAGACCTCAACGCCCCTCGCTTCCCATGGGTGAGGGAAGGTGAAGCCGTCAAAGAAGGCTGTTCCAAAGGCTGGCTTGATTTATTTGCTTATGTTTTGCTCCAGCGCCTGCCAATCCGGGGGGTGCAGTATCGCCTGCCAATTCAGGGGGTGCAGTATCATCATGTATTCGCATCATTCTCCTAGTCATCGCACTCTCTCTCTCGCGCTCTTGTTCTGCCTGAGCCCTCGTCCTCGTTGTCCTCCCCTTCCACCTCTTGTCTTTGCCCTCTCTCGTTTCTGTTGCTGCGTCGTGATGCGAGTTGTCGGCGCGCGGCCACGAGAAGTCGACGCCAGAGGCAGCTGCCAGGCGCGTTGCCAAATCGATACATGCACAGTGGCCCCTTGAGGACCTGCAGGGCCGCGTCGGCGGCTAGCCACGCTCTGCGCTCCTCCCCACTCCATCGGAGGTATCGCCAGACCCTCTGAGGAGGAGGAGGAGGAGGAGAAGGAGAAGGAGAAAGAGGAGGAAGAGGAGGAGGAGGACGAGGGGGAGGACAAGGGGGAGGAGGGGGAGGAGGATAAGAATGATAATGATGATGATGATGATGATGATGATGATGATGATGATGATGATGATGATGATGATGATGATGATGATGATGATGATGAGGAGGAGGAGGAGGAGGAGGAGGAGGAGGAGGAGGCATCGTGAACAACATCAGGACGGATTTGCTTGAACGGTGTGAGCTTGGGAGGCCTTCCCGGGACCCGGGCTGGGACCGTCATCCAGACGTTCAGGATGCAATATTGGCTACGGGGGAGGGATCGGGACATCTGGGGGCCCATGGTGTGAAAAGAATCGTCATCGGATGGCGCGGGTGTAAGTACTAGAAGTCGCCCCTCTAGCGGCGCGAGCGAATCACGCGAGGCCGGGGGCATCCGAGGTTTCGTGGAGTGAGCCCACCCTGAACCACAAGACCCTTTGTGGAGAAGCAGTTGTTCACCCTCCGCGTCTTCGTGTTAATTTTCACCAGCCAACACAGGTCATAGCGATAGATGAATACGCATTTAACAAGGTATCTTCAGAGAAAACAGCGTACCATTAAAACTAGAAACAAATGTTCAAAATCTGGGGTTCTCTGGAATCCGATCATTACCATGATTCAGGTTGGTCGATCAAATTTATTGACATTCAGAGGGCGTATTTGTCCACGCTGCTGGACGCGGCCTTGAGAACATGTCAGCACAGTGCGTCGTAGGGGTTTGCGGATTGACCTCGAGCGGTGATTTGCTGCGAAGACAACCCCAGACATCCGACATCATGATCTGTTTGTGGCGTGGGCCTGTGGGATGCACGACTGAAAATGTGCTCTATCCGTGGTTGTTCGCGCTGGTGATCCAAGGGCTGCAAATGGTTGCCGGGGGCCCAAGCTGAGAAAATGGGCAGCAGTCTCAGCTCGGCGGCGAGCGGGGGGGGGAAGTGAGAGGAGGCGGGCCTTCTGAGCGTCTTCCGAGAAGTTTGTTGCGTCCTCGGGGAAGATTTCGAAAACTCCTCAGAAGGCCGGGGGACGAGCCTTCACAGTCCCACAAGGACTTGTTCCTGGACTCAACGCGTATATAGTAAATACGTGCTGCTTGCACGGCCCCTTACGGGACCTTTGGGGCTAACAACGGCTGCGGAGTTTGGGAAGCCTTGCTGCAAACCCGTCTCGCCCGCCTGTGCTACTCTGTGTACGCAGCTACGTACGCAATCAATTCAGACTTATCTTCGCATGCTGCTCGAAGCAACGTCGCCTGCACTACTGGATATCCCAAATGGATTCTTCCTCGCTCTCCGCCGCTCGGTGTCTTGAGTGCTTGCGTGTCTGGTGCGGTCCGGCCTGCACGACGAGCGGCGGCTCCGGCAAGAGCGAGAGCCGTCGGCCAGGCGGCTGCGCCGAGGCAGCCGAGGAGGCCGGTGCAGGGGCGCACCAAGGCGCGGCCGAGAGAGGCGGAGGCGGAGCCACCATCCGGAGGCCGAGCTTGTGGTTTCAGTCTGCTCTTCTTCTGCGTTCGGCATCCAGCATGGCGGGGAAATGGGGCGAAGGAGGAGGAGGAATGAGGGAGGAGGAGGCGGAGGAGGAGGAGGAGGAGGAGGGGGAAGGCGCCACGGCTTAAGCAAGCCAGCGCTTGTCCACGATAAAAAGAAGGAGGAGTTGGAGGAATGCGCGACGGCTCAAGCAAGCCAACGTCTGTCCAGCGTAGACAGGAGGAGGAGGAGGAGGAAGATCAGGAGGAGGAGGATGAGGAGGAGGAGAAGGAGAGAGGAATATCAGGACGACGACGAGGTGAACAAGCACGCCACGGAGCAGGAGAAGCAGGGGGGAGGAGGAAGAGGTGGAGGAGGAGGAGGAGGAGGAGGAGGCGACAGAAAAGGACGGGGACGGGGGGATCAGGGTTAGCGCACCCAAGCGCATGCCTCATTCAGAATATGTGGCAATTTTCGGAGAATTGTCCACGGGCGTATGGGGGAACCTGGCGCCTTGCAGCAGGCGTGTGCGTAACAGGTGTTTGTCGCATTGATGTACATGCGCGTGCCCAAACACGCATGCATGCGGTGTGATGAGCGCGTAAAGGTCAGCATGCTTGCTTTTATTATACACGTGCGCGTGCTGCGAACGCAAGCGCGTGCGCTTACGCTTGCGCATGTGTACACGTGCACGCCCATGCGCATGCTTTGAGTTCTGCAAGCCGGTCGGACGGAGCTAGATACTCATGGCCCAACGCACGTGTTTAATTGGCAGCGCCAGCGATCGTTTTCGCGAGGGTCAGTAAATGCCCCCCCCCCCGACACAAACGCTTCCTTTTGAGGGGTCCCCGCATCGTCCGCCCTACCCTCACTACTTGAGCAAGGCAGACAATGCTGTCGCGGTGCCACCCCCTGTGGTGATGGGGGTCCGTGAATCTGCGCGTCCATTTTGACCAGTGGACGCCCCCCTTGCCACGCTCTCCCCATGTAGCCTTCCATCATCGAGGACAAAAGAACCCCTAACCATACGAACACGATGAATACGTAGCCTCACTGAGGTCCCCGTCTTTGTACTAGAGGTAATAGATCTGGGCGGTTTGTTTAGGTACATCTGCAGAAAAGGACCCCGAATCCCTAATGTTTCTGGCTCTCCTGACTCCCCCCAAACGATTAGGGGTCCGTTCATTGCTAATCATTCCAGCATCGTCGCGGCCGACCAGGCTTGGCCTGCGCCCCCCTCCCCTGGCGCGACAGCAGAGCTCCAGTGGCGATGCCGAGCAAAAGGTTTGCATGGCATGGACGCATCAGCGACAAACGAGAGTTTCAGGATTTCGGACACCATCGGTTTAAACACATGGGCTTTCAATCACGATCGTTGTACAGGTTCCACACAGCCAATCAGTCAGCGCACACACTCCCCTGATCAGCGCCCTGTCTTCTTCACTCTCTGCCGAATTCGTCGCGTAGCCTGGTAGGCCGAAGCTTGTTGCGAAACGTGCTGCGTCCGAGTGGCCGAGATCTTGCCCGTGTAGACGGAACATGCGGGACAGATCTGACCACCGTGGCACCGACAAAGAAGTTGATGCCACCATGTTGTTTTTGGTGTTCTTCTTGTAAGTGCAGGGCGCGGGGGAAGGAGGCGGCGGAAGGCGGAGAGGAGGAGCAGCAGCAGCCGCGAGCGGGTGAAACCAGGCGCGCTGGAGTCAGAGGCGCGCCACAAAGTCCATGGAGACCCGGCATCACATGGGTGACACAGAAAGACGGGGTCGTCTTCACTGGCGTTGACTTGTGAGCTGCCCGCGTAAGGTCTCGCGTAAGATACCTCGTCTCCAATGCAACGTGCGGCGCCGGCCCGCGTAAACCGCGGCGTAAGGTCGCTATGACATACCCGTTTATTTTCGTCGCTCACATGGCTTATGGGACTCTCGCACAAGCAATCCCCAACACCCAGGTTACATCTCGGAGTTCGGTGCCCTCGTACTTCGCGAGCCATGTGATTTCATAGGGATCGCTGCTTCCTCGAGTCTCTCTCTCTCTCTCTCTCTCGCTGCCACTCTGCCCCCAGAGTCATCAGAAGAGGAGGTCCTCCGCCTCCTCTCCCTCTCCCTGCTCCTCCTCCTTTCCAACTTCCTCCTTCCTCGTCCTCATCCGATGAGGCAACCTGCTGCGCATCCCCAGCGGCCTGGACAGGGCGCTGGAGCCCGTGGCGTCGGCGCCCGAGCGCCCCTCCTTTGCGCCGCACGGCGCACGAGCCATTCCTCATGGCGCCAAGATCTCAGAATGGATTTCGTTCAGGAAACCATGGAATGAGCCGAGATTTTCCTGGAGATTTTCGTTCCGGATTTCGAGGTGAATTTCGTACGGTTTTTTGGTCAGGAATGAAGACTACAAACAATTCACGTGAAATTGACTTCGTTTTTCACTCGCCAGTTTGGGATTTTGCGTTGAAAGATATCCACGCGAAAATCTTCTGCAGCACGTCTGCAAGGTCGGTGCGATGACACTCCGGAGGCGGTGTCTGGCAGGAGGTCATGTCACGACGGCCCAGGAGGGCGTCGAGGCTATATTCGCCGAAGAACGAGAGGCAGAGTGGGCGCGTCTGCCCTTCCCCAGACGCCACTTCGATGTTCTTCCTGGCCACTCGGACGCTGTGTGTTGGGCAGGATCGGGCGGGTGAGCTGGATGAGCTGGTTGTCTCCCCTACATCAATGGGTCAAGCAGTTCTGCGAGGTTCTGGCAGCACGAAGAGGGATGAGTGGGCCACCAGGAGTACGGATCTGATCGGGCGAGTATAGCGAAAACAGACTTCAAGCCTCAGACAGAAGCCAGCGACTGTCGACGCAGCAGCACGAGGGGTGCCCAGGCAGGTATGTGCACATCATTTGCGGCCGCGCCCTCGTCTTGTGATAGCAACATTCACGGGAGGGATCGGACATCTTTGCCGCTCGGGTGCCCATCCCGCCCCCCCCCCCCCAGGACGAGAGAAAGAGAGGAGGCGAGAAGTAACCTCCTCATCTCTCTTTGTCCTTATCCAGGGCTGGACCTAATCGCTGGTTCGCTGGACTTCGGCTGCGTTTAGTTTTTTCGTTTTGGCAGCCGCTCTCCACAGGATCGCCTTTCAGACCTGTCACGTTAGAGCACGCTCCGACCAGCATCGCGAGGTTGATCCAGCCGTGGCGACCAGGCCGCTCTTAGAGGCCCCCAAGAACCACCGCCTATTCCTCTGCTGCTGCCTCCTTCCATCCTGTTCCTCTATTGCTCCCAGGGACCAGTCTGTCGTCCTGGAGAGCCTCGCCATGGCCCCAGGGATCCAGACCGGGCTCCCGCTCGAGACCGCGGAAGAAGAGTGCCGTCAGCGGAGTCATCAACAGTTCACCGTGTTGGAGGTGTGTGGTTCCGCCCTCCCTCCTGGAACATTGCCCCCCTACCATCTCACTCGCCACCTTCATGCACACTTCATTCCTCGTCTCCTATGCTTCTCATCCAGATCTCATCCCCCACCCGCCCGCGCTGGGCTCATCCGTGGCTCTGCGCGGCGCGGCGGATCCTCTCTGTTGCGCAAGCCTCCGTGGCGCGCCACGCGTGGGCGAGACACACGTCCGTACCTGCGACCCTGTGGGCCGGGCCCTCGGGCCGCGACACCGCGGATACGGGGCGTGCTGTCCGCGGAGGCCCCTCGCAGAACGTGGCCCGTGCGGCCGCGTGTCCGCGGGGTATCGCTCCCCCGGGAAAGTCCAGGCCACGAGGGGCGCGGATACGGACGCGCTCGCCGCTCGTGACCCTCCCCGGGGGCCCGAACGCGGCCCTCCGGAGGGTGAGTCAGGGGCAACGATTGATGGGCCTGTATTCCACCACCACCACCATACGTTGGAGGGGGAGGGGGTCCTCCTCCTCCTGCTCCTCCTCCTCCTCCTCCTCCTTCCCCCCTCCAACTTGTGGTGGTGGTGGTGGTGGAAACCATGCCCATCAGCGATCGGAGGGGTGGCTCAGGGTGGATGCAACGACCCCAATCTCGACCCCAACCTCGACACCACTAGACCTGCTCGGAAAAGAACAAACGACATAAACATACACTTTCGACGGTCCGCGCGGATTTTTTGGGTCGGCGCCTGGGCCCACCTGGCGGCGCCTCGGGCGCCGCCCCTGGCGCGCTCCGCGCGACAGGGAGGGGGGTCCAGGTCAGATCCAAGAAACCCGTGCGGAGCTCCAAAAGTTTACGTTTACGCAGTTGTTCTTCCTCCCTACAGCCCTCTATGTTGCGCTACGGCCCATCGGGCGCCGTAGCGTAATTATACCAGGCAAGAACTCACGCCAGATTTCCTGGTCTACGCTAAGCCCCTCCGGGGCCGTAGGCGGGGTGGTGTCGCTTGTTTTCTGGTCGAGGCTGGGGTGGATGCATCCACCCTGAGCCTCGCTCCTTCTGAGAAGGCCTTCGCTCGTCGCCAAGAATGCATCGACCCCAATCGCCCACTCATCGCCGACGTGGCGCAAATTCAAGGGGGGGCGATCCGTGGAGGGGGGGAGAGAGGTGCCCTCTTCGGGCCCCACAGAGGCCTCCTCAGGGACCCGAAATGGCCCCCCCGAGGGCCCCAGAGGGCCCCTTTTCTGAAGCCCTCGCCGCCCCCCACTTCCCTGACCTTCCAGGAGGGCTAAAAATAGCACCTGGACCATGACGTCAAAATCCCTGTCGAGGTTTGAAACAGTCCAGATAATTAGGTACTTAGGTCAGGGGGGCCACTTTTAGCACTCTGGAAGGTCAGGGTATCGTCCCCAAAGAATTCGCGCCCAGTCTCAGGCTGGATTTAACTCGGGCCTGTCCCTCTACAGGAGGCATACTCAAAAATTGTCAAACCATACCCTTGGGGCATATGTGGGATTTTACATATTTTCACCATATATATAATCATATCATATAAGACTCTATAAGTTATACTATAAGGTAAGCAAAGATAACATATGAAATATCACAATCTAGTATTGTATAACAGAAACAAGATGATACAGTATTACAGATTATAGAATAGAACAACAGCATCGAATACATTGTTTTATAATCTATTTGGAAATAGATAATAGAATATACCACCATATGTCATATGATAAGTTATGTGGTTTAAGATAATATAATGCAATACAATAAAAATTCATTACACTTGTAATACATACTACGTTACATTAACTATATTCTAGGCTATCGTATAATATAATAGAGACGTCAAAGTGTACAAACTAATTTAACAGGGCACATTTAAATCGACTAGGATGTAATATCATGAAATTGTAGAGTTCATAATCATACTATATAACGTAATCTGACATAATACGATCCAATATAATATAATATAATATAAGGTAGAACGCAACAACTCGTCCAAATCCCCCTGCAGGGGGACACGCCGCCCGACTTACGGCTGGATGCATCGACCCCATGGCAGTCGCCCACTCCTCGCCGACAGGGGCCCGGCGGCCCGCCGAGCGCTCGGCATCGCGCCCCGGCGCGGCGCGCGCCGTCGGGCGCCGAGGCGGCCGCAGAGGAGCGGCCCCCCCCCGCCCATGGGCCTGGAGTGGCGGGCGCTCCACGCGTGCGCCGCCGGGGCTCCGGCCGGCAGGGCCGCCCGGGGGTCAGAGGAGGGATCAGGGGCAACGAGAGGGCGGGATTTAGGCACAGGGGGGGGGTGCAGCGACGCCCATTCGCCCATGTATCGCGGAGGGGGGCCCGATGGTCCCAACCTGCACAGGAAGGTGCGGATCCACTATCGGGGGCCTATCGCCGCTCTATCGGCGATGTATCGCAGGTTGCAGCTCGATGCGTCCCCCCTATGCCAGTCTTCCCCTATCGTTGCCCCGCAAGGAAAATGAACCGATACCGCTACTCTGTATCCCTCAATAGTTCTGGGGGTACTTGCAGTCTGGGGATTGTACCTGAAGTGGGGTACCTGTAGTCCGGGGGAAGGGTACCTGTAGTCGGGCGGGTGGTATATTTGCAGTCTGGGGGGGAATGCCTGTTCACGCGTTAACGCACGCGTGGATTTAGTCTTGTGAGGGTACTTGTAGTCCGGGCGGGGGGTACCTGTAGTCGGGGCGGGGTACCTGTAGTCCAGGGGGGGGGGTACCTGTAGTCCGGGGTGGGGTACCTCTAGTTCGGGGAAGGGGTACCTGTAGTCCGGGGGGGCACCTGTAGTCTTATTGAAGGACACAGAGTGCGCTTCCTGCGATTTCCCCTCTTGGGGCCTCCTGTGAGGCTCCTCTCGCCACCGCTGGACGCGCCTCGAAATTCTGGTCAGAACGCACCCTGCCTGGGAGAGGTCCGGGGAGTGGCGGCATCGATTACCTTGTGGTTTCCCCAGGGGGCCCGCGGCCGAGCCGATCGCCGTCCAGGCCGCCGCGCTGCTGGAGGACTTCGTCGTCCCTGAGATCCTGGTGTTGCAATTTTCCACAGCGAGCGTTTTCGCCCAGTCTCGGGCGCCGGGACCCTCACAGATCGATCCGGCTCGAACATTGACGCAGAAATGTGGGGTCCAGGGCTCCGGTCGTGATGATTTGCGATGCTGCATTGTTTTTGCAAGGTTGGATCTCAGGGGTCCTCGTCGTCGTCGTCGTTGTTGCCGGACGTTGAAAGCAGGTATTCTGGGACTCCCAGGTTCCAGCCTACTTCAAGCGCCTCCCTGCATTAATCTCACCACCCACCAAACCTCCCCAACCCAACCCGAAGGCCTCAATTTGCCCTCCATTTCCAGTGGAGGGTGGGTCGGGGAACATCGAAAAAAACACATGGAACCCGTACCCCCCCCAACCCGAAATTTGGGTCCAATTCGGGTCTTCGGGTTGGGTTGGGGTGGTCTTTTAGGTAGTCATAGTCATCGAGTGGCGTTGCCTGTTCTTTCCTCTTTGGGTGGCGGGCGGAAAAGCCCACTCTCGGCGGCGAGCCCAGGGGGGGAGGCAGAGGGGGCGGGCCCTCTCAGGAGGCTCGGAAGGCCTCCGGCCTTCTGCGACGCCCCGCCGGCCTCTGAGAAGGCTTACCCCCTCTCGCGTGCCCCCTGGGCTCGCCGCCAGTGATCTGCGGTCGACGCCCTCCTACCTCATGTCCGTATACCCACTGCTTCCGAACCGGTGCGTGCACACGTTCGTTTGGAGGGGCCCGCCCGGCGGAGCTCTTCGACGCCGATTCGCATCTAGTTCGACGCTGGCTCGAGGCTGGCTCGGCTCCAGTTCGGCCTGAGTTCGACGCGAGCCCGACCGACGCTCGCCGCAGCACGGAGGCACGGGTGGAGCGGGGGGTTCCAGGAAGGCCCTCAGAACGAGCATTTGGGCTCCGAGAGGCTCGATCGACCCTGCCCAGACCCCCAGCGGAAGGCGGGGCCCATGCTTGGCCTCGGGGCCGTCAAGAAGCTGCTCAGGATTGGCAGCCAGCGCTGAGGAAGTGGTCGAGCCAAGCTGTGAACAGATCTGAGGTAGGGGTCCAGGTCGGTTCTGAAAGGTCTGGTCGATACACGTTTGAATGTTTGAATATGTTTGGGTTTCATTGGGCGCTCTCGTCGCCTCGGCGAAATCCGCTTCGAGATTCCTGCCAGAACGCACCACAGGAGAGATCGAGAGGGTCGACCTTGAGGCGTGGTATCCATGATATTTCTGGCATCGCGAGTAGAACGCCGACGGCCGCCCCCTTTGCCTTCCTTGATATCGAAATGGAAGTTCTGGAGGCTCGTTTCAGGCTCAGGTGCGATCGCAACACGGCCTGGGATGAGACACCAGACCCGCAGGGACGGGGTCGAATGGTCCGCGGGCCCACGCCATATACAAAGACATACGACGTCGAGGATATGGGTCGCGCGCCGACCCCCAGACGCCTGCAGCCCTTCTTTTGGGAGGGGTGCTCGGAGGGCTGGACACGGCTTGGACAGCCGATACCGACAGCAACCGGGAGGAGTCGGGGGTTGGGAAGATTTTGACGGTAGGATATCGGGACATGAATCAGGATTGGTTATTTTGCTCCGTTTCGGCCCCCAGGAGTTTCAGGGATCAATTTCGCTCAAGACGAGACAGGTCGAGATTTTTTGCCACGATTTTTCTCGAAGGCGTCAGCGGCGAACCATTGTCGCGCATGGCCGACGTATTGCGAAACTACTGAGCGACTGTATGGTACCCAAGCTGGTGTGGAAACCCTGTGGGGAAACGGTTGCGGGGGGAAGAGGGATGCTGATGATGTTGCTTATGCTGATGAGGAGGAGGAGGAGGAGGAGGAAGAGGAGGGAAAGGGAGGAGAAGGAGGAGGAGGAGGAGGAGGAGGAGGAGGGAAAGGAGTCCTCTTGAGGCCTCGTTGTGGCCTCCTGGGGGCCTCTAGGGGATTCTGAAGCCTCCAGGGGGTCTCTGAGGGGCTCTTGGGCCGCCTCTGGCCTACGGAGGCCCTCGTGGGGGCCCATCTGGATTGTCTTGCGGCCCTCTTGGGGCCGTCTTGGGGACATCTTGGGGCCGTCTTGGGCCGTCTACAGGGGCCCTTTGGGGGGCCTCGATGTGCCGTCATGGTGCTAGATTGGGGGCCTCTGACGCCACATTCGGACGGCGAGGACGCGACAATTACAGATCAACCTGAGGAACAATGACCCGGGTTTCCTTGAGGTCCTCTTGGAGGTCATCTTGGCTCTCTTGGGGCCTCTCCCCCTTCCCCAGTCGTCTTTGATGCGTCCTGGGACCATTTTGGAGTCCGTCTCTGGCATCTTGGAGGCATCTTGGGACGATCTTGGGCGGAACAGTCATCGGGAGCCGCATTTTCTGGTGGGAAGGCAAGTCAAGCCGAAGGCAATTTTGGTGAATTCTCAAACCGTTTTCGAAGCCGGAAACAATCTAGCGCGCCGAGCAATCTTGTGATAGAAACACAGAGGGCGGCGGATCGAATGGCGTTCGGCCCATCCCGCCACCGCGCCTGGGTTGTAGGCCAGACGCCTCTCGGACGCCGTTGGGGATCTGCAGGGAGGCAGGTCGGAAGCCTCTTGGAGGTGTTGTTGGGGTGTCTTGGCGGCCTCTCGGGGGCCGGTTGGGGGCCGCGTGTGGCCTGATTGGGGGTCTCCTGGAGCTGGGGCCTACCGGGTGCCCGCTAGCCGTCTCGAGGGTCATCTTATTAAGGCGAAGTGCTCGATAAGCAAGTTCGTGTTCCCCCTCGGGGGTCCTCGCTTAAACCCCTTTTTGGGGCCCTCTTGGGCCGGGTCCTCTTGGGCCTTCTTGGGGCCCTCTTGGGCCGTCTGGGAGTCCCTTTGGGGTGGACCTCTTGGACCGTCTTGGTGCAATCTTCGGACGCCCGAAACGGCGAGAACGCTGAACTCCGGCAAAAGCCAAGAGAACACCAGCAGCTAGCAGTTCTGGCTTCTCGGGGCCCTCTTGGAGCCCTGGGGCCTCTTGAGGGCTTTTTGTGCCTTCTGGAGGCCGTCTTGTGCGTCCTGGAGCGATCACTGGGCGACTCAGGGGGGCTCCGCAGTCCCGAGGGGCTCCTGGGGCTCGCCTGGCCTCCCCTCGGGCCCTCGTGGCGCCAGAAGAGAAGCGCGGCAGCACGACAGGACTCAGGACGGAGAGCTCAAGGGACCCGAGGACGTTCCAAGGCACGCCTCGCGGCACGGGAGCGGATACAGGGGTTCCGTTCCCTTTCCTCCCTCCAAGGTGGGGCAGATCGGAGGTTGATAGACCTCCTACCTTGACACGTCGATTAGTGAATTGGCCGTTTTCGGTTCGCCAGAGGGCGTCGCGGCCGTTATTTTGCGAGTCCAGGTCTGTCGGTTTCGGTCCTAGACCGTTTTCACTAGAAGGGAGGTTTATCCACCGCCGAGTAGAGTGTAGGCGGGGTGGGGGGGGCGAAGTTTCCTGTCACCGTGATTTTGGCTCCGAAGCCCGTCGGGGAGCCGAGGTGGAGCCGTCCGTGTGGTTCCAGCTGGCAAGCGGGGGAGGGGGGACTGTATGAAGATGTCGGATAAAGTTTCTCCTGGATGCGCTTAGCCAGCAAGTTTTGAATAGGACATCTCAGATCTCCGACGTCGTGATTGGTTCAATACTTGGCCTCTTGACTTCTCGACCGCTTCCCTGGCTTTTCATTAAGTTGTTTTTGTTCCAGGGGCCAACAAAAGGAGCTTCTGGAGGGCGAGGCGCAGGGAAAGTCCTGGCCGGCATGGACGGTACAACATAAATCATGGTGCCCCAAGTCTGCAGGACTGCGCGGCGGTGTTGGCGGCATTACCCCCTCCCCTCCCTGTCATCATGCTCTTTCGGTGCCCGCCCGACGCGAACCCCTCGGCCTCCAACACGGGCTGCCCTCCTGAGGAGGCGAGGTGTTTGATCATGAACCCCTTGGTGAACGCAATCATCCATCTTTCGCGCCGAAGACCGCTGGAAACCGCCAAAGACCGCCGAAAACCGCCGAAGACCGTCCAAAGACCGCCGAAGACCGCCGAAGACCGCCGAAGGCGGCGGCCCCGGAGCGATGGGTCACAGGGGTCCACGGTCGAGCACTTCAAGGAGGAGTGGCCGCGGCCGGCGGGCGTCCCTGGCCGGCTGGCTCGCTTCCGGAGGTCCTGCGAGGCTTTTCCGGCCCACTACGTGGTGCTCTCGGCTCCAGACGCCGAGGGGGCGACGCGGGCGCGGGCGGCGGGAAAGAGGGGGGATGCCGGGTGGGGGGGCGGCGGATTTCTTCCGCGGCTCTGGCATTCCGCCTCGCCTCCGCTGGGAGGTCGAGCGGCGTGCTCCAGCGCACGTGTGTCACTGGGAGACCTCCGTTCCCCGAGCAACAGAAACATTGCGAGGGGCACAGCCCCTAACCTTGTCGTAACACAATGAAGGCGCAGCCTGAGGCAGGCCTCAGATTTGAGGGATGAAAAGAAGATGGGACGTGTTGTGGATGCGTCCTGCGTCTCCGAAATTATGCCCCCCCTCAAAGGGTTAGGGGCCCCCTCCCTGCGAGCCCTTGGAGGTTGATTCTCCGTCTTCCTGAGCACGGGCGCCCCCCGGGGCTCCATGATCGAGAGAGGTCGGCTCGGAACAGCCTTCCACGCCGTGGGGCGGGGGGGGGAAAGGATCTGCGAAGAGTGCCGCCGCTGGAGTTCTCTCTCTGGCTCGTTCGGGCGGGCCCAGCCGTGCCTCCCCCACCGTGACCGGGGAGGGTTCTTCGAAGAGTCCCCCTCCGACCCCCCGACCTGGTCCAGTCCCCGACTCCAGGGGAGCGAGCAATGGCATGAGCACAAAAACTCAGAGGTCCGCGCGGATTTCTCGGATCGGAGCGCGCCAGGGGCGGCGCCAGAGGCGCCGCCAGGGTGGTCCCAGCGCCGATCCGAGAAATTTGGGCGGACCTCCGAGTTTTTTTTGTTTATGTCATTGTTCTTTCCCCTATTCTTTCGTCGACGCGCGCACGGGAGATCGGGCGGGGGGGGGGCCTCTGAGAAGGCATTGTGCTTCTCCCAGCAGGGCTCCGCGAGGGATTGCGAGCTGCCCCCAGTGCCTTCTCGTTCTCGGGAGGCCGTGCACCTCGGCCCGTCCTGCGCCCCCCACCCGACTCCCTAGGCGTCCTGGGCGACTCGTCAAATAATGATTTGACGGTCTGTGGGTTCGGCGCTTGCGCGGTCGGCGTTACGTCAATGCTGGCATGAGGCGTTTTGCCCACGCGCAGGGGTGTCCGAAATTCGGCAGTACTCTCGCAGCATTGAAGAACGCGTTTTCTGGCAAGTGCCCGAGCTGTCGGGCGCTTCGATTTCGAACGGCGTTTCAATCTATTGGTGACGAGGCTTGTCGATGGGAGCAAAGCAGATGGGTTCGGAAGATCGCGCCGGGCCGCTGATGCATCGCCAATGCGGCTCGATGTCGAGCCCGAGTTCCTCCACGCCGACGGCGCCGATGCGCCGTCGACGTCGCCGATGCATCGACGATACTTCGGCGATGCATCGGCGATGCGGCTCGGTCCTCCGACCCCGTCCGCCCAGCCTCCATCCTGGAGGCCTCGAGATTCTTGCCCGCCGCCCCAGGGAGAGGCGGGCGAGGAGGCCAGCAGCCCGGGGAGCTCGGAGAGCAGCCGCGGCGTAGGTCCGCGCCGGGCCTTTTCTATGCCCGTAGACCCACCGACCTGTGGAGACGTGCCCCCCATAGGACCTCGCAGAGTGTCGGACAGACCCGGCGGCGCAATCCGAGCCTTGCCCTCGCCGATCAACGATTCCGGCAACTCGATCGGCGGCGGGGGCAGGGTTCGGAATTCGCGGAGCACGTGGCGAACTCCGAACCCCACCCCCGCCTCCCATGGATTTAGGAGAAGCGGTGCTCGGCGGGGGTAGAGTTCGGATGTCGCCACCTAGATCTGGGGCCTTCCCCGCCCAAAGGTATCCGCACTACCCATGCCCCGCTCACGGGCATTGGAGCCGGCTGGGGGTCTAAGGTGGCCCAGCAATGGTACCGGTGAGCAGGGGGGAAGGGAACAGGTCTGAGGTTCTGGTTTCGAGAAGGTTGTGTGGCTGTTTTCGGCCTCCAGGGACAGTTTCTGGGCATTGGGGCCGTCAAACACAGATCCAGAGCAGAACCAATTGCACCAGATGGACCCCGGGAGAGGTCTTGGGGCCGATTTTGATCGGATTTGCCTTCACCCCTCTCATTCAGCATCGTTTAACCGATCCGTATCCCCACTCCCATCCCGAGCCCAACCATTTTACCACCCCAGTTGGGGATTTCCCCCTCGAAACCCGAGCGGAACATCTGATATCCCCATCTAGGGGGGTAAATAGGTGAGTGGGGCCCAGGCCACGCGTTGGTGGAGGGGTCGGGTAAACGATGCTCACTTCTTGACCGAGTCCCCCGAGGCACATACAGTTCAGACCCCCTGGCCGCCTCCAACACGGACACGTGTCCACTTGTGGAGAGTCTCTGGGCCTCCCAGGCGGGGTCGGAGTACGTTCGGTCGGAGGATGGCGCCGCATCGTCGATGCATCGGCGGAGCGTCAGCCACACGCACATGGGGGTAGGGGGAGGGGGGGAGGCTTCTCAGAAGGCTGCTTCTTAGAAGGCGCGGGCTTCGCCTTCTCTGTAGATGTAAGGCCTGCCCCCCCTACCCCCTTGAGCGCACCGCCAAAATCAGCTCGATGTGGAGCACGGTTTTCTTCACGCCGGCGTCGTCGTTGCACCGCCGATGCACCGCTGATGCATCGCCGAGGCGTCGGCGATGCATCGGCGATGCGGCGCGATCTTGTGACCCCTTCTGCTCGAACCCCAGCTCGGAGGCCTCTGGGGTACGGTAGGTTCGCATCGTGCCGACCAGCGGCGACCCCGACGCCTTCGTTCAATTTGGAACGCCGCTGGCGGCCCAGAATCGGTCGATGTTGAACGAGCTGAAGTTCTAGAAAGGGCCGCTCGTTCAAGGTTGAAAGATCCCCACGGTGTCGGGAACCCACGCGGCAGTCGGCACGCGCGAGCTTTCCGTAGGGTCCCAGCGTGGCGCCTTCCTCCTCTTCCTCCTCGTCCTCCTCCTCCTCCTCCTCCCTCCTCCTCCTCCTCCTCCTCCTGCGTCCTCCTGCTCCTCCCTCCTCCTCCTCCTCCTCCTCCTCCTCCCTCCTCCTCCCTCCTCCTCCCTCCTCCCTCCTCCTCCTCAGGGCTGCCCGTGGGCGGTGCGGGCGTGGGCGGCGGGGAGCACTGCGACCCGGTCGTGGTCGGCCACTGCGCCCTCCGCGAGACCACAACGGCCGGAGCGGGCGCGGGCAGCGCGGGCGCGTGCGCCGTGCTGTGCAGCGTCGTGGTGCGGCCAGAGCTGCGGAGCGTCCGCAGAGGGCCTCTGCACACCTCTCGAATCACAGAGGAGGTAAAGGTACCCATATCGCTACCCTTCGCCCGTTTTTCCCTTTGTTGGGCCTCCTCGGAGGCCCTCGTCGCCACCGTTGGATTCGCCTCGAAATTCTTGTCAGGACGCACCCCAGGAAAGGTCCAGGGAGTGGCGGTACCGGTGCCTTCTGGCTTCCCCAGAATCGGGTGTTGCTAGAAGTGCCCTTGGCCCAAGGTACCCCCAGGAATTTCAAGGAGGCCCCCACGGCCTCCAGAGCACCCCTCACGAGGCCCAGAGGACCCCAGAGGCTCCAACATTGACTGAAAAGCTGGGGGCGCCTTGGGCCAGCGGCACCTTGAGCAACCCCCGATCGAAGGACAATAAACGACATTAAATTAAACGTTTGACGCTCCGCGCGGATTTCTTCGGTCTGCCGGGCGGCGCCTCTGGCCCTGCCCATGGGGCGCTCCGCGTACCAGGGAGGGGGTCCAGCGCGGATCCAAGAAATCCTCGCGGAACGGCGAAAGTTTTTGTTACTCTAACCTCGGCGGCGAGATCCGAGTTCTGCCCTTGCCGATCAACGATCCGGGCAACTCGATGGGCGACAGGGGTAGGATGCGGAACTCACCGAGCACGTGGCGAACTCCGAACCCTAGCCCCGCCTCCCATCGATTCAGGATAATCGATGGTTAGTGGGGGTAGGGTTCGGGCGTCGCCACCTGAGACCACCACCCAGGCCTGGCCATGGCCATCCTGAGCGCTGGCATGGAGTGTCCGCTGCTCGTCCTGGAGATCCCTCATCGCCATGGCTGGAATCTCCTCCAAATTCTAGTCGGAACGCACCCTGGGAGAGGTCCGTGGAATAGCGGTGTCTGTACTTCTCTCGCCCACCAGGGAACACGTAAACAGTGGCACCAATTGAGCAACTCGGAGGTCCGCGCAGATTTCTCGGATCGGCGCTGGAGCCCCACAGCGGCGCCTCCGGCGCCGCCCATGGCGCCCTCGCCAGGCAGGGGCGCTCCAGCGCCGATCCGAGAGATCTCCGTGGAGCTCCGAGTTGTTCTGTTTATGTCACTGCTTGGGCCCAGGATGGCGGTGGTTAGGCAAGCGGGCGGTGTGCAGACGCCCTCGGCGTAGGAACAGGGGCGTCGGCCGCTTCATGGTCGAGCGCGCCGAGGCCGAGGCAGGTCGGCCGCGGTGACGTGCGCGTAGGATGATGATGCTGTTGATGAGGATGATAAGGTCGATGTCGACGATGATGATGAGCATGATGAGCATGGTCATCCTCATCATGATCATGATCATGATCATGATCATGATCATGATCATGATGATCACGATGATCATGATGATGGTGATGGTGATGGTGATGATGATGGTGTTGGCGATGGTGATGATGATGATGATGATGATGATGATGATGATGATGATGATGATGATGATGATGATGATCATGATCATGATCATGACGATGACGATGTTGATGATGATGATGATGATGATGATGATGATGATGATGATGATGATGATGATGCTTATTTGAAGGTGATGATGGTGATGGTGATGGTGATGGTGACGGTGACGGTGACGGTGACGGTGGTGGTGATGACGATGATAGTGGTGTTGTTGATAATGGTGATGCTGATGATGATGATGTCGACGATGAGGAAGAGGATGAGGACGAGCATAAGGATGAAGATGAGACAGAGGATCATGATAATGATGATGAGAAGATGATGGTGGAGATGGTGAGGATGACGATGACGACGACGACCATGTTGATGGTGTTTCTGATGATGATGATAGTGGTGATGCTGGTGATGATGCTGATAATGATGGTGATGGTGAAGATGGTGATGATGGTGATGATGATGATAATGGACGACGACGATGTCGACGATGATGATGATGATGACGCTGTTGATGATGGTGGTGATGACGAAGACGATGACGATGACGACGACGATGGCGATGATGCTGCTGATGATGATGCTGATGAAGAAGAAGATGCTCATCATCATCATCAGCAGCATCCGTAGCAATTTTGGCTCAAGGCCAAGATGATGATTCATTGACTGCCTAAGCGGGGCAGGCTCCCATCCATCCCCCCAGAGTCTCGTGCTCATGCGCCTGCAGCAACAACCAGGGGTGAGCTGGCACCCGTTGCGAGCTTTTGCCTTCAAGATTCTAGCTGTTTCAGCTCTCCATATCTTCGGTGCTGCGCTTCGGACGGAGACAGCGCGGCTCATAGAGGCCCCACGGCGGCACCAATTGTCTGCCGAATGGCTTCGGATCGCGGCTCAGGCTCTAGTTTGTCCGATTCCAGTGCTCCCAAGCAGCGTCGATCTCATCATCGAAGACACGGTGCCCACAGTGGATCGCGCAGTGACCGAGGAGTCTCCACCACACCTGCAGCCAGCCGAGAGCACCGAAAGGATCGACAGGGCCGAGCACCGAAGGAAGTTCAAGCTAGGCATCGTGACCACTGTTCTACACATGATAAGGGTTCTCGCCGTGCAGGCAGCTCGGGCGGCAGCGCGGCTTGGCTCCAACAACAGCAGCATCACCGACAAGCAGCATACGTATGTCAACTCCACATGCAGAGCGGCCCCGAGCTGATCCACTTCGTGACCGAGATCCGTTGGCAAATGCGTGTGCTACTCAAGTGGATGGGCCACCCACACCAAATACTCAACAACGTGCTGGCGGACATGGCGCTGGGACAGTGCAAGCGCTGGAGGCCAGGCTCACGACTATCTTCACCGAGCAGGTGCAGCTGGCCACCTCGAGGCTCCAGGCTGAGACCACCTCCATCCTGCAGTCGGCCACCACCACTCTTCACGACGAATTTCAAACAGTTCTTGGTCAAGTTCGCAAACAGGGTGCGCGACCGGACACATAGGACTACGCGGTCAGAGACATCAACCAGAGGGCCCACGTGGTCGAGCATGAGCAGCAACAGCTCCGCGCCGACGTCGAGCGCATCCAGGCCAGCCTGGTCATGGCAGAAGCGACGCCCCCACCGCTTGGCATGGCAGCGCTGGCGGTTTGGGATCGCCCACCAGACCCTCGCGTTTCCTCCATTTGCGCCGGGACAGTTGTTCAGCCATCCGAAGTTCGCAGGGCGCTGGAAGCGTGGATCAACGCTGCTGGAGCGGCCATCTCAGATGTGGAGCTGGCGGGCGACGTTCCATGAAGGCGATTCTACTTGCGGGTGCTGGGCGGCGCAGCGGCTTCCTCCCGTGGCGTCTCCCTGGCGAGGAACCTTCGCCATGGGGGGGCATGGAGGCACTTCTCTTGCAGCAATGCCAACGGCGCCGTCGCACCGCTCTACATCAACGCAGACAAGAGTTCCGAAATTTTGCGGCGCGAAATGCAATCGAAGAAGCTCGTCCAAATACTCGGAGAACGGCGCGAGGAACATTTCTGCAGGAAGGTGGGCGACGACGGGGTCCTCGAGCGCAGCGCCATCCCCATCGTTAGCGCGGAGGTCGGAGGCAATGCCTCCGCGGCCATCCAGCCCATGCGGGGCGGCGCGGCCTTCGCCGGGCTCGGGATTGACAAACAAGGCATCAACGCCACGTTCCAGCGCATATTACGCTCCACGGTCGCATCGCTGTGTGGTGCATGTATTGTTAGATGTGGCCTTTGGAGTATCAACCTCAGGAATGCAGACTCAAGCCCAGGGCAGTTGGCGTCTTGGAGTGTCAGGGGACTTTGCTGCCATAGTGCCCGACGACGGAGAAATAATCAACTTCGCCCCGACAGATATATGCGCCAGGGCCCGTTCATTATGCATCAAGAATCAAATGGTGTACGACGACAGCTAGAGGTGCTCGTCGCGCCCTCGCCGTTTTTCCCGATCGCGCATGGCATTCACAGGCGTCGCAGGCAAGAAAGGGCGGAGCAGCGTTCCTCCTGCCGCGGGGTCCTCATGCGCCCCCAGCTCTTCGCGTTCATGTTCAATATCATGTCTAGGCCCCTGGGCGGATCGCTACGCTTCGCGTCGGCTCCGCTGGCGGCCATTATTTTATGCTGGTCATGAATGTACACAACTGCGAACTTGTTCGTTACCCGCTCCAAACCACTTGTTGCCAACACGCGGAAGGGCGCGGTAGAGCGGGGCCATGGCGACCCCCATCGTCGCGCGCTCACTGCCATGGGTGACTTCATCATGCGCGAAGAAGGTGGACCTCTTAGCAGCCGAACTCAGTGGCAGATCCTATAACCGACGGCGCGGATATTCCAGCCGAGCGCGATATTTTGTCGTGCGTTCTTTGACCTGGCGCAGGAAGTGCAGGCCGACATCCCAACCTACTTCAGTCGCCAACAACACGCCGCCTCCGCCATCGACAGGCCCTTTCTTGTTATCCCAGAGCAGTTTCTCCTCGACACGGATGTCCTTCTGATTGTGGATTCTGACCCGCATGAAATGTCCCAGGGGAGGCTCAGCGACCACCCCGTGCGGTTGCGCAGCCTGGCGTTCAAGGCACCAGGAGACGCCGCGGACCATCGCATTCCAGATGTCGTGTTCAGCGACGTACGGTATAAAGTTATCTTGGACAGGCTGATGGATGCTGCGGAGCTGGATCTTTTCCCTCCAGTTACTGGATGGCAGCACTGGAAAATTCTGATGCTTGAAGCGGCAAAACAAACTCGAGATAACTTGCAGCGACTTCTGTTTCGTGCGAGTGGCTAGCGTGCCCGAGGGGGGCGCAACATCACTGCGCAGTATATATCGTGCCGCCTGGGGGCAAGATTCGAAGCTCGAAGCGCTCATCCTTGTCAGCTTTGACGTGGGTGCCAAGTATCTCCAGCGTCAGGATGGACAAGTTCAGCTTCGGGAGCCACATGCGTTCCGCCCTCAATTTCATTCACTACAATCTGCTGAGCTTCAGGCTAACCACGACTTTGCCGCACAAGCAGCTCAACGCGCCCCTCGTGAACAGCAAGTGGCAGCCCGTCACTTCGAACCTATCAAGGCTATTCGCCGCCGTGCCATGCTATGGAGACCCCGAGGCCGCCGTCTCGTGCTAGCAGGGATTCGACCTGAGCATGCTCTCGACGGCTTCCAATCGGCAATCTCCGGAGCCCGCCGGTGTCTTGGGGGCTCTACGGCGTCATTGGTCTGCGGTCTTTCGGGCGCGACCGGCCAGCCGGCTGGAGATCAGACGACGCTTGGAGCATCGCTACCCGGCCTACGAGATGGCCGACCTAGCGATGCCCATCGTCGCGTACCTAAAGAAAACGCTCAGACTGGTGCGACGCAGTGCTCTTGGCCCCGATAGGCCCCCCCCGAATGCATGGATGGTCTCGGGGGGCCAGATCGAAGTCCTGCGCGGCCTCTCGCAGCACCTCGTGGCGGACCATCACGTCCCAGAGGCCCTGAATGACTCCATCTTCGCCTTCTTGCCCAAAGGAAGTGAGCCCACTGATGCCCATGAGTGCCTGCGGGGCCCAGACCAGATTCGCCTTTTATCGCTGCGCAACGCGGACTCCAATATCTTAACTTCGGCGGCCAATCAGAAGCTCAAAGGACTGGCCCGTGCGCGCGGCCACCAGGCCCAGCAAGGATTTGTGCCGGGCAGGAATGTTCTCCAATCTGCTCCAGCTTGATGCCGCTGCTTGCTCTGCTAGCATCAGCGAGACAGCCGAGGCGCAGGCGCCTGTCTTTGTTGCGCTCGATATAGCCGCTGCGTTTCTATCCCTTGGCCACGACTGGCTGCGGGAGGTGCTCTCTAGATTTGGCGTGCCTCCTGGATATCTGAATATGCTCGCCTCGCTGTTCTTTGAGCCCCGCAGTTTTGCCGCGCTGCAGGGCGGAATGCAATGCATGCGCCATTTGCGTTCAGGGGTGATGCAAGGCTGCCCACTTTCAGGCTCGGCGTGGGCCATCGCGATGGGCCCGATTTTAACTCCGGCGGCGGAGGTGTCGTCGCCGTCGCCACAGGGGGTGGTCGGAGGATGTGCTGATGATGCGGGGCTGGTGCAGCTTTGCCTGTCCGGTTTAACGCGTGTCTTTCTTGTGTTCAACGGCGCCGAGAGTCTAGCAAAGTTGCGCGGCTCCAGCCCAGCAAGACAGTAGTTGATCCATTTTGGTTGGAGGTCACGCCAGATGTAGACCGACGCGTTCGCGCATTTCTAGAGACGCACATTCCAGAGTGGAGCGGCTCGAAGATTGCTGGCCATGCGAAGTACCTAGGCGTGCAGCTTGGCCCCGCAGCCACAGAGAGCGGGGCATGGGCGGAGGCCGCTCGCGAATGGTGGAGTCCGACGCGCGACATCCAGCGTACGGCCGCGCCTTCTAGTGTCAGCCTGCTTCTGTGCAACAGCATTGCCCTCTCGACGCTCAGCGATCTCGCGCAACTGTTCCCATTGCCGCGCGTTGCCACGCACAGAGAAAAGTTCGCTCTGCACACGGTCCTCCGTTTGCCTCCTAGCGCGTTCCGACTGGCTGACCTGTTCTCCTGCAACGCACACGGTCTAGTGGCACCTGCATCAGCGGTAGTCATGAATGCAGCGACCTTGCGGAGGCGCGGCTTCCACGCCCTGCGAGGCCGGGAATCGCAGTTGCACGAATGGTCTGAAGCTGCGATCCTGCAGGCACCAGTGGTGCACTGGACGCGTGGGTCATGGAGTGCATCATGCTGGAAGATAGAACACGGTTTCTTGCGGCGCTTTGCTTGGCCAGCCGAGGAGCCGCCCTCTTCGCCCGCCCTTTTGGCATGCTGGCGTTTGGCGCTGGCGGCGGCCCGCGATGAACAGGCCAGCGCAGCGGGGGAAGGCCGCGAGGGGAAGGTCCAGCGTGCCCTTTCCTCCTCGCTGCGGGCCTCTCTTTTTACACCTAGTTTGAGATCGCCATCGCTAAGCGTCTGTCTGCGTGGGGCTTATCTGCCTCGATTAGTGGGGCGGTGGGTGAGCGGTGGGGGGACTGTCTGACGGTGCTCCGCACCTTTAAGCCTGCCTGGCAGCGGGTCTTGTTCAAGACCCTCGCAGGAGGGTGAGCAACATCGCATCGCACGCATGTCAGTGGAGTGACTTCTTGTATTTTTAGCGGCAGCGAGCAGCTTGAAGCTATCTCCCACGACCTCTCGCGCCCTGTCCTCGGTGAGCTCCTTGCCCTGCCCTCCTCACCTCTTTTAACGCCCGGCCTTAGCGCCGACGACGAATGCAACTGTGCATCGTGCGCAATCTCCCGCAGTTCCGCCATGCGCCTCAGTGCGCTGTCCTTTCACACCTATCGCAAGCTCAAGGCGACGCTGGTTCACGGAACCGCAGCGAACCCTTCAGAGCAACTTGCCGATGTAGCAGCTGCCTTGCACGCCGCTTACAACTAAGCGTGCGGCCAGACTGTTGTCCCCCGGGCACGGCCGATCATCAGAAGCAGCACCATCTTCAGCATTTTCATTACTGCCATCATCATCAAAATCAACATTACCATCATCATCATCATCATCATCATCATCATCATCATCATCATCATCATCTTCAACAGCATCATCATCAACATCAGCATCACCATCACCATCGACCGCTTTCGAAGCCTCCTGGAGGTCTGGAGTGTTCTCGTGGCTACTGTTGGGCGCGGCCCAAAGAGCTGTCCTCGAGATAAGCAGGGAGGGGTCCAAGGACGCAGTGTGAGTGAAGATGGGTTGAAGGTGGCGGCTGTCCACCAAGGTGTTGGACCTGGCTGCGGGGGCGTGGGGTCTGAGATGGTCCTTCTGCAGACCAGCCAGCTGGCAGACAAGGCAATGAGAGACCGCAGTGCTTACGTACACAGAGTGGCCGCCCATTATCCGTTGTGGGCCGCCTTTTGGTTCTGAATGGACATTGTTCGCGGTTTCTCCTCCCTCTCGCTGCCACTACGTATTTTTACTGCGCTGTTCGTAGGACACGGATGGCACTGTATTACACGACGACTTCGACGCACCCTGGATTTGGTGGCGCGTTGTGTCTGTCGAGGGTTGGAAAGCAGTCCGTCCCTTGCCCACGGTGGTTGGTGATGTCACAGTCAAGACGGTGAAATGGGGACCGCTGTGGGCTCAGGAGGGGCAGGCGTTTTCAGGTCTCAACAAACATATCGACAACGCTGAACGACGATGCGATGTTTTAGCGTTTTCAGATCGGTGGTTTAGCGCTTTCAGGCTGAACACGCAAAAAGAAGACGCACACCAACAACCCTGCAACTACAAAAACAACGTAGCGTTTGTTTTAGCGTTGTCAGACGGTCAACAGCCCAAAGTAGAACACGCTTACAAAAAAACGCCCACGGCGCTTTCAAGACGAACCCAGCCCCAGGGTGCCCCCCCCAGGGCGCCCAGTTGCAAGCCACACCTTCTGCAGACCGCACCCTTCGGGGTCGCCGAGTCGCCGTCGCCGAGAGGAGCACAGGAGACGCTGCCAGCCAGTCGGCACGGGCGCGCCACTTCTGCGGCGCGGGGTGGCGCAGCTTGACATCGCTCGGACGTGCGCGCTTCTCTCGGCAAGGCCAGCGCCAGCAGGCCTGGACCATCCAGCATGAGCGTCTTGCGGCAACAGGCGCACGAAACCGACCCATGCGTGCGGAGTGGTCGTCCGAGCGACGCAAAGGAAGGTGGCAGGACAGCGCCACCTCCCTGCACTTCCGAGCCCGGGCCCGCCGAACACCTGCCCACCGGGAGCCCCCCCGCCAAGAGGCGTGCGCCCGCGGGTTCTCTTTCCTGTACGTGTGGACCGTGGACGGCACCGAGGCGCTGCTGCGCTTCTACCAGCGGGCTGGCTTCGAGCTGGCGGAGGCCCTCGAGGATCCAGTCATCCTACAGTCGGGGCGCTGAGGAAGGAACCCTTTTCGCTGGGGAGGGGTTCGGTGTTCCGTGACTGTTTTACAGTCTGCTTTGGGTTTTCCTCATTGCTTCCATTGGAAGTCGAAGTTTAATTTATGGGAAAAAGGGGCCTCGTTCCTTATTTAGGACTCCTTGGGTCAACGCCCCGACTGTAAATGGGGTCGGAGCAGGTCGGGGTCAGGTCGGGTGTGCCAGGCGCCTGCCAGGCGCATCGGCGAGCAAAGTGAGACTGAGCTCTGCAGGCTTCAGGTCAGAATACACAGCCGGCCGGCGCAGCGGGAGGGGTCAGAAGGCGAAATCCCCCCCCCCCCAGTCCCGACGCTCATCCCCGAGCCGGCGATTCAAGGGGTCGGGACTGGGGGTGTGGGTGGGTTTTTTGCTTTCCTGGACCCCGAAAACCCACCCCCACCCACAGTCCCGACTCCTTGAGTCGCGGGTTCGGGGATGGGGTCTGGACTGGGGGTGGGGGTGGGTTCTCAAGGGGGAGGAGGGAGGGGAGAGGGGGACCGAGGGAGCGAGAGGGGAGGCGGTGCACTCGTTGTCAGGCAGCTTGTGGGCGCATTCCGCCCAGTGCTGGGTTTGAGTCGGGCACGTCCCTCTACAGGAGGAAAATTCTTGACGCTTCGCGTATCCCTTCCAGCCCATCCTACACCAGGCACTCGAACGAAGAGCGCCTATGATCGGCAGCTGTTCTTCTCCCCCTCTTCCTCATTCTCCGCCTTCTTCCTCCTCCTCCTCTCCTCCTCCCTCTCCTCCTCCTCTTCCTCCTCCTCCTCCTCCTCCTCTTCCTCCGCCTTTTCCTCCTCCCTGGTGGCGTCTTGGAGGTATCTTCGAACGGTTTGGTGGGCTTTTGGGCCTTGCGGGCGGGCGGGCGGCGCTCCGCCCGCCCGCGCTCAGGGCCCAAGAGGAGAGTCCAAGACGTAGTTCGCACTCGGCGCAGTTTGTTGCATCTTTGCCGTTCGGCGTAGTAAATCTTATATGGTGTGCTTATGTATCGCACTGTCCTTCCGTCACGTCATACCACTGTTGAGGCATTTGGAGAAAAATGAAAGCTTCCGATGTATTTTCGACCTTGCCGCAATCTCCTGCAACAGCAGTCGGACGTGACGCTTTTCTTAGTTTCCGTCTGGAACAATGAGAGCAATTGAGGCGTCGAGTACGGATGTGCAGGAAGAATGACATATTTCTGTGAGAAGCATTTGATCGTCTCGGTTGCTCTTACAGGTGTTTTCGCAGTATTCTGGGCTTCGCGTCCCGCGCGAGCGCTCGATTGAATTTATGTTGAAGCAGTTTTTGGGCGTCGGGGGTCCTTTTAGACGCCATCGGGGCGCTCTGGGGGGGGGGGGGGGGGGGGCATCTTGGAGCAAATATATCACAGAAGAGCAGAACTTTAATTGGCGTTGCCCCTCCAGACTGTCTAAAATCGCTTCCTGGACCCCTGTTGGATCGCTCTTGGAGCGCTCTTGGACGCTGTCGAGGCAGCGTTGAGGCTCTCTTGGGCCCCTGTTGGGGCCCAGCTGGGACATCTTGGCGCCATCTTGAGGCTTCGGATGGGCTTCGGAAGCGAAAAAGTGAGAACACCAAGAACATTGATTGTCCCTAGGGTTTTGGAACATGTCTGAACCATCTTCAGGCATCTTGCGATATCTTGAGCCATCTTGGAGGCGATCTTGGGCTCTCTGAGGCCTTCTTGGAGCCGTCCTGGGCCATCTTGGACGCACTGACCGCTCCCCGCCCCTCCTGTCCAGGTCAGTGGGGAGGGGGTGGGGGGAGGGGTAAACCCCTCCCCGAAGGGGAAGAGGGAAGGGGTGGAAGAGGAAACGCCCTAAACCACCGACGCCCAGAGGGCTGGTGGGATTCAAGAATAATCAAAGAATAGTCTGGGGACGATTTTTTCTTTTCACTACTTTTGGCAATTTGGGAGTATAGTTTGCTTATCTTTATTTTTCGTCCAAGATCCGCCTGTAGGGGGACATGCCCGACCTAATGCTGGGTAGGTCGACCACGCCTTCGCCTGTACACCCACCATCGTGGCTCGAGCGATCCTGGCTCGCAGGTTGGCGCCCTGAGCAAGCTATCGGAAGGGCAGCAATAGTGTTGCGCAGCTTCGCTTATTCGTCAGTTAGGATAACACTTAGAACACGGGCAGTTGTTCTGCTCGTTCAAAACATAGTTATGTGGCATTCTCGGAACAGAAGAGCACGGTATGGAAATAATTTTACTGAGGCATCCAGCATGGAAGTTGTCAAGGCGGCGTTCACTTGCCTGCAGCAGCCTAATTGAATCGATCTTGTACAGCAGCTTTGGAAGTACAGTTGCGCTGTATAGCTCTATTGTCCTATATCGGGGAGTTTTGGCGTGCGAACAGCTCGCTGCATTGTTTCAAAAAAATACCCGTTGCCTCCCCGATGAGCCGTGACACTTCTGGCTGCGTTGCCCCGGTTGCTGTAATTAGCCTTCCAAGGTAGATTGTTTGCTCCACTGTTCTGAATCGTCTTCGCCGGGATCCCTGACAGAGCGAAGATATCGCCGTCGTGTTTTACGCGGAGAGCACCGGTTTCGTCACAGTTTTACTCCAAACCGTACAGTACACCTTCTTGAATAACCGTATCCAGTAGTAACTGCAGCTTGTTTGTGTCGCTGCTGGCAAGCATGGTGTCGTCCGTGTACTACATGTTTGTAGTAACCAGAAGCTGTGGCTCATGGATGCTCACCCTTGCTGCTTCCATCTTCCATATTTTGGTTTTTGTCGTAGAACATCACCAATTTGAGACCATTTCTTTATCGCTTGGGGCATGACGGGCGTCATGGCCCCCGACCCCCCCCCCCCCATGACGTAACGCTCCCCCCCAGTGCGTTCCAGGCACTGCCGCCGTGCGTGTTGGGATCCGCGTAGGTGTCCGCGTAGGAATCCGCATAGGAGTTTGGTCCGCAGTCGTCGTCGTCGTCGACGTCGTCATCGTCGTCGTCGCTCGTGGCTCGTGGCTCGTCGCTCGTCGCTCGTCGCTCATCGTCGTCGTGCGCGCGGACGCGGCTGGAGCCTGTTTTTTTATTCCGGGCCGATGACGGCAATCATCTGGGGGGGGGTGGAGGGGATCGATGACGTCACGCTACGCGCCGGCGGCGCCTCGGAATGCTTATGAATGACGGAGGACGGGTGGCACCAGCATGTAGGTGGCGATCTGCACCACAACGCCTGTGTACACCTCAGTGCCTGCGTGCACCACAGCGCTTGTGTACACCACACCGCCAATGTACACCACAGCAGCCGCGTGCAACACAGTGTCAGTTTGTGCCACCGCGCGCGCGGGCGCAACAGCTCTTGTGTACACCACAGCGCCTGCGTAGATCACATCCGCCGTGTGCAACACAGCAGTGTACACCACAATGCTTGCGTGCATTGCAGTGCCTGTGTACACCACGGCGCCCGTGTGCACCACAGCAACCGTGTGCAACACAGCACCACTGTTGTATGTAGTATGTTTGAAGGAATCATTATGACAGAATGGAGCGTTTGTGGCTTCCACCGAAAACACCAGGAAATGATCCTTATGGAGAAAGGAACGCCAAGGGAATCTACGAGTCCTTCCGAGTTCGCCCGCACCACCGTGCACCACCGTAACTCCTCCCATCTGTGTCCACAAGGCTCCAGCTAAACTGGCCGTCCGAGAAAAAAGTGGGCCGATTAAATAGAACATTCTGCGGTGCACGCTGAATTGCGAACGTGTGCTGCAGCGCCAACCCGCACGACAGGGGGGCAGGAGGAGGAGTAGGAGGAGGAGGAAGAGGAGGAGGCGGAAGAAGAGAAAAAGGAGGAGGAGGAGGAGGAGGAGGGGGAGGAGGAGGAGGAGGAGGAGGAGGAGGAGGAGGAGGAGGAGGAAGAGGTGGAAGTGGAGGAGAAGGGAAGAAGGAAAAACGTCGCATCCGATTATCAGCACTTTCCTGGCGTGGCGCTTCCGCAACAGATCCTCACGTACAGGCTCCCTCTACCTGTCCTATGCACGCAGGCAGCGTGGTGTACAATAGCGTTACGTTGCACGCGGATGCTGTGGCGTGGACAGGCGCTGTGGCTTGCACAGGCGGCGCGGTGCACGCAAGCACTGTGGTGTACACAGGCGCTGCGTTGCACATGGTTGCTTCCGGTGTGCACATGTACACCAGCGTTGTAGTGTACGCGAGCACTGCAATGTGCACAGGCGCTGCGTTGCACACGGTTGTTGCGATGTACGTAGGTGCTGTGGTGTACACGCGCGCTGTGGTGCACGCGAGCGTTGTGGTGTACACAGGTGCAGGGGGGCAGATCGCCACTTACATGCTGCTCGCGTCGTCGTCGTCGTCGCTTGTCGCTTGTCGCTCGTCGCGTCGTGCGTGCGGGCGCGGCTGTGGTGCCGGGGCCGCACGGGGGGGGAGGGGGCGTTACGTCATACCCCCCCCGCCCCCCCCCCATGACGCCCGTCATCGCCGAGCATAAAGAAACGCTCTCTTGCACAGTGATAAGAAGATAAGGAGAGAGTGGATATCCTTGGGCAATCCCCGCTTGCCGGCACCTTGTCGAAGAATCCCCAGCTTTGTCTTCTAGGTATTTATATCGGAGGTTGGGGAGTGACCCCAACGGGAATATCGGTTTCGGTTTCGGTTCGTGTCGTGCGTACGGGCTAGGCGAAGTTTCGCGAGTTCCATCCTTAGAAGCCATATATTGCCAAAAGGGCCGCCACCCCGAGCGCCGGGCGTGGCCGCCGGTTATCCCGGCGGTTATCCCAGCTGTTGTCCCGATGGTTGTGGTCGTCTTGTCTTGATGGTTGTCCATATAGTTGTTCCGATGGTTGTCCCGATCATTGTCCCGATCATTGTCCCGATGGTTGTCTTGATGGTTGTCCCGATGGTTGTCCCGATAGTTGTCCCGGTGACTGTCCATATGACTGTCCGTATGGTTGACACGATGGTTGTCCCGATGGTTGTCTTGATGGTTGTCCCGATGGCTGTCCCAATGGTTGTCCTGATGGTTGCCCGTATGGTTCACACGATGGTTGTCCCGATGGTTGTCCCGATTGTCGTCCCGATGGTCGTCCCGATGGTTGTCCCGATGGTTGTCCCGATGGTTGTATCGATCGTTGTCCCGACTGTTGTCCCGATGGTTGTCCCGATCATTGTCCCGATGGTCGTCCCGATGGTTGTCCCGATGGTTGTCTTGATGGTTGTCCCGATAGTTGTCCCGAGGACTGTCCATATGACTGTCCATATGTCTGTCCATATGGTTGACACGATGGTTGTCCCGATGGTTGTCTTGATGGTTGTCCCGATGGCTGTCCCAATGGTTGTCCTGATGGTTGCCCGTATGGTGCGCCGAGACGCCCCAGCGATCTGGGAGGTGCCCTCCGGGCGCCCACGGCGAACCCCAACGGTCGCCCAGTGACCGCGCAGGGAGTCTGAAATCCGGCCGCCCAGCCATTCCCGCCCTACCTATGTGCGTCCTGGTGCAGTCTGACCCGTCTACCCTTCGGACAATGGTCGGCGAGGCAAGTGGTGCAGATGTCATCGGCGCATTCGGCCCGTTGACTAGGGCAAAACGTGGCTCAGTGGGAAGGGGGAGGGTCGGACGTCAGATGTGGCGCGAACGCGCTTAGCGTGTCCCTCGCCATCTCTTCTCCCGCCTCCCTCCGTGGGTTCGGCGCTGGCGACTGCGCGGGGCAATTCCTTCCGCGCCTTTCACTTCCTCTCCTGGTGGGGGCCGCGGGTCCAGACGACATGATGCGTCTCAATAGTGGCCTCCGTTTGCTGCGTCGCCAGAGGAGGAGGGGGAGGCGGAGGAGGAGGAGGAGGAGGAGGAGGAGGAGGAGGAGGAGGAGTAGGAGGAGGAGGAGTAGGAGGCGCAGGGGGAGGAGGAGGAGGAGGAAGAGGAGGAGGATGAATAATAATAATTGGAAGGTGAATAATAATAGTAAGGAGAAGAAGGATAATGATAAAGCATCGTAATACGGAGAATAATCATAATAAGAGGATGAGAAGGAGTAGGAGGAGGGGGAGGGGGACGGGGAGTGGGAGGTGGGGCGTCGGTGTGTGATGTCCTTGTTCTGGCTTCCTACACTTACTTAAACACATTTGATACATATATGTACAGATCCATACACGCATAGATTAGGCCTGTTGGATCCGATTCTCTGAATGCGACCATTTGGACCTGATTGTCGGGATCTGGTTCTCTGATTGAGGTTTATTGGATCTGATCTTGGATCTGAATCACTATATCACTATACTGATCTGTTTTTTGTTCGGATATGGAACACATATGAGTATCAGAAATCCCCCCAGCATTATCTTCAGGTGCCTGGTTATATATATATATGTAGATATGTATATATATATATATATAAAAAGTCAAAACTGTGGAACGTGATCTAAAACATCCAGCTGCTACTCATGTTGAGGTGGCGTTTGTTTTTAACTATTCAAACTTATCTAAATTCATCTACATGCATCTTCATATGCCTAGATTTACGCAGCTTGATATTACTTCCTGCACTTGTTATCTTATTTCTCTAAATTCAGGTAGCTGTACGTAACTTGGTCGAACGTTTATTAAACTTTGTATGCGTGTATCCAGACTTATGTAACGTTTACCGACATACCTTTGATATCAAATTTGCCTCACATTCTCTGTAATTGGTTAAATTCATCTAAATTTGTCCAGGTTTATTCCAGCTGTGTTCAAATGTTGTTTAAATGTGTCTGACTACATGTGGTGTTGCAAGCGTTTCTCATTATATGTGACCGGTTCTCCTTTATCTAAACGTATCCAAATTTATCGGAATTCTTCGATTGCTGTCAAAATGTGCTTAACGCGTTCTAACTTTATCTCACTCGATGAGACTTAGGATTTGACTTTGGCCTCTATTTTTATTACACTTATGTCCTCCATAATCTGATACAGTTTTGCCGGAATTGGTCTGCAACCATCAAAGTATGTGTGTTTCGATGTGGCTTCTCATTCTTTGGGTCTGCTTAAAATTCTTGGATCATCTGTATACGCAAACATAAGTTTATATACGTGTAAATCGACATACATGTCATACATATGCAAATATAGGGACACGAGTCTTTGGATCTGATGTTATGGATCTGCTTCTCTGGATTTGATCATGTGCATCTGCTCCTTTGGATCGGATTCTGGATATGAATCATTATGCCATTCTCTGAGTCTGATTCTCTGGACATGCTTTTAATTATTAGTAGTATCATTAGTCTCGTTATCATTCTTATTCAGGTGCCTAATTCTCAACCCGATTCCTACTCGCATCCTTAATTCTTATCTATCATTATTCTTCGCATCCGTGTTCTAAGTATTGTTATTCCTATTCGCATTCTTAGTCGTAGTATTGTTCGTATTACTAGTATATTATTGTTCCTACATTTGATATGTTGTTTATCGTATTTCGCATTCTTAGTTCTAGTGCTACTATGATTCGTATTATTGCGATTGGTCTTATGAGCATGTGCCAGCGAATTGTTACTCGCATTGTTTTGTCATGGTTATTACTCTTACTAGTACCATGCTCTTTATTCTTGGCATTCTTCGTGTCAGTCGTATGCTGATTCATAGTTTCAGTTTTATTATCGTGCGTATGCTCATTATTCTTCACATGGTTACATCTATTTAATTTTCCTGTTCATATTCTTATCATGTTCCATGTTTACCATATGTGTCTTTCTCTGCTTATTTTACGTGTATGTTATTTTCCTGTCTCATTAGTTCTTCATGCGTGTTCCTACCCGTAGTGATATTATTAGTGTTGGTGTTCTTAGTCGCACTCTGATTATTACTCTTACTCTTCGGATTAGTCATTGTCCGTATTAGAGGACGAGGAGGAGAGGAGGAGGAGGAGGAGGAGGAGGAGGAGGAAGAGGAGGAAACGGAGGAGGAGGAGGAAGAGGCGGAGGAGGAGGAGGACGAGGGAGGAGAAGGAGGAGGAGGAGCAGGAGGAGAAGGAGGAGGAGGGAGGGGGAGGAGGAGGAGCAGGAGCAAGAGGAGGAGGAGGTGGAGGAGGGGCAGGAGGAGGAGGAAACGGAGGAGGAGGAGGAAAAGGAGGAGGAGGAAGAGGGGGAGGAGGACGAGAAAAAACAGGAGGAGGAGGAGGAGGAGGAGAAGAAAGAGGAGGAGGAGGAGGAGTAGGAGGAGGAAGATGATGAGGAGGAAGATGAGGAGGAGGATGAGTAGGGGGGATGCTGATGATGATGCTGATGCTGATGCTGATGATGATGATGATGATGATGATGATGATGATGATGATGATGATGATGATGATCATGGTGATGATCGATTCTTGCAGATTCTTCCAGATTCTTCCGAATTGTCCCAGATTCTCACAGATTCTTCCGAATTCTCCCAGACGCCATCAGGTTCTCGCAGATTTCTGCGGATCGTCCGACAATTGCCCAAGCGTCAAGCGCCGGCAAGATCTTAATGCAACGATAGGTAGTTGATTGGATATATAGATCGATAGATCTATAGACAGTTAGATCGACAGATAGATATACATATAGGTAGATCGACACATAGACCTATAGGTAAACAAACATATAGGTATACAAGATAGCTCAATGGATAGATGGGCACATGTGCGCGACAACGGGAAAGGTGAACAAACAGCCAAAGAAACCAGAGCCATCGCAAATCGCCCGCCTCCCCCTTCCCCTCCCAACTCCCTTATCACTCGTAGGGTGGTCCTATCGGTATCACGGCAGTGAACTGCACCACTCTGTCAGGGCAAATCGGCGACACGCCCCAAAAGCGCATTGTATTTAATTATGTCGACAGGTTCTGCCCGATTTAGAACGACACCAATGAATCGAGCCCAAGAACTCGCGCAAGTTGCGCCCACCATTCTGCGTACGATTGAAATGGCTTGAATCGTGTTCTTGTCAGGCCTGAAACCAAAGTGTGTTCTTCACATGCGTTCTTGGGCACCTCTACTCTGAAGTGTTTCGTTGGATCACCCACGCACTTTGCACCCGACAGGATCGAGACATAGTCCAGGAGTTCTCTGGCAAGCTAGTGTCCCGCTTTTTGTATAGAAGTGTGGCACTGGCAGTAGTTCTTCCAATGTTACCCCATCTTGCAATACATATTTCCCGACTTTATTGTTTTACCAAAAAGGAGGTCTTTCAAAGCACCGATAAGTTCATCGAATGTAAGCGGCATTGTTTTGACAGGCCCATCGTTCCCAATCTCGTTTGGGATGTAGGGTCGGAATATGGAGTCGTAATCTTGAATTGTGTGTGTGGTCGAAGTAGTTCGCCAAAGCGTCTCCACGTGTACTGCTGTCCACCAAATTACATGCAGTGTTCGGCGACGCCTTTCTGGAATTGCCCGACAGCATGCCATGGACCGTTGTGCAATTGATCATCCAACCGTCTTCGTCTATCCTCTGGATTGCGTGGCGGATCATTTTCCCAAGTCTTCGTTCTCGCTTTATGTGTCCAGCAAGACGCGCCGAATCTCGATAAACTAGAAGGTCCAATATATTTCATGATGCCCATTGTCGGTGCGCTTGCTTTTTGTGTTCACTTGCCACCCCGAAGGCGCTTGAAATCGGAATTGTGATGCGCTCCGCGTGCCCATCCAAATCTTCAGGTAATTGTTTTGCGTGCACTTCTCCGCAAGAGGCGTCGCAGTAATTCTCTGCCAGAACACGATCAGCGCGCAGACATTGATCCTTTTGACCATAGTTTGCATGTTGATCCCCGCTTGTATCGAAACGTATTGAGGGCTACACTTGTAGTAAAACGTATCTTGATGCGAGTGGCATGTCCCGCCTTGAATGAATCTTTGTGATTGCTCCCAGAAGTTCTGCGTCCGCTACGCAGTGATCAATGCGTGACCATCCAGATGCAGATGCTTCTTCTGTCAAATCACAATCGGGACCGTAATATGTAACCAACTTGTTTTCCATGATCGAAGGAAGTATTGGCAATCAGGGCCCCTGCCGCCCGGGATGCCTCCATGAGGCAATCGTTTTGTTTTCGTTCTCCAGTTGGGGCCATCTGTTTTCGAAGACAAATTGGCCCATGATGGTGTCTTCCTCCTGCTGCTGGCTGAAGACCTTCGAGTTGAAGCCTCCCTGTGCCATGGTACACGTTGGCCTTGCTTTGGCCATGCCTGAATCAAGTGACCGGTTGGACCCAGATAAAATAATGAGATAACAATTTTCAACATGCATTTCTGATTTGCTCACCTTTGTTTCTTATGCGCAAAGCACGACAATGCCATTTTGTTCCATGTGGTGTAGATATTCAGCCAAGTTGCCTGCTCCTTCCCAAAGCCTTCGACATTCCAAGTCCCAAGCCTTGCGTCCGTCAGCGGACGGCATCGGCGCTTGGTTCGGCCCCGATTGTTGAATTCTGTTTGAACCCATGGGAGCCTGCATCGGTAGTTTTGCCCGATACCGGTTATGTGTTTTGGGTGTCAGACGGTGCCTAAGCAAGATCTGCATTTGTGTCCGCAGCGGCGTCCACGCTAGACGTCATAGAGGGTGGCATAAATTTACGTGCACTTTTGCACAGCATGTTCCTCGTGTTTTGGGAATTCGCTTCTTCACCTGAATGGTTGTTGATCGTACCTCCACCCATGTCCGAGTCTGCACACCCAAAGTGCAAGGAATGAAAACTGATATGTTTGCCTGGACGGTGCCCCTGGGGATGTGCGGCATGTGTCTCCAGACTGACAGATTCAAATGTTCCCCGTATGTCATATTTTGTTTGATCCCCTTTTGACCTCCCTTTCGGATTGCCCTCCATCCCTGCACTGGCCCGGCGTACCAGAGCGTCGCACTTGTCCACCACTTGAGGCCATGTTTACATGATCTTGTAGTTCCCCCCAGTTCTTCCAATCTTTTTCCCGTTCCCGGTCGACGGCACCATCTCGACCATGTACGGTTAGTGCCAGTTCTCCACCGACGCGTGCCTCGTATGGGGCGTGGTCAGGTAAGTTACGGGCAGCTCTTTCGACCGTCTTTTTGTCTTGCGAAGCCCATGTCGTGCGAGTCCCTCGCTTACAGTGCTTACTCAGGAACAGTGCTACTGCCGTTTCTCGCTCCAGCATGTCATTGAACTCCACAAGTTACCAACATTTTGTAGCGTAAGTAGATGATTTGATGGAAAAGGGCCATCCGTGATCGTAAGTTGCTCCCAGATGAACGAGGAGGCAGTGACCTTGGACTCGAAGTCTTCAAGGTTGCCGATGACCACCGTAAGACATTGTTTTCCATTGTAGTGATACTCGTCTGCTGTTTTCCTGGAGTGTCTTGATCGTGGTGTAACATTTCTCATGCCCTTGATTTGGTTTTAGATATGGTCGAAGCGAGTTTACATAACGTGTCCCACATTTGTGTGTCTCGATGTCGTTGTATTTTTTTTCCTGCATCGCGTTGACCTCTTTTCTCAAGTCCCCAAGCTGTTCCTTAATGGTAGCGTGGCGTCTAGTCCTTGCGAGGTACACCGTGCTGCTTGATGGCCGCGATGTCCTGCTGGATAGGGCGGAGTTGTTGTGCAATCTAGTTCCCAATTGCAACTAATGTGAGAGGTTCGCTGCTCTGGCTGCGCCTGTACCTCATAGGGGAAACGGAGGAGGCAGTTGTGCTTGTCTTAGAATTTCTGATTCTGGAGCCGAAAAGCTTACGGGAAGATCTCCATTCATCTCGTGAAGCGGATTGTGGATCCGATGTTGTTTGAACAGTTGCCAGACCGGCGTGCGTGTTGTTGTTTGTCGCCATCGTTTGATGAAGCCATCGGAAGTGTCAGGTGTAGGGAGTTGAAGTTGTAAGGTGCAGGAATGCAAAATGTGTAAGGTGTTAAGGATGGGCCAGGCAGAAGTCGGAATGGCGTTCCAAAATTGGTCCGTCTTGAGCCTTGGCGATTCTCCGAGCAGGTGGGGTCGATTGATCGCCCCGCATCGACGATGCATCGGCGATGCGGTTCGATGAGGAGCCAGGATTTCCTTACACCGATGCATTGGCGATGCGGCGCGATCCTTTGACCACATCTTCGGTTGTTGCTAGACAAGTGCAACTGGCCCAGGGTGCCTCCAGGATTTCCGAGAAGACCATGAAGGCTTCCGGAGCACCCCTCACGAGGCCCAGAGGGCCCAAGGGGCTCCAACATTGATCAAAAAGTTGGGGGCACGTTGGGCCAGGGACACCTTTCGGCGGCGAGCCCGGAAAGGAAGTCAGAAGGGGCGGGCCTTCTCATAAGGCTCCGAAGTCCCCCGGCCTTCTGAGAAGGTTTTTGAGCCTTCCTCGAAGACGCAGTAAGCTTTTCAGAAGGCGCGAGGACTTCTGAGCAGCCCCGCCGCCTTCTGAGAAGGCCTCCTCCTTCTCACTTCCCCGCCTCGCTCGCCGCCGAACCTGTACACCAACCCCCGACGTCTGCGCGGGCCCCCTCTGGAGAGGCCCCCGGAGGAGCAGCGCGGCGGCGGGCGGCTCGAGGCGCTGACGGCCGCGGTCGCGCGGCCCGCGCAGCCCATGCCCCGCGGTCGGCCGCCCGGCCGGCCCTGGACTCGGAGCGGGCGGTCCTCGGGGGCAACGAGAGGGTCGAGTCGGGCCCGTCCCTCTACAGGAGGAATATTCAAAGATAGTCAAGAATAGTCAGGGGACGATATTTTCAGTACTGTCGACCATTTTGGAGTATTTTTTGAGGAATGTTTTATCTTTCGTCCACAATCCCCCCGTAGGGGGACACGCCCGACTTGACGAAAGGGGGGATAGGCACAGGGGGGATGCATCGATCCTCAATCGCCCATTGATCGCCGACAGGGGCCCGATGGCCCGATGGCCCCACCCCGAATTCACCAGCAAACACTACCCATTGAGACATCGATTGCGACTTTACAAAGGGTACGGTCATCCCTGCTGTGACGTACGGCGCAGACACCTGGACTCTGACAGAGCCCCTCAAGCAGCAGCTACGACGAACGCAACGACGCATGATCAGACTAATCATAGGGGCACCGAGGAGACGCACAGCTGCACCGACACCGCACCACGACCCAGCAGTAGCCCAAAACAACACCCACCACCACAGTAAGGGATCCACCAATCCACGCGACTCCAACGATTCCAACGATTCCACCGACTCCGACGTACGCAGCGACCTTCCCAACCCACTCAATCTGCAAGACGCAGGCAACGACGACGAGGACACGCAGCCTAGCAGCAGGGGGGATGACGACCTGGAGCTGTGGTCCGAATTCATCCGCAGAAGCACACGGAGGCGGAATCACTCATGCTCATGCACGATATACCAGACGTGTTGAATATACATTGTAGAATGGTATGGCGATGGGCGAATACGGTGTCTCACCATCCCACGACTCGCTGGACCCGGAGAGTGCTGGAATGGAACCCGAATCTCAATAGACGCCAGCGCGGACGACGGCAGCAAGGGGGACAGCCAAAGCGGTGGGACGACGATATCCGCAGTTTCCTGCACAGTCTGGACAGCGAGGCCGTAGAGGAACAGAACAGGGCAGCCACCCAACCACGACAATACGACCACAACAACACGAACGACCTACGATGGATCCGGGCCGCTTGTTGCACAGAGTGGTGGACATCCTGTGAGCCGGCATACGTTTCACAAGCTTGAAAATTTTGGTGATCTTCTTTGTCGAGGCCACGGCCTCCACGCCATTGCCCTAATGGCCACGGGCGGGCTTCCCGGTGGAGCGTGCACGACTCCGGCGTTCGCTTTTTTCGTTTTTCGCGTAGGAAGGTGCGGAGCCACCATCGGGGGCCCATCGCCGATCTGTCGACGATGTATCGCCGATTCCAGGCCGATGCATCCCCCCCAATGCCTACTTTCCCCTATCGTTGCCGCTCAGGCCCACTGCGAACCCCCACCGCGGAGGGGGTCCCATCGACGCCGGTCGGATGGGGCTAGGACTCATCGAGCACAAAATGATCCACTAACATTAATAACACGATGAAGACGTGGCCTCACTGAGGTCCCCGTCTGCGCATTAGGGATCATAAGATTGGACGGTTTGGTCTGCTACATCTGCAGAAAAGACCCCTAGTCCTAATGTTTTCGTCCTTCCTAACTTCGGTCCCCTTCCAAAGGGGTAGGTGTCCTCTTTTGGCCAATCAAGGACGAGAATCAATCCGCTCCAGTTCTGGAACGCTCTCAGAGCGTTCTGAGCCACCGCGCCGTCATGCCATATCGCCTAAGGCCGTTTTCTATTCGTCGCCCACTTGGTTGTGGAGGGTTTCTGCGAAAGGCTTAGGCGACCCGTCCTCCTCCTCCTCCTCCTCCTCCTGCTCCTGCTCCTCCTCCTCCTCTTTCTCGGGTCGCCTACGGCCCCCGGGGGAAACCGTGCATTTGGCTGCAGGCACCCTTCGAATTCTGGTCACCAGCCGTCGTTCCATAGAAGTGGCCTGCAGGGGCAGGGGGCGGGGCTAACGCGTGGGTGTCTGCTGGGGGCAGCACGAAGCAGTCCAGGCAAGCGTCCTCGGAGGTCCGCGCAGACGTCTCGGGTCGGCGCTGGCGGACCCCCCTCCCCGCACCCCTCGGGGGCGGCTACGGCTCTGACCTCGCGCAGGGGGAGAGAAGTGAGCCAGGGGTGTCCAGTGCCGATCCAAGACACCCACGCGGACCACAGAACGTGCATAAGTTCATCTAGTGGTTTTGGCTTTTGCAGGGCCAGGGAGCCAAGCAGAGCCTCCAATGACCAGTTCACCGATCAAGATCGGTTGCTGGCCAGGGACTGGTCTTGATCTTCTCCTCGCAACTGGAGCGGCCGGCCAGCCGACCGCGGGGGCCCGCGTGGTGGTCTGGCTCCGCAAGGCGCTGCGTGGCGAGGGCGGGCAGGGGCGAGGCCGCAGGGGCCGCGCCGCGCGCAGGGGCCGGCGGGCGGCGGGCGCGCGGCCCGAGGATCCCGGGATCGGGGCGATGGAGGTTCGGGAGAGAGGGAGCAGCCCGGCTCCACACCCACCGGGATGCCTGCGGCGGGCTCCTTCGGAGCCTCGCAGACTGCAGACGCCCCCGCCGCCCCCTCGCTCTTATCCGCAACTGCGGGGTGTTACGTTTTTGTATTTTTTCCGGTGCGTTTGTGGACTCGATCGACAGGCCCCCACGGCGACGATGGCGAGTCGCGGCGTTTTCCGTTCTACGAGTTGTTTTTTGTTTTATAAGTTTTCTTTCGGTGTTTATTGTCAGCGTTTGCGTGTTTTCTAAACGCGTTGTTGCGTTTATATACATACATACGCCATTGCACGTGCGCGATGGCGCGATGTGAGCAATGTCCCAGGCAGTTTCGTGCGCGGCAGTTCTTTGTGTTTTTTTCAGCACGTTGTTGGTTGTCTTAGAATTTTTGTTTACGGGCCCTCGGCGGTTGCATTTTTCTCAAGTTGCCAGGGTCCTCCTCTTGGGGCGCATGCACTTGACGACGGTCGTCGGGCCGCAGGCTCTGGAGAGAAGTCTTGCATACATTAAAGGTGATGTGGTGGGTTCGGGGGTGGCCCTGGTCGCCTTCAGAAATGCTACGGAAATCCGGGGCGAGAACCCAGCGGAGACCCATGCCAAGAAACACCCCGCTTGCATCCAGGGTGCCCCGGGTTTCTCGGGGCGATGGTTTTGCGATGGAAAGCGTGGCGTTCCCACACCGACAATCAATGGACGTCCTGGGGATTCAGGGTTGGGTTTCTCGTGGAAGGTTTCTTGTGGTCGAGCCCCTATTGTAGGGGGGAACAGGCATAGGAGGGATGCATCGACCCCCAATCGCCCATTGATCGCCGATAGGGGCCCGATGGCCCCAACCAGGCCGGGAAAGAGCGGATTCATTGTCGGGGCCCTATCGCCGATTTATCGGCGATGTATCGCCGATTCCAGGTCGATGTGTTCCCCCCTATGCCGGTCCCCCCCGACCGTTGCCCCTCAGGAAATAATGGGTACAAAGACCGACAGCAGTCCCTGTTCGTTTTGAGCAGGACTCGCTGTCCGCGTCGCCGCGGACGTTGTTTATTGAAGACAAAAAGTTGCCTCCCCAATAGCGGCCGCTGTCGGTTTTGGAGAGCATCTGATGCTGGGCATTGTACCGATTTTCCCGTACCCAGTTTGGGCGTACACACGGGAGGGGGGTCCGAGGAGTGGAGTTGTGAGAACCCCCACCGCGGAGGGTCCAATCGACGCTGGTCGGGCGGGGCCAGGACGAGGATAGTAAGATCCGTTCCAGAGCGTTCCGGAACGCTCTCTCAGAGCGTTCTGGAACGCTCTGAGAAGGCCGTGGCGCCCGAGACATTATCCAGGGCCGCTGGATCTCATTTTTGTTCCTGATTTATATGTACCATTCTTGACCTGACTTTATTCTCGTCCTGGCTGCGCCTTCCTGGGTGTCGAACGCCCCTAAAAGGCAACGATAGGGCGGGAATACGCACAGGGGGGATGCACCGGCCCCCAATTGCCCACTGATCGCTTGCGGGGGCCCATCGCCGATTTCTCGGCGACGCATCGCCCATTCCAGGTCGATGTTTCCACCCGTATGCCAGTCCCCCCATATCGTTGCCCCTCAGAGTCCGAGGTGTCGAGCTGTGAGAGGCGAAGCTCAATGCAAACGGGGGTCAGGCGGAGGGCCGGAACTTGCAGGATCCTGAACCGTCGAGTGGGTGGTATTGGGGTGCGACTTAGACTGTTGACTCAACAAAGAGGCACTCAATGTGCCCTTCAGGGTCCCTTTTTGAGCCAGCAGGGCCCCTTTTTGGGGCTCTTTTCTTCAGCCCTTATTTGCTTCGTCAGAACGCACCCTGTGGGTAATGTCAGAGGAATGGCAGCACCTGTCGATTGCAAAGGCCTTACGGCCGGCTCCGCCAACCTTGAGAAGAGTTTTTTTTTGAGGTAAGATGCGGAAGGGCGAAAGGGTTCCAGTGGCAGTGGCGGCCTCATTACGAGGGCGAAAATCCAGTGGCCTTCGTCCCATCCCGCCACTGCGCCTGGGTGGTATGGAACGGCCCTGGGGACATCTTGGCGCTTCGTGGGTTGTTTGCGGATTTCTGGTGACCCTTGTTGTCCGCTTGGGTGCATCGTGGGGTCTGCTGGGGGTCATGTCGGAGAGGCTGGCCTCCAGCGGCGCGGCGGGGCCGCGCTTTGGGGCCCCTCTTGGCGCCGTCTTGGGGGCTTCTCGTGGGGGCTTACTCTTAAGTCGGGCCTGTCCCTCTACAGGAAGAGTATCAAAAAATAGTCTGGGGACGATGCTTTGACAACTCTTGACTATGTTGGAACTTTTTTGGGATGTGTTTTATTTTTCGTCCAAAATCCGCCTGTAGGGGGAACCCGCCCGGCCTGAGCTTACTGGGCAGCGCAGGGCTGCTCTGCGGGCTCGTCGTGTACGGAGGGCGGGGCTGCGGAGGAGGACGCGGGAGGGGCCCGCCCGCCGAGGGCCAGCGCAGGCAGGCAGCCTCGGGCACCGAGGGCGGTGCCCGGCAGGAAGCGGAGCGGCGGGCCGAGGCTCAGGTCGGGCGTGTCACTCTGCATGGTGGGCTCGTTTTCCACCACCACCAGAAGTTGGAGGTGGGAAGGAGGACGAGGAGGAAGAGGAGGAGGAGGACGAAGAGGAGGAGGAGGACGAAGAGGAGGAGGAGGAGGAGGAGGAGGAGGACCCCCTCCCCCTCCAACTTATGGTGGTGGTGGTAGAAGACGGGCCCATCACTACAGGGGGAATGCTCAAAAATAGTAAAGAAATCGTAGTGGGAGGATTTTTTGATTATCGTTTGACAATGTTTGAATACTGTTTGATCATGTTTGATTTTCCGCCCAAGATCGGCTTGCAGGGGGGAGGGGACATGCCCGACCGAAGCCCAGCCCCCCTCGCGCTGTGAAAAAGTCACGACGGAGGTTTTTGGCTATGTTCGGCCTCCGGGGCCCTCAGCGGGCCCCGGGACCGTCAACCAGATGTTTCAGGTTGAAGGACCGCTGCAGGGGTCCAGACCTCTGGGGGTCGACGCAGCGAAGAAATCACGACATCGGGGGTCTGGGGGAGGAGCAAGCCGTCGAAGTGGACGACCGGGCGACGGCTTTCGTCGCCACACGTCAGGGCGAAGCCGAATGGCTGGCCCTCCCCCCACCGTCGCACACGCCGACATGGTCGGCCGATTTTCCTTCCCCTTGAGGAGCCACAGTCCAGCGTGACCTCGGCGGCGCATTTGCATGCGAGGGGGCTGGAAGCAGTCGTCGTCCTCGTCCGCGTCCCCGAGGCGTCACGGCTACCATCTTTTGGTGATGTCCTCGGGATTCCGTCTCTGGAGTGCACAATTGTGCGCTAGCGTCAAGCAATCGTCGAGCAAACGCCGAGTTAGCGTCGATTCGCGGCTACGCAGCTTCGATCAGTGTCGATTCAGCGTCGATGGTCGTCGACTTAGCGTCGACCAGCGTCGATGAACGAGAACCAACAGGATGGTATGGGAGGCTCCCCGGAATTGCCACCGAACCGCCTCCTACCCTTTACGGGCCTCTCGGGGCGGTCGGCTCGTACGGATGCGGCTGGGCGCGGCTGGAGGAGCTGGCCAGGGCAGATCCTGGAAGCGGTGTCTGGGCACCTGTCTCTTGGGGGGGGGGCACAGACACGAATAAGCGTCGCTTCCCAGGAAGAGATGGAACATGTGGGAGGCGGAGGGGAAGGCGAAACTCCCGAAAGCACGAGGAGCAGCGTGTGGGGGCTTCTTGAACCCGTGCCTGGTCCTTGGCGTGCCCCCCGGCCCCGTTCGGCCGGGGCGGGCCCTGGGAGCGGTGTCCAGGGACCTCCCGCGTGCGGGGGCGGGGCGCGGGGGAAGGCCTTCCCTCGCCGGGTCGTCCTGGGTGTCCCTCGCCGGGTCGTCGCTGCTCTCGTGATCGTGGCGTGTCGTCCCCTTGCCTCGGCCGCGTCGTCCTGCTTCCGTGGGGGCTGTGCCAGGAGAGCTGCGGCTTTCCCCGTGCCTGCTCGTCGTCGGTCTCTTCGGCCTCCTCCCGACGGGGCGTACAAGAGGGGAGGGGAGGGGAGGGGAGGGGAGGGGAGGGGGGCGAGGGAAGGGACCTCGAGGGGGGGTTGGGGGGGGGGGGGCGCAGTCGAAGGAGAGGCGGAGGTGATTGTGCATCCCTGTTGCGCCCAGGTGCACTTGGCGAGCACACCTGGGGTCTGTGAGCACTTGGGACATTTTCTCTTTGCGCGCATATTATTTGAATGGTGGTGGGGTGGGGCGGGGGGGGGGGTGCAGGGGGAAGGGGAGAGCGCGGGCGACAAGGGAGAGGGGGAGGGGGGGCCGCGGTGCGGGGAGGGGGAGGAGGAGGAGCGGCGGCATGGGGGAGGGGGGGCGGCGGTATGGGGGGGGGGGTCAAGACTCCCTCCCCGCCCGCAAGCCGTTTCGCTCACTCCCACCCGCCCTCCCAACACATAAGTAGCACCCGAGCCTGGCCCGAGCCGCAGCATATGCAGCAGTCGTCTTTCGATGGGCAGCTAATGGGGGCCAAGCCGCCGCCTCCGCCGCCGCCGCCGCCCGCCGCCGCCGCCGCTGTCCGCCGCCGCCGCCGCCACCGCGCCGCCCGCCGCCACCGCCGCCGCCGCTGCCGCGCCGCCGCCGCCGCCCCCCCCGCTGCCGAATCGCCGCCGCAGCCGCTGCCGCCACCGCTGCCGCCGCCGCCGCCGCTGCCGCCGCCGCTGCCGCCGCCGCCGCCACCGCCGCCGCCGCCGCCGCAGCCGCCGTAGCCGCTGCCCCCGCCGCAGCCGCCGCAGGCGCCGCCGCCGCCAAGTGTATTCTGTATTGTTTTTGGCGGATGGTGGGGGGAGGCCGCATCGGGTTCTCTGCGCACGCCCCGAATTTGGAGGCAGAGTGTGTGTTTGTACTGTTTTTTACAAGAGATGGTGGGGGGGCGCATGGTCTCGGGTTGGCTCCCAGTCGCCTGGCGGAAGGGGTGTATATTAATAGGGAACAATGGTCAAGTTAGCTAGCTCGAACCGAGCGAGCCGGAGGGCTCCGTCCACTCCCACCCGCCCTCCCACAACACGAGAAGCATGTGCGTCGCGTCCGACGTTTGTCGCTCATCTTATATCGTGGGCGGCTAAACGTTCAGCGCGCGACATGAGCTGCGTCCTATTCCTGCCGTGTATTGAGCAACGTCGACGAGAAATAAAGCCGCGCGTGACGTACGTCCGCCCAGCTCCTCAACCCGACGGGCCGCAGCGTCGACGACAAGAAAGTCTATGTTGACGAGCAGGCGTCCCCGCGCGATGTGCGCCGCGTCCAGGCGAGGCGCCCGCGCGCGATGCGCGCCGCGTCCAATTGCTGCTACATTTTCGCAGCGTCGACGACAAGAAAGTCCATGCGGACGAAAAAAATTGCGTTGTATTGTGGTTTGGTGGGTAGGACGCGACCGCCCGCTTCGGGTTCCCCAACCGATGCCCATTCCGTCCCATCCTTGTTGCACTGCTCGCCACTCGATGACATGTTGGCGAGCAAAAGTTGAGTTTGTATTGTTTTTGACAGTTCGGGCGGCGGGTTTGCTATCGGCCGGCTAGGTGGGGTTTGGGGGTGCTTAGTCAGAGGAAGTAAGGATATGGGGCACGGGCGATGGGCAAGCCAGGTGCATTCGCGTTATATATATATATATATATATATATATTATATATATATATATATATATAATATATATATATATACCGGGGAGCGGGACCTGGGGCCGCCAGATTGGTGCCTCGGACCCCCAATGGGGGCCACGGGGCTCACTTTCCCTGTGTTTTTTTACAGGGCTTCGGCGTTCCAGGGACTCCGAGGGAGGCCGCCAGGAGTGGGCCTGCGCCCCCTGGGGGCTCCGGGGCTCACTTTCCTTGTGTTTTTTAGAAGGTTTCCGCGTCGTGGGCCTCGGAGGCCGCCGCCTCCGACCCACCGTGGGGGGACGGGGCGGCCGGGGAAGTCCAAAATAGTCCAGGAGGGCCTCCAGAGGCTCCAAGACGGCCCAAGCGGGCCCCGAGTCGCCGAAAGACCGCTCCAGGACGTCCAAGATAGGCCTAAGACGGCCCGAGAGGCCCCCCAAAGCACTCCACGACGCTTCAAGACGCTCGCTCCTCCAGAGCGCTTCAAGAGACCGGAATCGTCAATTGTACGAAGGTTTTCGAACGAGTTTGGCCTTCCAGCCTTTTCGGCCGTCCGACGTCCAAGACTGCTCAATAGGCCCCCAAGAGCGCCCCAAGACGGCCCCCAAGAGGGCCCCAAGACGGCCCCAGAGTCGCCCAAGACAGCCCAACAGAGCCCCAAGACGGCCCCAAGATGCGCCCAAGAGGGGGACCGGGGGACCACGACTCTAAAATTCGACCCTCCCGCTTGAAGAGTGCCCCAGGAGGCCCCAAGGAGCCCCCAAGAGGCCCCAGGAGGCCCCCAAGAGGCACCCAGGAGGCCCAAACGATGCCTAAAGAGGCCACAAAACAGCCCCGAGGAGGCCCCACAACGGTCCCAAAACGGCTTCCGAGAAGCTGTGAAACTGCCTTCACGACGTCCCCGACAGGCCAACCACGAGATCCAAACCAACACCCATGAGGCCTCTGACCCACCACCCAGGGCACGGTGGCGGGAGCAGTGACAGCACTTGTGCACAGCATGTTCCGGCGGGAGCCTTCCGGAACACGCTGCAGGAGGAGGAGGAGGAGGAGATCAGGAGGAGAGAGAGTTGGAGTGGGAGGAGGAGGAGGAGGAGGAGGAGGAGGAGGAGGAGGAGGAGGACGAGGAGGAGGAAGAGGCCTCCAAGACAGCTCCAAGATAGCCGAAGAGGCTTCCAAGAGGGCCCTGGGCGGCCCACGAGGGCCCCAAGGCGGTGCCTGAGGCGCCCAAGACGGCCCGAGAGGGCCCCAAGACGGCCCCAAGAGAGGCCCATGAAGGGAAACACGAACTGAGAATCCGAGCTTCCTACCCCGAGAGGTTCTCGGGAAGTCCCAAGAGGCCCCCAATCGGATCCAAGAGGCCCCCAAGAAGCTCCCAAGAGGGCCGACGAGGTTGCAAGAGATCTCCCAAGGTGGCCCCAAGAGGCACAACTCATTGTTTTACGATTGGGCTTTGACGGGTTTGAATTTTGTCGGCCTTTTGGCATCCCGATGCTCCAAGACGGCTCAAGAGGCTTCCAATACCGATCCAATATAGAGGAAGAGGCCTCCAAGAGGGCCCCAAGACGGCCCGCGAGGGCCCCAAGACGGTGCTTGAGGCGCCCAAGACGGCCCGAGAGGGCCCCAAGAGCCCCAAGAGAGAAGGGGAACGCGACCCAGCAGCAGAGCGTTCCCCCCGAAAGGCCCACAGGAGGCCGCAAGAGGCCCCCAAGTGGTCCGACGAGGACCCCAAAAGCTTCCCGAGGGCCCAAAATGCCCCTAGGAGACGTCCAAGAGGTTTTAAAATAGCCCAAGAGTGCCCTCGATGCGTCAAAACTGCTTCCAGGAAACCCCCGGGAGGCTTCCGGATTGCCTCAATCTGGCCGCAGGTGGCCTCAAGTCGGGCCTCCACGCAGCCAAGACGGCCAATGACGGCTTCAGATTGCAGAGCCGATGCCCCCAAGGGACCCTCAGACGCCCCCCAAGAGGCACCCAAGAGGTGCCTCCAACAGCCTGTTCACGAAGCATGCGGAACACCCCAGAAGCTCCTCAGATGCCGTCGCGCGCCTGTGCTTGATAGCGTTGTCCAAGATCGTCCAGCGCTCCCCCAGCCTGGGCTAGAACCTGAGCGCGCGCGAAGCGCGCGCGATGGTTCTAGTATATATATATATATATACAAGTGGCACGTGTGTGCCCAGGCTCATACAAAAAACTGAAGGGGCGTTTGAAGCAGGAGTGAAATGCAACATCGAAGTCGCACTCGAGCGCAAGTGGGGTTGCCACACCTTGCGATGTGTGTACCAGGGCCCCCAGGAAGCCTTAGGAGGCCCGACTTGGATACCAGAAGAGGCTCCAGGAGGCCCCAGGATTGTGAGTGTTGTGCGTGTGTGTGTGTGTGTGTGTGTGTGTGTGTGTGTGTGTGTGTGTGTGTGTGTGTGTGTGTGTGTGTGTGTGTGTGTGTGTGTGTGTCTGTGTGTGTGTGTGTGTGTGTGTGTGATGTATGCTTCGTGTGGTGCGTGCTTTTTGTGTGTTGTAGGTGTTGTGTGTGTGTGTGTGTATGTTTGTCTAGCGTGTGATGTGTTGGGCGTGATTTGTGTCTCTGTGTGCATGTAGTTCTGAAGCCCCAGGAGGCCCCAGGCGGCGGCCTCAGGAGGCCCCAGGAGACCCCAGGAGGCTTCAGGAGGCCCCAAGAGGCTCCAGGAGGCCGCAGGAGGCCCCAGGAGGCCCCAGGAGGTTTCAGGACACCCCCAGGAGGCTCCGAGGCGGGGTCTGGGGTGCCAGAAGGTTCAGAAGGCCCAGGAGGCCCCAGGAGGTTCCAGGAGGCCCCCAGGAGGCTCCGAGGCGGGGTCTGGGGCTCGATTTTGGAAGGATTTTTCAAGCGAAACCGCCATTCACTGAGAATCGGGGTCACAATTATTGAAATTACCATGTGTTTTTGAAGGTTTTATGTTAAAATGTTGAATTTCCCATGTGTTTTTGGACCCTGACGTCGCGATCTGCGTGAGGGGTGCCACCGATTTTCAAAATTTCGAGGATGTCCCGAGCGAAACGCCCAGAACAATCGCGGACGCGTGCGCATTAATCGCCTCTGAGCTCTACTCCCTCGGAGAGGTGCGTATGAGAATATATATATATATATATATATACACACATATATGGCGTCCGAGGCGTCCGACCCCTTTCCTCCCATCTTTTACCATGGCGTAGATCATCTCTCCATTCGCACAGTCGGACGTCGAGCAGGGCAACGATCCCGGGAGGGTGCGCGATGGATCGTAGCGCACGGCGTAGCATTGCGTAGAAGATCACCGCTGAGTGTAGCATGGCATTGCGAAGTGAATCACTGCATCACAAAATATATCAACACTGGCATCGCTCAGCGGCACAGAACACAACACCGCGCTGCATGTCATAGCATGGCGCCGGGTTCTTTGGAGGGTAAATTAATCGTATTCGAGAGGTCTGGGCCTGTGTGATGTTGCGGCTCCATGTTCAGCTCCGTGGGCTTCCCGGAAAGCTCCCCACGAGGCAGGGCTGATGGAGAGAACCATTTCTGCTTCCAACATCGCCTTCTCAAAGCAGAAACGGGCTCCCTCCTGATACTTCCTCAACACGACGACGCCCCCAAATAGGGTGGGGCCTTCTGCGGCCCCACAAATCAACGAATCGACACCTGATGCGCAATCACCTGCAATGGTTTTGATTGTTTTACACCTGGGTCCACTTGGAAGGACGAGAAACGTCCGCGCTGCAGCGGTAGCGCGATTTGGAACGACCAGAATCCGGAACGCGCGAAAGCGCTGAATTGAGGCCAGCGCTGCAGCGGGAACTCGATTCGGAACGAAGCAACATTTCGAACACAAAAAACCAAACGAAAACCATTTCCCAAGAATTCGGTGTGTAAGGGGATTGTATGCAGAAGGGGGGCCCGATATCTCTCGGACGGCGGTATGGGGGGGGGCCGCGGTACGGCAGGTTCGGGTCGTGTCGACGAGGCAGCGGCCCCGCCGCGGGCGTTCAAGGTTGAACGCCACCAGTGGCCCATAATCGGCCGGTACGGGTCGACCCGGCGATCGGAACGCTGCCGAAGGTTGAACGATCCCCGCGGTGTCGAAAACCACAGCCAGGGTCGTCACGACATGGACATGCCGTCTGGGGGGAGGAGGGACGGCGCGAAGGGGGGGGAGGGAGAGGGACAGAGGGGGCAAGAGGGGAGAGGGGGAAGGGCCAAGCGAGGTGCGATCGCGCCATGTCTGACATCCTGCCCCTCCCACCCATCACTTCCCCTTGTGCTGTTTCTGTCTCTATCCGCCAACGCGTGTTACTGCGGACCTGGAGCTCCGAAGAGGACCTCATTGTGATTTGCGCAATGAATGAGCAGGAGGAGGAGGAGCAAGAGGAGGAGGAGGAGGAGCAGGAGGAGGAGGAGGAGGAGGAGGAGGAGGAGGGAGGAGGAGGAGGAGGAGGAGGAGGAAGAGAGAGGAAGAGGAAGAGGACGAACAGCAGCAGGCAGCAGCAGCAGGAGAAGCAGGAGCAGCAGGAGCTGGAGTAGAGTGCAAGAGCGGGGCGGGGAGGGAGGGAGAGGGCGGATCAAGGAAGCGGGCGAGGCGGGAGCGGGCGGGGGGGGTGGGGGGAGGCGGGGGGGACGGGGGGGGAGGAGGGGGGGGGAGGTCGCAGATGGGGGGGGGAGAGGGGAGGGAGACGGGAAGCGAGGGCGGCCGAGGGAGAGGAGGGCGGAGAGGAGCGGCAGGGCAGGGCCGGGGGGGTGGAGTGGCGGTGCGAGCCCGGGGGATGCTCACTCGAGCGGGCGGGCTGGATCGCCCCGGCGGGCAGGTCGGGTGGGCGGGGCGCCAAAGAGCGGGCGTGCCGGCCTGGAAAGCAAGGGCGCGGGCAGGCTCTGACCAAGGGCCCCCTCGAGGGCACGAAGTTGTTCGCGTTTCGCGGTTCGGTTCCGACCTTTGTCATCGTTCTCTTCCTCGCAGGCCTCGAGGTTGACACCAACACCAAGATCAGCGGTGTGCCTTCACCGAGGGAAGAACATCCCGATCTCGGTGATGGTGGTAATATTCTGGCTTTCAGGGTGACTGAAGTATTACCACCAACACCGACATCGAGGATCACCTTCCCCCTGTGGAGGCAACCCCCTGTCTTGGTGTTGGTGCCCATTTCCAGGCCTCCAACTTCCTCCCTAGGGGGGGGCGGCGCGAGAGCGTGAAGTGAGTCGCGCTTCGCGCAGCGCGAGGCGCGAAGTCAGGCGCCCTTGCTGACGGGGGCGGGCGGGCGGGACATTGCAGAGGGCGGGCGGGTTCTCGCGCAACCAGAAGGAGCGGATCGGGCTGTCGGACCCCGACAAGCAGGCAGGGCGGTCGGGTCTGGCGGACCCCGTTGGGCGGGTCGCGCGGGCGGGCCGGGCGGACCTTGAGGGGCGGGCCGTGCGGGCGGATCCTGGCGGGAGGGGCGAAGAGCGACGACGACGACGACGACGACGAGTGACGATGACGACGACGACGACGAGTGACGACGACGACGACGAATGACGATGACGACGAGCAGCGACGACGAGGAGTTACGACGAGCGACGACGACGACGAGTGACGACGACGATGATTGACGATGACGGTGACGAAGACGCCGGGCGACGACGACGACGAGCCACGATGACGCGGACAACGAGTTGCGACGACGCGACGACGAAGCCGACAACGACCAGTGACTGCGGGGTGGGGGGTCGACGACAAGGGACGAGTACCGACGAGTGACGACAGCGTCCGCGAACGACGGCTATCAGAGGAGTCACGACGACGTCGAATGACGACGACGACGACGACGGCGGCGACGACGACGACGACGACGACGGACGACGAAGAGTGATGACGACGAGTGACGAGCGACTACGAGTCACGACCATGACGACGGCGACGAAAGCGAGGGCGAGGGCGGAGAGAACGTGCAAACGAGAAAAAGATAAAAAGAGAGAGAGAGAGAGAGAAAGCAGGGAGGAGCAGAGAAAACGTGAGAGTCAGAAAGAGGGAGAGAGAGAAGAGGCGGGAGGGGGAGGCTTGCGTGCATGGAGGGGGAGGGAGTGCACGGGGAGGGACTGCGAGGGAGGATGCAGAGAGTCACGGGGGGGGGAGAGAGAGGTGGAGAGGGAGGGGGGGGGTTCCCGCACCCCCTCGGGTCATGCAACAAGCCTGACAGAAGTTTTTCGCTGTCTTTGGCCTCCGGGGGCCCTTGCCTCTCTTCGGGACCGTCCATAAAAAAGGACTCGGCACGAGAAGCCCGGTCCTGCGGAACGGGCCGAGGCCTCCCGACGTTCTGGAACAAATCATGGAATCGGGGGTCTGGGCGTGAGATGCAGGAGGAGGAGGAGGAGGAGGAGGAGGAGGAGGAGGAGGAGGAGGAAGAGGAGGAGGAGGAGGAGGAGGAGGAGGGGAGGGCGCATCGAGGAAGGGGGGGATCGAGGCCTTTGGGCGTGCTGGAGATCCCCCCTGCGTGGGGGGGGGGGTCCAGCAGCGCTCTGTCGACCTCCCCGCCTCCGTCCCCCCCCGGGGGCGCTGCCCGGGAAGATCAGGAAGGGAAAAACACACACGGACAGAAGTAATCGTCGATCCCCAGAACATATAGGGGAAGGGGGGGAAGGCAAAAACCCAGAAAACATAGGAACATTCAGGGAGTCTTGTTCTTTATGTTTATTTATTTGTGTGTCTCTGGGCCCCTGTGGGCTGTCGCCCCCCCCTGCCCCCATCCCTCCCCGGGGGCGCTGCCTGGGGAAGAGAGCAGCTTCTGTGGGCTGCCGCAGTGGTTCCGTGCGCCCAGCATGAAGTCGGGCCTGTCCCCTTACAGGGGGAAGTTGCAAAAGTAGTCAAAAAAAGAGTCAGGGGACGAATGTTCGATTATTTTGGGGCATGTTTAGCTTTTGTTCGTCCAGAGTCCGCCTGTAGTGAGAACACGCCCGACTTCAAGCCCAGCAGGTGGCGGACGCCGACGCGGCAGAAGACCGCCCGCCAGCGGGGGGCACCGCGGGAGACGCTCGGCGGCTGGCCACGCTCGAAGAAAAAAACGCCCCGCGCCCTTCGCAGTCGCGAGCCCTCTCTGATGGGCCTGTTTTCCACCACAACCACCACCACCATAAGTCGGAGGGGGAGGGGGTCCTCTTCCTCCTCCTCCTCCTCCTCCTCCTACTCCTCCTCTTTCTCCTCCTTCTCCTCCTCCTCCTCGCTTCCTCTTCCTCTCCTTCGTCCTCCTCCTCCTCCTCCTCCTCCTCCTCCTCCTCCTCCTCCTCCTCCTCGTCCTCCACCTCCTCCCCCCCTCCAACTTATGGTGGTGGTGGTGGAAAACAGGCCCATCACTCTCGCGGAAACGGGTCTCGTGGGTCTTCGAATGTTTTTGGAATGCTTTTGGGCTGTCGGGGCCTCCGTCGTTGCCATGGCTGGACGTGGTCCCAGAAGAGGGGCCCAGATGGTGCCGGGGAGGGTTGATCTTGAGCGGTTCTCCACCGGGTGGACCTGGACATCCGGAACTCGTGAAACAGGGCTTTGCGCTTGTTTGCCCCGTTTCGGGCACCGGGACAGTTTCGGGATAGATGCATCTCGAAAGTGAGGCACAGGCTTGGTCCAGTGGTCTGGTAGTGATCTGTCGTGAAGTTGCTACCTTGATGAAGACGGAGGACGTTGTGGTCCAGAGGTCTTCTGTGGGTGGGCCCAAATCTTGGCGGATGCCTGCCCAGCCATGAGACCAGACGCGGTGATTATACGAGAGGGGAGTTGCTTTTCCCAAACCTTCCTTGGTTGGGTATTCCTTGTGACTAGAGCAGTGCGGTCGCGTCTCCTCCTCCTCCTCCTCCTCCTCCTCCTCCTGCTCCTCCTCCTCCTCCTCCTCCTCCTCCTCCTCCTCCTCTCGCCTCCCGCCTCCTGCCTTGTGCGTACCTCTTGTGTGTGCATCTTGCCTGCTGTACCTCTTGTGTGTGTGTGTGCATCTTGCCTCGGCGGCTGCGATTTGCGAAACCGTCGCCACTTTCGAGAGCCGCTGCGGGGGCCAGCATAGTAGGCAGCCGCCGCGAACCCAAATTAGACCTCGCCATCCCTGGGGGGCTGCGATTTGCGAAACAGTCGCCACTTTCGAGGGCTGTTGCTTGGGGGGGCCAGCATAGTGGGTAGCCGCCGCAGACCCAAATTAGACCTCGCCATCCCTGGGGGTGCTCCGATTTGCGAAACCGTTGCCACTTTCGAGGGCTGCTGCTTGGGGGGGCCAGCATAGTGGGTAGCCGCCGCTGACCCAAATTAGACCTCGCCATCCCTGGGGGGCTGCGATTTGCGAAACCGTCGCCACTTTCGAGGGCTACTGGGGGGGACAGCATAGTGGGTAGCCGCCGCGGACCCACATTAGACCTCGCCATCCCTGGGGGGCTCCGACTTGCGAAACTGTCGCCACTTTCGAGGGCTGCTGCTTGGGGGGGCCAGCGTAGTGGGTAGCCGCCGCGGACCCAAATTAGACCTCGCCATCCCTGGTGGGCTGCGCTTTGCGAAACTGTCGGCACGTTCGATGGCGACTGGGGGGGACAGCATAGTTAGTGGGTAGCCGTGGCAAGCCCGACTTAGACCTCGCCATCCTTGGTGGGCTGCGATTGGCGAAACAGTCGCCATTTGCGAGGGCTGCTGTGGGGGACAGCATAGTGGGTAGCCGCCTCGGGCCCAAAGATGACCTCGCCATCCCTGGGGGGTGCGATTTGCAAACTTGTCGCCAATTCCGAGGGCTGCTGGGGGGGACAGCATAGTGGATAGCCGTCGCGGACCCAAATTAGACGTCGCCACCCCTGGGGGGCTGCGGTATGCGAAACCGTCGCCACCTTCGAGGGCTGCTGGGGGGGACAGCATAGTGGGTAGCCGCCGCAGACCCCAATTAGCTTTCGCCATCCCTGGTGGGCTGCGATCTGCGAAACCGTCGCCACGTTCGAGGGTTGCTGGGGGGGACAGCATGGTGGGTAGCCGCCGCAGATCCAAATTAGACCTCGCCAGCCCTGGGGGGGGGCTGCGATTTGCGAAACCGTCGCCACTTTCGAGGGCTGCTGGGGGGGGCAGGGCATCCGCCGCAGATCCAAATTAGACCTCGCCATCCCCGGGAGGCTGCGATCTGCGAAACCGTCGCCACTCTCGAGGGCTGCCGGGGGGGGGACAGCATGTAGTTGATCCAAATTAGATCTCGCTATCTCTGGGGGGCTGCGATTTGCAACATTGTGGCCATACTCGAGGGCTGCTGGGGGGACAGCATAGTGGGCAGTCGCCGCGGGCCCAAATTAGACCTTGTCATCTCTGGGGGTGCTGCGATTTGCGAAACCGTTGCCACTTCGAGGGCTGCTGGGGGGGGCATAGTGGGTGGTAGCCGCCGCAGATCCACATTAGACCTCGCCATCCCTGGTGGGCTGCGATTTGCGAAACCGTCGCCACTTTCGAGGGCTGCTTGGGGAGCCAGCATTGCGGGTAGCCGCCGCAGGCCCAACTTAGACCTCGCCATCCTTGGGGGGCTGCGATCTGCGAAACTGTCGCAACTTTCGAGGGCTGCTTGGGGGGACAGCCTAGTGGGTAGCCGCCGCTGACCCAAATTAGACTTCGCCATCCCTGGGGGCTGCGATCTGCGACACACTGTCGCCACTTTCGAGGGCTGCCAGGGGGGAGCATAGTAGGTGGTAGCCGCCGCAGGTCCACATTAGACCTCACCATCCCTGGGGGGCTGCGATTTGCGAAACTGCCGCCACTTTCGATGGCTGCTGGGGGGCAGCATAGTGGGTAGCCGCCGCGGGCCCAAAGTAGACCTCGTCATCCCTGGGGGGCTGCGATCTGCGAAACAGTCAGCACGTTCGAGGGCTGCTCGGGGGCCAGCACAGTGGGTACCCGCTGCAGATGCAAAGTAGACCTCGCCACCCCTGGGAGAGGAAAGGGGGGCTGCGATTTGTGAAACAGTCGCCACTTCCGAGGGCTGCTTGGGGGCCAGTATAGCGATCTGGGAAACCGTGACCACTTTCGAGGGCTGCTGGTGGGTCCAGCGGGGTGAAGCACCGCGCAGATCTGAGCAATACCTCGCCGTTCCTGGGGGGGGGCTGCGATCTGCCAAACCTTCGCCACTTTCAAGGGCTGCTGGCGGGTCCAGCGGAATGTGGCACCGCGCAGATCTGAGGGGGACCTCGCCGTCTTTAGGGGCCCTGCGATCTGCGAAACCGTCGCTACTTTTGAAGGCTGGTGGCGGGTCCAGCGAAGTGAGGCACCACGCAGATCTGAGCGGGACCTCGCTCGCGAGCCTCACGAATGCCGCTCGCAGAAGTATCTGTGCCCATGTCACGTCATCACTTCCGTATACCGTCTCCCAAGCTACTCATGCCCCGCATTGCGCAGGGGTTGGGTACGTCGCCAGGGTAACCATGTTTCATTGTGTGCGTGCTCATACGTATGTGCACGGAGGTGATGGCGCAATGTCTTGGGTGTCGCGTTGAGGTGTTACTACTATTCGGACTTGTGTTTGCCTTCGTGTTGTATTTACATGTGGAAAGGCATATGTTTTGTTATCAAAGGCCTTGTCTTCAAAATGTACAGTTGCAGTGTAATTGATCCGCTTACTATACATACACATATCTCTATGCTCCAAAGGTTACGGTCGAACGTGTGGCTTGCGAATGTGGGGTAATACACGTTGCTTTTGTGCCGGGGTTCGCGCTCGGAGGCAGAACAGCAGTCAGATGCAGAATGGCCGGGCTTGGTATGGGTTGTTTGGTGTTGGCAGTTGTCTTGCACCTTCACACTTTACTATTCGTGTGCCGCTGAGTTTGCGTAAGGCTCGTTATGTACCACCAGATGGATGCCATACAGTCGGGGCCCTCAAGAAGGAACGTGGACCCCTGACACCTTGTCCGAGGTGACGCTGGAAAGATCTCGGCACTGGTTTGGGCGTTCAGTGGGGTCAGACAAATTGTGAGTTCGGGATTCCCCATTGACGAAACACGTGCCTTGTCAATATTTTTGGTGGGGGCGCTGTTGTGGGTGGAGGAGGAGGAGGAGGAGGTGGACGTGGAGGAGGAGAAGGGAGAGGAGGCTGACTTCCAAGGCTGAGCCATCGTGGGGCTTCTTGGGTTTTCCTGGGGGGCAGGTGGAGGCGGAGGAGGACGAGGAGCAGGAGGAGGAGGAGGAGGAGGAGGAGGAGGAGGAGGAGGAGGAGGATAACGTGACTTATGATGATGCGGAGGAGGAGGAGGGGGAGGAGGAGGAGGCGCTTCTCCTGAGACTTCCCAGGGTGAGCCATTTGGGAGCTGATGGGGGGACACTTTGGAACTGCTTGGAGGCCTCTTGGGGCCCTGTTGGACTGCCGTGCTGGTGCTACCTAGTCCGTCCTGGGCCTATGTCAGCAGTGTTGACGGACTTGAGGGGCGCTCTTGGGGCTTTCTTGGCTGACCCTTTTGAGCAGTCTGAGGGCTGTCTTGGGGGCATCTTCGGCAATGTGGGGCCGTATTGGGGCTCTTTTGGGAGCCTCGTGGGTTGTTTTCAGGCCATCTTGGAGGCATCCTGGACCGTCGTAAGCTTCTGAAGCCTGAGAAGGGGAGAACTTGAACATCTTCCAAACATTTGGGGAAGCCGCGAACGTTGGGCAGATGGAGGTCCTCTGGGACGTCCTCTTGGAGGCTGCTGTCATTGTCCTGAGGCCAGATTGGGCGTCTTGTGGCTCTCTGGGGCTGGCCTGGGCCTCTGAGGCCCTCTTCGGAGTGTCCTGCCCGCAAGGGGGGGGCAAATCCCTCCCACCGTGTCGCGCATCGGGTACTGCTCCGCCTTGGGCCGCTGCTTCCGTTGCCCTCCTTGCAGCCGCCGCCCTCGCCCCCGCCGTCGCCCTCGCCGCAGTGCGCACCCCTCGCCCTCGCCGTCGTCCTCGCTGCCGCCCCCGCCGCCCTCGCCGCCGCCGTCGTCCTCGCCAACCGCCGCCAGGGGCCCCGCGCGGCCGGCCGTGGCCGCGGCCGCGGCGGCGCGGCGGCCGCAGCGGCGCCGCGGGGGCAGCGGCGGGGCGCCGGCACGCCGCAGGTGGGGCCGCGGCGCGCCCGTCGGCGCGCCGTCGGTGGCTCGTCGGTTGTCGGTCGCGGCCGCTTGCCGTCGGCGCTCGTCGGTCGTGGTCGCCGCTCGTGCAGGCCGCTCGAGGGTCGTCGTCGGTCGCCGTGAGGCCGCCGCGCGGGCTTCGAGAGGTCGTCGTGGTCGGTGATTCGTCGTGGGCGCCGTCGTGATTGTCCCCCACGTTGTGCGTCGGTTCGCCGCCGTCGCCGTCACTGTTGTCGGCGTCGTTTCCTCCACCTCCGCCTGCCCCCTCCTGGCTTCTCCCCTTACACCTCCCCCTCCCCCGTGTCGGTTTCCACATGTCCTCCGCCTCCCTCCTCCTCCGCCTCCTCCTGTTCCTCCTCCTCCTCCTCCTCTTCCTCCTCCTCCTGCTCCTGCTCCTCCTCTTCCTCCACCTCCTCCTCCTCCTTCTCCTCCTCCTCCTCCTCCTCCTCCTCCTCCTCCTCCTCGTCCTCACTCAAGTACGAGAGGTCTTCGCTGTTTGGCCCGAACGTCGGAGCATATTTTTTGGTTGTATGTTTAGTAAAAGCCCCGCGATCTACATCTTAGTTCCGCCATGCTTTCTCTCGTACAGCTTCCAACCCCCGCAATTCTAATTTGTAGCGGGGTGGGGAGCGATCCCAGCTCGCGATTCACGGAGCGTGCGAAGAGTGCGGTGTGGACGCACATTTACAATTATATGCATTTCCGCATCGGTACCACCCTCCATTCCTTGAGCAGCCTGTGCTCATGGCTTTTCTGCGGACGGCCAGCAAGTCGCCTCGGACACCCGATCCGACTGCGAGGGCGACAGCAGAAGGCGTAACCGCGGTGAGAAGCGAATCGCCCACTGGAGCGCCACGACGTTCCTCGACCCATCGCGACTTCACACGCACTGGCCGTAGCTTTGCGCTGGGCATGAATGCGAGGCTCCTTCCTGGGCTAGCGTCGACCACGCGTGAGAGTGAGCCCTCGCCAAAGTGACTTGTTTGGTGCTGACCCCCAGGTGGTCGGGTGATTTAGCTTGTTGGATGAGCTTGGCCTCGCGTCGAAACCCGTATTGCGCGGTTGCGTTCGGATCTGAGTTTGCCAGGTTTGGGCCTTTCTTTTTGCAATCGGCAGCAACGCGTACGCGGCGCACCTCGCAGTGTGCATTGATTTCCCGACGGGGAGTCGGTGGACCGAACGGCGCGTTTCCCGCCCCAGGACCAGTGCCGAATCTTCGCCCAAATCTCGAATCGTTTTCTTGGTGGATATATTTTGAAATATTTGAATAATGTCGAATACGGTTTAATAGTTGTTTGAACCAATCCGTGTCTAATTATTGCCAGTTACCCAAAGATATTGAAACAGATGCTGGCCGTGCGATTGGGGCGGGGCTAGTGTTTAGGCCATGGCGCCAGACCCGGTCAGACGTCATCGCGACGCGGCCCGGCGCTGCCAGACTTCATCGCCGTGGCCTCCTGCAGTTTTTTCCGCAACGTCTATACGGGGCGTTCGGTCGTTTTCAAAAAAAACGTGGGCACGTTTTGAGGCTCGCGCAAGCGCCCCTTGGTGTCCGGAGTCCTCCGAAGCCGTGTTCTTGTGATGCGTGGGCTCATAGATCTCGACTCCTTCATTGGGGAACCAGTTTTTCGTCCCGATGCGTGCTTGATGACCATGGATAGCCGAAAACGGCCGCAGGAGGCCCCGAAATGTGAATCATTGTCGCGCCAGCGACGCCAGCGAAAGCGTTCAGGATTCAAGAGACGGGGGTCAATGGCAACGGGGGTCAGCCAGAACGCCGGATCATGCAGGATCCTGCAGAGCCAGGGTTGCACTGACCCGGGCTTGGGTGCAGGATCCTGCAAGATCACGCGGGATTCTGCAGGATTTTGCAAGGCCTCACTGACCCGGTTTTGGATGGACCCGAGTCAATAAGTCCCCGTGTGCAAGGTCGAAGTCTAACGCCTTTGCGCGCGTTCTCGCTTGAACGATCTAGTTACGCCTGTTCGTCAGTCACGCCACAGGACCCGATGGAGTTCAACCTCGAACGATCGGGGCCGCGACCGATTCAAGGTTGGACGGTCGACGCGGTGTCGAAAACCTTTGCGCGCGCCGACGCTGCTCGAACCCACCGTTTGTTTGTTCGCCTCCGTGCCCGCAGCCCTCCCCGAAGTCCTGCCTGCGGGCCTCCGAGGGCCGCGGCCCTTCCGCGCGCCCTGGCGCGAGGCGTTCTCCGAGAGCGTCCCCGCCACCGAGGAGGATGCCGCGTCGTCGTCGCCGTCGCTGCTGTCGTCGGCCGCCGTCGTCGATCGAGCGCGGCCACGCGCAGAGGGGGCCAGGGGCAGGGGGGAAGGCTTCCCAGAAACGCCCTGGCTCCTCAGGAGGCGCGGGCCGCGCGTGCAGATGGAAGGCCGGCGCCTTCTAAAAAGCGGCCGCTTTCTAAATTGCACCAGGGAAAAACCCAAATCAATGGATGGTTTTCGATAAAAAGGGGGTCGACCGGGAACACGGGAACCCAGAACCCACCGAAATCGGCCGGGATCCAATAATCAGGAACCCGGGAACCTGGAATTGGGAACCCGGGAACCCAGCCGGCTACCAAAATCGGCGGGACATTTTCGCCAAATCTTCCACTTCTTTCCGCCAGGACCCCTTCAGTGCAAGCACTGATTGGGGAAAAAGCCTTCCCCCCTCCCCCATACCCCCCTGTGCGCGCCGTCATAAGACGACGCGTCGTCGCCGTCGCTGCCGTCGTCGGCGGGCGTAGTCGATCGAGCGGTGCAGCCTTAGTTTAAGTCGGGCCTTTCCCTCCACAGAAAGAATATTCAAAAATAGTCAAGAAATAGTCATGGGACGATTTTTTCAAAAGTATGTGTTGACTATTTTGGAATATTTTTGGGGTCTTTTTTAAAATAGGTTTCGCCTAAAATCTCCCTGTGGGGGGACACGCCCGACCTCAGCTTTGGTGCCTCGGGCCTTGCCCGGTGCGCTCCCGGCGCTCTGTGGGGCCCACGGGTGCCTCCGAGGGCCTCCCGCGCGGCCCCCGCGGCTGCGGCGCGCGTTCCCGTCCGCCAGCTCGTGCTGTTCCGTGCTGGCGTCGAACCGGGGCGACGGCCGCGCTGCGGGAGGCCCGCATCGGGCCCCCGGGGGTCGTCGAGAAACGGCCATGGGCGACGGTTGTGCGTGCAAGGCGAGGTCGATCAGTAATTATCGTTATTCCGACCCCCATCCCCATCCTCGTCCCTTTCGATGCCCCCCACCAAATTGCCTCCCCAGTTGGGGATACACCCCTCGAAACCAGCAGGGAACGACCTATGTTCCCATCAGGGGGGGAAGTCGGCCAGCGGGGCCCACGCCACGCCGCTGGGGGGGGATCGGTGAGAGGATACTCAGGGGCGACGGCCGCTTGTTATAAAGTGCTGCGCTGCCGGAGGTCCGCCTCGGGCCCCCGGGGTCGCCGGAAAACGGCCATGGGCGACAGGTGTGCGTGCAAGACGATCGGGTCTAGCCAGGACCCCGGGTAAGGGGACCCGGTCAGCAGTATGGCCCCAGGGCCCCTAAATTGGCCAGGCCAGAATCAATAAACCAGGTCTGCCGTAGCTGGTGTTTTTCGAGTGACGGCAGTTCCGGTTAGTGGAACGGGGCGGGGGGGGGGGGCGTCCCCCAGTGCACATCACTAAACCACTAAACCCAGTTCTGCCAACGCCCGAGACGAGGTCGAGAGGTTCAGGGGCCACGTCGCACGAATGGCGTGACGTCGGATGCATGAGTCGGCGGCGGAATCCGAACCCTACCCTCGCCATCAACGATTCAGGCAACTCGAGGGGGGCGGCGGGGGTAGGGTTCGGAAGTAGTCGAACACGTTGCGAAGTCAGAACCCTACCCCCGCCTCCCATCGATTCAGGAGAATCGATGGTTGGGGGTGTAGGGTTCGGATGTCGTCACTGAGTGAGGACTCGTGAGATTTAGTTCGTCCGATCCGCACCTCCAGGCACCGCTGGTCGAATCTGTAGGTATATAACTACAGACATGGTAATTGAGGAGCGAGGACTGCGAGGGATACAGCATTGACCATGCTTTGAAGTGTATAGCCCAATGTCTTCATCCGTCGCCAAGCACGCGCGCGCGCGAAGAGACCCACGAATGCCCTCACTCTCCCCCCCCTCCCCCTTGCACGCTTGTTGGCACGCATGCAGTTCGTGTCAGACTGTTTTTTTTCTGTTCTGCATCAGCGTGCCACGTTCTTGATCAGGAGATTTCAAGGCGACGGCGACGTGCTGAACGGTTCGGTGAACCACAGGCGCCAGCATGTTGTTATGTGTCCTGGCCACTCTCAGAGCTGCACACGTTGTTTGATATCCGATTGTCGAATGTCCAGTGAATAATTATGTTAGTGGATCTTCTGTGCCAGGTCTGGCCATAGGTTCCATGCCCATTTCTGCTATAGATAGTCGGAGTAAGGGGTTCCCGCTCACGCGAATCCATTGAACATCGCACGTTTCTGAGTGTATGTGTGTTGGCTCCTTCAGGACGAGGTGAGTTTGACCCCTGCTTCTTCTTCTGCCTCTTCTTCTTCTCATCCTCCTTTCCGCTAGGGGGGAGGTGCCGTGGGGCCTGGTCGGGAGCGTCCTTTGAAAGAAGGGGGAGGCGAACGATGAGGGAGAATGTGGCGGAGCAGGTGGAGGAGGGGAAGAAAGAAGAGGTGGATCAGGGAGATGACAGCAAGGAGGGGGCGCAAATCAAAGGGGAAAGTGGGGGGAGGGGGTAGGGTGAAGGGGAGAAGAGCGGGAGGATGGGAGGAGGAGGAGGAGGAGGAGGAGGAGGAGGAGGGGGAGGAGGAGGAGGAGAAGTAGGCGGAGGAGGAGGAGGCGGAGGAGGAGGAGGAGGAGCGTGACGACGAATAACATGAGACGGATGATAATTTCAGGAGTAGGGCAGGGAGAAGAGCACGAGGAAACGGAGGATGGGGCGTGGAGGCTGGGAGGAAGAAGGTGGGAAAGTGAGGGGCGTGGAGGATGGATGCGCTCCTCACCGCCCGCGTGGTCCTCTGGGCCTGTTTTAGGTTTGTTTGTAGTCGATGTGTATCGAAGGCGCCTACGGCGAGTCACCGCCGCCCCCATGCTTTTTCTGGAAGCGCATCTGTTGCCAAACGTTGGGCCAACGCCGGGCCATTGTGTTGATCTGTGTGCGCCTCCAGCTGGTGTGGAAACCCTTGGGGGAACACTTGGGGAGTTAACATGGAGAGCGGGGGAGAGGGAGGAGAAGGATGAGGAGGACGCGGAGGCCTCTTGGGGGCCTCTTGAGGACCTCTGGGGGGCCCATTGGCCTGCGGAGGCCGTCTTAGGGGCTTCGCTTGGCCGTCTTGGGGCCCTCTTGGAGCGCTTGTCTTGAAGGTTTCTGGGGCTGACTTGGAGCCGCCTTGCGGGCCCCTTGGTTTGCCGTCCTGGGACCCTCCTCATCATCATTATTCCTCATCTCTCCTCCCTTCATCCCTTCCTGCCCTCCTCCCTTTCTCCCTCTCTTCCTCCCGTCCGCCATGCCCTCATCATCATCCCTCCCTCCCTTCCCCCCCTCCTGGGTGCTCTGGGAGCGTCGTGGGTATTCATCTTTGAGGCCTCTCGGGCCGTCTTCGGCTGCCAGAAGCCCGAGAAAGGCGAGAGCGCGAACAAATTTGAAACCAGAATGGAGCATCAATCGAAGTAGAAACAAACGCCATAAGCATAAGCTGTTGGCGCTCCGCGCCCATTTCTTGGATCCGCGCTGGTCCCCCCACCCCTGGCGGCGCCTCCAGCGCCGCCAGGGAGGGCGTCCACCGCCGATCCCAGAAATCCGCGCGGATCGCCAAAAGCTCATGTTTATGACGCTTGCTCTTTTTATCATCAAACAGTTTGTCCTCTTCGGGCCTTCGTGGACGTCCTCATGGAGCCCTCTGGGGCCGTCTGGAGGGCCGCGCGGGCGAATCTACTGGCACACGTGCCCGAGCAGGAGCTGCTGATTCCCAAGTTCTGCTGGTGTCCGCCACATTTGGATTCTTAGAGGTGGTCGAAGGACGTGGGCCTCAAGGCCCCGATCCAATGTGGGTTCTTGGAAACGGGTGGGCATATTATCTATCTAAACGCGGAGCTAAGGAAGTTGATATCACCAAAGGAGTTTTGTGGAGTTTGTGCAGCATATCTTCGAGGAAGGTCGCATGATGGCGAGGTACATCAGTTGGGCTTCGGTAGGGCTTCTCCAACAACAGCTGTGGGAGGAGAAACCCTGCCCTTCAGAGCTGACGGGACAAGGGACGAAGAGACACATCTAGGGAAACAGAGCGAGCAAGGGGGTGGCCTTGGAAGGCCTCTTCGGGCCATCCCTGGGTGCCGCGTGGGGGCGAGGGGAAGGGGAGGAGGAGGATGAGGAGGACGAGGACGCGGATGAGGACGTGGACGAGGAGGACGAGGATTAGGACCAGGCTGAGGACGACGCGGACGAGGACTCATGGAACCATCTAGAGGTATTATTGTGGCTGCTGTTGCTGCTGGTGCTCTCTGGGAGTTGTTGGGGCCTTCTTGGAACCCTCTTGGTAACCCTGGAAGGTTTCTTCGGATCATATTGTAGGCCATCGATTACATATGGGGGGGTCCCAACTCAGCTGCCTCAGGAGCCGGCAAACCTCTTCTTGGGGCTCTTTTGGAGCGTTCTTGGAGCGGTCTTGGGGCCGTTTGGAGCATCTTGGGAGCCATCTTGAGCCAGCTTGGGCTATCTGAGCCATCTTGGAGGTCATCTTGGGCTCTCTGAGGCCGCTCGGGGGCCTCGTAGGGGGCCTCTCGGGTGCCTTCTGGGGCCCTCTTCGGACCCTCTTGGAACCCTCTTAGGGCTCTCTTGAGGCTCTCTTGGGAGCTCTGGAGCGCCTCTTGGGGCCATCTTCGAGGCTATCGATCAAAGGAGGGAGGGTCCCGGTGGAGGCCCCCCCCCTTGCGGGCCACGATCCTGATGAGGGGTGTCCAAGATTTGCCCTCCCAGGGGTTAATCTTGGACGCTCCAACGACTCGCGGCCCCTCGCGTCCAGTTTCACGGGAGGGGGTAGGGCGAGGGGTAAACTCCTTCCCGCAGAGGCATAAGGGTTTTTGGAAGACGAAGAAAAACATCGCTAGACCACCTGCGCCCAGAGGGCTGGTGGGATTGTGGGGTCACGGCGAAGACACAAACGCATCTTGACAATTTGCGTTGGGGCGATCGGAGCCACTGCGACCCCGCGGAGCTGCAGCGAGCGATGATGATGTTCTTGGTGCCAGTCCCGAAGTGGAACACGCTTTTCAGGACGCCGAGGAAGTTGCGGATCCAAGGCAGGCGGCCGACATTTGATTTCGGCAGTTGGGTCATGAACCATCGTGGTTTTCCAACGCGGTGGTCTGTACCATGTGTGTTTGTTCTTTCGGCGAAGTTCGATGGCAACATTCTCAACCTTGAGAAGGTGTGCAAGGGTCTCGGATCGGAGTCGGGAGGAGGGCCACAAGACGCAGATTAAGAGTATCCGTCGTCTCTTCAGGACTCATGGCGAAGGCGCGTCGCTGGGATAATGTTTCCAGTTCGCGTCTTTTGGCCGGTACATTTGTCATGGATTATTGTGTGTTGGTGGATCGGTTCTGGTCCCTGCAGTCTGCTGCGAGAGCTGATATATGTTTTAAGTCGCCTGGACTGATAACTAGCTTGGTCTTTGTGCTCGGCATGCCGCGCACGCTCATCGGCTAGCATTTGGTGTTTGGGGCCGCCCGCATTCGGCATTGGCGGCGGCCGCGGTGGACAAACAGCTGAGGGGTGCGCCCGTCCCGTCGGGCGCACCACTGCGAAGGATCAAGGATCAATGAGGAGGAAGAACACGAGAAGGAGGGGGATGGAAAGGAGGAGGAGGAGGAAGAGGAGGAGGAGGAGGAGCAGGAGGAGGGAGGAGGGAGGAGAGGAGGAGGAGGAGGAGGAGAGGAGGAGGAGGAGGATGGGGAGGAGGAGGAGAGGAGGAGGAGGCGAAGGAGGACGAAGAGGAGGAGGAGGAGGAGGAGGAGGAGGAGGAGGAGGAGGAGGAAGAGGAGGACGAGTGGGAGCAGGACCAGGAAGAGGAGGAGGGGGAGAGCGCAGGGCGGGGCATCGACCCACTCGGACGTCCACCCGCACCTCGTTGTCTATGCCCGCGGGCCCGCGAGCCCAGCGCCCAGGGCGCGGCGGCGGGCGCCGACCAGGCGCAGTTGCAGGAGGCGCGGGGGGGCCGGCTTCGCCACTCCTATCGGGGAGTCGGGGTTCAAGGGACGAGGGACAATGCAAACGGGGGTCAGTCAGGGCGCCGGATCTTGCAGGATCCAGCAGAGCCAGGATCGCCTAGGATCCTGCAAAGCCCGGCTGACTCGGGTCTGGAGTAACCCGGGCCAGTAAATCCCCGAGAGGGGGCGCTCTGGTGGCCTCTTCGGCTCGGCTTGTACGCGCGTGGGTTCTAGGGCCTCCTGTGGCTCGGATGCAATTCCTGGGAGGTCAAATTCTGATTTGGCCCTGGTTCGAAATCCAGCGTAAGGCTGCATAATCCCGCTTGATCTGGCTTGACCTGGCTTCATCCCGCTCAATCCCGCTTGCTCCGCGGCCTTATCCGGCGTAACAGCCCCCCAGTGGGCCTTCATTCTCCTGAATCCTTCCGACGGAGACCTCCCAGTGCCTCTAACTGTGGGAGGATCCCCCGTGTCCAGGGCCAGATCCGCTGGTCGAATTCTGGTCAGAGCGCGCCTCAGGAGACGTCTGGACGGGGATGGGTTACGACGCCCAGACTTCCGGGAGCCACCAAGAAATCACCACGGCCGGTTAGTTTTTTGGGCTTGGCCTCGCCCTGAATCTCAAGATCGGCCACGCGCAGGGGGGGGCTATATATGGGGGAGCGGGGAAGGCTTCTTAGAATTTCCTTGCTTCTTGGAAGGCGCGGGCCTTGCCTGTAGATGTCAGGCCGGCGCTTTCTAAGAAGTAGCCTCCTTCTGTCTAAAAAAGAAAAAAAAAAAAACGCCGTAAAACATAAGCTTTTGGAGCTCCACGCGGTTTTCTTGGATCCGCGCTGGGTCTCTCTGGTGCCGCCTTCGGCGCGCTCCGCGCGCCAGCTAGCCCAGGTCCAAGAAATCCGCGCGGACCTCCGACAGTTTATGTTCATGTCATGTTTTCGTCCTCTATTCTAATTATGAAACCTTCCCCCCTCCCCCTACCCTCATTTGCGCGCCGCCAGCAAGAGCGATTGCACTGAATCAGAAGAAGCGGCATAAGCATACGTGTCCGGATCTCCGCGCGGATTTCTCGGGATCGGCGCCCCCCTGGCGGCGCTGCCAGCGCCGCTCTTTGGCGCGCTCCGCTCGCCAGGGAGGGGGGTCCAGCCCGGGAGGTAATGTTTCTATCCCAACCCACGACTTCTCGACGAAAAATGAAGCGGCGAAGAAAAGGAGGGCAACCCTGGGACACACCCCCAGGGGGCTATAATAGGCTATTCGGACGCACCCCTATCTAGGATGGGCGCCAACCCCCTCGTGTATCCCAGGGTTGGGCCCCAAGTTGTTCGTCCACTCGAAAACCTCCCAAAGCCTGGAATAGGGGTCGACATATCCCCTGTTAGTTTTCGGTTTTTCTCTATTTCAGATGACGCCTAGTGGGCACGAAGCGTGAGAGGGGCGTGTCGAACGGGGCGAGGGGACCGCACGCGGGGCTCTTCGTTGGAGCCCCTCCACGGGCGCATGAGAGCGTGCGGGGGGGCGGGGGGCGGGGGTGGTGCGCGGCGACCGCGTGCGATTTCGCCCACCGGGGCCTGCAGGCCCCATGAGCACACGTCGAGGCCTCTTAGGCCGGGTCGGAGCAGATGTGGTCGCCGCTGCATCGGCGACGCGGCTCGATGTGGAGCCCGGTGTTCTCCACGCCGGCGTCGCCGATGTATCGCCGACGCATCGCCGATGCATCGTCGATGTGTCGCCGATGCATCGGAGATGCGGCGCGATGCTCCGACCTTGTCTGGGAGGCCTCTGCACACGGAAACGCGGCAGGTCGGAGGATGCTAAGGCAGTGTGTAGGTTCGCACGGAGTGTTCGGTCTCCGTCCGGACTGACTCCGTCTTTCACCACCCACCAAAACCACCCCAACCCAACCCGAAGGCCGCCTCAGTTGGCCTCCCATTCTTGGTGGGGGGGTGGGGCGTCCAGGAGCATAGAAAAAAACACATGTGGAACGCGCACCGTTCCCTAACCCGAAATTTGGGTCTTCGAGTTAGGGCGATGTGGTCTGGCAGGTAGTCGTAAGTCCGGCATGCCCCTCTACAGGAGGAATACTCGAAACAAGCATCAGAAAAAACATTGTCTGGTGACGATTGCTCGTGCTCTTTTGACCATGCTCGATTCTGTTTTATGCTATTGTAAATGTCCTTCACACATCTCCCTGTATGAGGACATACACGACCTGAAGGTAGGCAGACTTCGTCCTGACTCCAGCCCCTCCTGGGCGGGGCGTGCAGAATCGGCGTCACCCCAACGTACTACTATATGTAGTACGGCGCGTAACCCCGACGTAACTCCAGGGGCGACGCGCGCACCGAGAAATTTTACAGTACATGTGTCGTGGCGGGCGCTTCCTGGCCACACCGCTCGGTAAACGATGTACTACAAGATGGGTGTACTATATGTTCGGGTCGGACGCGCGCCTCCAGGGATCGCAGATCGTACCAGTGTGTCTCTGTGCGTCCCACGGAAGTCCGGCTCGAGGCGGGGCTGCGGCCGCAGCGGCCGGGCACGCAGCAGCGGCGGGTCAGCGGCGGCCCTTGGGGCGGGGAGGGCGGCGGGGCGAGCGGCTCGCGCGGCTCGCGGAGGCCAGGGCCCCGCAGTCCAGGGTGGGGGGTTCGGGGGCGGCAAAGAGAGGGGTGTGGACCAAGGGGGGGGGGGATATTATGGCGGAGGGCCGTGATATTTCCCCAGATTTCGTGACGTCCCTTCTTATTTCAGTACGCTCCAGGCCCCCCCCCTCGTGGGCCGCGCACATGCCGCCGGCCATGATTTGGGCCCCCCCCCTCTTGGACGCCCCCCTTTGGGTCGCCCCCGAGGGGTGGGCTCGTCGCTGCGAGGTCGTCGCTCCGCGGGTGCGTCCGTCGTCCGCCGTCCAGGCCCAGAGCTGTCGTGTGTCGCTGCTCTCGGGCTCCAGGGGATCGCTTCCTGGGCCCTGGGGTGCCTCCCACGAAGGACGACCGAGGATGAAGAGCTGGTCCCGGCGAGAGTCCCAGGGTCCAGACCAGTTGCCCCCGGGACACGTTTCGTCGTCGACGGTGGTGTTGCGTCTCGGGTGCCGCCCTCGGGTTTGAGATTGGTGCTGGCTATCCTGTGGGCCTGCTGGGGTCGGCTGGGGCTTCTCAGGGGCGTGGGTGCCGCTTGTCACACGAGACTGCGCGCAGACAGCCCGTCGGATCATGTGTGTTGTATAAGATACAATGAATTTTTCGGGCCTCCACCTCTCACCCCTTCCCCCCCCCCCGACCTTTACCTTGGACATCGGGGGGGGGCGGGGAGCAGCAGAAGCGCCGTCTGTATAACGTGTTATGCATGTGTTCTCCGTCTCAAGTTCTTTGGGGCTCAAGCGTTCATGCAGATTTCGCTTGAGCTCGAGTCAGTCTGCTCGACTTCTCCCTCTCGCGCGGGCAGTGCGATATCTTCTGCTGGCTCGTCCTGGGAACTGGTGGGCTCTGAGTGTGGGGAGCGCCCGATCTTCTTTGCAGGGCAGGCGCCGAGCCTGCCAGAAGGCGGGGGTCGAATCCTCGCGACGGCGCGCTGTGGCGGGCCTCTCCTGGTGTTCCTCTGGACGCTCGTGACCGTGGTCCGTGACCCTCCGAGCCTCGAGGAGGAGCCGCTGGAGGGTGAGGAGTTCACGCCCGAGCGGGTTATGCCAGTGGAAGTATGGAGCAGGCGCTACTATCGCCGGAGCGCGACAGATGGTCTGGAAATTTTCTTAGTTCGACGGAAGACTGGGAATTGCTGGGCGGCCCTGCTGCCCGATCTCTCCATGGGTACCATCACGATCACTGCGAAGACGACGGTCTTCTCCGACCCGGTGCCAGGCATCCGCTGGCAGGCGCTTCCAGCACTCACGCAGGTGCAGAAGAACAGCTTCATGCAGCAGGCTACGGACGGTCTGCGGGCAGGTACTATCCCGCCGCTGGAGCTGTACCGACCGGGTCGTCAGGCCCAGCAGGCTGTCGCCGTCAACGTGGTCTATGCTATGGCCAGCTCTGCTCGCTCTTCACTGCGTACTCTGCGGTGGGCGTTGCGCTCTCCGTATCGTGTGCTGGGGCTGCTGGCGCTGGGTTTCGTGCTGTTCGAGGCTCTGAAGTACCTGGGGGTGGTGGATATGATCGTGGAGACGTGGTCCGCGCTTGTGAGCTGGATGGTGGCCTGCAGGGACACGGTCATCGAGTCGTCCGAGACAATCCAGGAGTGGGTGTCCTACGGGGGCGAGTGGGTGGAGTGGGCTCGGAAGCTCATGCCGTTGCGGCGCTGGGCGGCCCTGCTGCTGTCGCTCGTCCTGCTCATGATCTGGGGAGCTCACGAGATGCAGGAGGCGGAGGAGACTGGTCTCTCGTCGGTGGCCTCGTCCTCTGCATCATCTGTGGTCGGCGACGTCGGGGGTGCTTCGGTCGTGGGGCCCCCTTTGCCGCCACCTGGAGGGGCTCCTCAGCCCGTCGCTGCTGCTCCCGACGCCGCCCTTGTGGCCCAGTTGGACGACTTAGCCGAATCTCAGAGGGCGATGGCCGCGGAGCTGAACGAGATCAGGATTGCCGAGCGGGCTCGGGAGCTGAGGCGCTCGGCGATGGTGTCATCGAGCGCGGACCGTGGTGCCGAGGTGGCGGCTGCCAACCAGCTGCAGATCCAGTCCATGCTGAGCCGGCTCGACGAGTTCGAGGCTCGCTTGCAGGGAGGTGCCGTGGCGGCAGCGCCTGCGGTGGCAGCGGGAGCCTCCCCTGCCACGCCCGTGGGCACGGCGGAGGGTCCCTCATCGCCGGCGCGCGGGGACGCAGCGGTGCCGATGGAGACCCCCGACAAGCGTGCGGCCTCGGAGCCTGCCGAGGCGGTGTCTTTGGCCATCAAGCGGATGAGGTTCAAGGCTCAGATGCCACAGCAGGTCTTCCTGGAGCAGCTGGAGGACTTCAAGGAGTGCCCAGCCTCCGAGTGGGCGACGAAGATGCCGGAGGGCTACAGGGAGAGAATCGCGCCGGACGTTCTCTCGGAGGTCTACTCGACTGGGAAGACGGCGGAGGCGTGGTCGAGGGACTACATCAGGGATCGTGGCCTCGCCGACTGCAACACCGCGCGGGAGATGATCGCGACCTTCGCGGCCGTGGACACCATGCTCATGACGGACCGCCAGAAGGGGCTCTTGAACCAGGTGAGCTTCGAGAGGCTGGTGCGCAAGGGTTACGCTCTGGTGAGGGCCTACCGCAACGTGCACTGCCGCGACGACTGGAGCAGGCCCAAGGACGCCAAGAGCTGGAAGTCCAAGGTCGACTGGGAGGCGGCGCGGCGCTTGGATCCGCAGCTGGCCGACGAGAGCACGATCAGGGTCATGAGTGCCGAGGAGGAGGTGAAGAAGGCAATGGGTCGAGATGCGCAGCTGATCAAGGCGCGCACGGACCTGGACGGCGGTGGTGCGAGCCCGCCGTGAGCCCCAGAGGACGTTCCACGGGGCTGACTGGCGAAGGTCCGCCAGGAGCCCCTGCACGCGATCGGCTTCGTCACCGTGGCTGGTCAAGTTTTCTCGTCTACTTCTGGGTTTCGAGTCTGTGGGACTTCGGCAAGAGCGTCGGGTTCCAGCAGGTGATCTACTGCACGACGAATTGGGCTATTCATGTCGAGGAGGCGGGACGTCCTGTCGGAGGTGGTGCTCATCCCACGACCGGAGAGGCCGACGTCGAGCTCACGGCGGGTGCTCTCACGCTGGCGGGAGGAGCTGGACGTCGCGCAGCGGGCCAATCGGTGCTTGCTGGGACTCCGCCAGCTCTATCGTGGGACGTTGGGCGACGAGCTCCTGCATCCTGGGGAGATCTGGGGTCAGGGGCCACTGCCCAGCACCATGGACGGGGACCTCTCGAGGCGTGTGCTGGAGGAGGTACGTCGCCTACCACCGCCTCCCTCGACGCCCGAGCAAGGAGCCGCGATCCTGCGGCTGCGCCCCGCCGCTACGGCGGCGGAGAACCAATCCCGGTCGACCTATACCCAACGGTTGGCCGAGCTGCGGAGGAGGTGTGCTGGTGGACAGGTACGACTGCCAGACCGGGGCGAGACGTTTCCCGCCCATTGGGAGCGGGTCGCTCTTCCCCCCCCAGGCTCAATGCCGGTGAGTGCGAGGTCTGCGTCGCCGAGAGTGGCTCAGATGCTAGACGATTTTCGGAGGGAGATGCTGAAGGAGGACGGCGAGGAGTGCGTCAGGGCCGCGGAGGTGAAGAATTACGTGGGCCCGCACTTCCGCCGCAAGAAGGACATGCTGATGCTGGCCAAGCGCATGGCGCTGGCTGGGATGCTGTGCCGCTGCGAATCGAAGGTGGACGAGGTCGGGCTGTTCTGTGTGGTGAAGAAGGCCGAGGTCGTGGACGGCGAGCCCTTGGTGTCATTGCGTTTGGTTTTCGACCAGCGGCGGTCCAACCTACGCTGGCGGGCGCCGCCGTGGTGTGCCATGGGCGGGGTCAGTGCCATGTCGTTTTTGGACGTGTCCGAGGAGATGACGGAGGAGGGCGCTCGAATGGTTTTTGGTACTGGCGACCTCCCCGACTTCTACTACACGCTGGACTTGGGCGAGGCGATCGCGCCCTACTTCGTGCTGCCTGGAGTCCGAGCTTCGGAGCTTCTCGACGTTCTCCCCTCGGACGCCCGCCTGAGCGGGTCAGGCGAGCACGTTGGTGTGCGTGTGGCGCTGATGGGTTTCTCTTGGGCCTGCTGGATGGCCCAGACGACTATGGAGGACCTGTTCAACTCTGGTCCCTCCATGGGGATGCCCGCCCTTGCCGAGGAGCAGCGTCTGGCCGAAGGTGGCCCGCTGCCCCTGATCAGTCGGGAGGTGCCTGCGGCGCACTACGAGTACATCGACGACTTCGGCATCATCGGGGTGGACTACCCTCCCATTGCCGACGCCGAGCCGCCCACGCGGATCAGGGACATCTGGTTGGGAGCCAAGTACTTGGTGAACGCCGCGGGTTTCAATGTGCACAAGGACGACTGCTCGGGACAGGCCCGGATGATCGGTGGAGACTTCGTGGGCACACGCCTAGCCCCGAACCAGGACAAGATGTGGCTGGCCGTGGCCGGGGTGAGCGAGATCCTCAAGCAGAGGTCGGAGTTCCCGGACGCTGTGGCCAAGATCGTGGGTATCCTGTCCTGGGGCTTCTTGATCACTCGAGGGGCCCTGAGCGTCTTCTCGGAGGTCTATCACTGGTGCATGGAGTTCCGAGGGGGCCCCCGCCGTCGGCTGCCCGACGAGGTCCTCCGCGAGCTGGCTGTGGCAGCGGCTGTGGTGCCGCTGGTGTCTGTCGACCTGGCCATGCCCTGGGACCCCACGGTGACGATGTTCGACGCGAGCCTCTACGGCGGGGCCATCATCTCGGCCCAGGCCGACATCCAGGAGATGCGTCGAGAGGCCCGCTTTGCTGTCAGAGGAGGGTGGACCGTCTGGACTGGCATCTCGTCTTCCTGGGCGGCGGACTCTCGGGCAGAAGGCGAGGCGCATCGGCGAATCGCCGAGGGAGTCGAGCTCGGGATGCGCGTGAGGGCACCACCGGTGCACGCTTGCTGGGACGACATGTCGAGGTGGAAGGAGGTGGTCCGCTGGCGCTGGGACGAGAAGGAGCACATCAACCTGCTGGAGATGAGGACGGGCCTGGCTGCGGTGAGGCACTCCGCTCGGTCGCGTGCGAGCTGGGGCCGCCGCCATCTTCGCATCACCGACTCCATGGTGTGTCTGGGCGGTTTCAGCAAGGGCAGGTCGGCCAGCAAGCCGATCCTCATCTTGTGCCGCCGGATGGCCGCGATCGACTTGGGTTGCGGCATGAGGGAGTACTGGCGTTGGGTGCCGTCCGACCGCAACCACGGCGACGGCCCCAGCCGAGGCTTCCCGATCGGGCAGGCACCGAAGGAGCGACTGCAGGGCGAGACCGTGCTGCCCGCCGACACGGGTCAGGTGATCGAGGAGTTGGCGGACATCGCGGAGGAGGATCCCTTCGCGCCGCTGCGGCTGGGTCGGACCGTGAGGGCGAAGGTGCTGCGCTTCTTTCACCTCTGCAGCGGCCACACGCGGTCGGGCGACTTGGAGTTCTGGCTCGCTCGTCTCGCGGCCAGTCGGGGGTACGTGGTGCAGTGCACGAACGTGGACATCGGGTTCGGGCCGGAGTTCGACCTGTCCGAGGAGGTGAACGTGCGAAGGCTGGAGCTGCTCGCCGAGCTGGAGGTGGATGGAGGCCATGCTGGACCCTCGTGCGCTACGTGGTCGAGGGTGCGCTTCCAGCCAGGAGGGCCCCCTCCTGTGCGCCTCCGCTCACACCCGTGGGGCCGCCCCGGTCTTCATGGCGCCGACCTGAGGAAGGTGGAGATGGGCTCGGCGCAGCTGTTGAGCAGCCTGCGCGTGCTCAGGGCGATCGCCCTACGAGGTGGCTCAGTCTCGCTGGAGCATCCTGCCGACCCGGGGAAGCCTCCGTTCCCCTCGATCTTTGCAACGACCGAGGTGCTGGAGTGGGAGGAGGTTCTCGGTGCCTACAGGGTGACCTCTCCTCAGTGCATGTGGGGCTGCCCCGCGCTCAAGTTGACCACTATCTCAGGGACAGCCAAGGACCTGCAGCGGCTCATTCGCCCATGTATTCACAAGAACCACACGGCGAGCTTGTGCGGGAAGGACGAGACGGGGCGTTTCAGGACGCGGGTAGCTCAGGCTTACTCGTCCGACCTCTGCCGCGCGCTGGCCGAGTGCCACCTGGGCGCGATGCTGGACGGGCGCGAGCGGCGCGAGGCGGAGTTCACAGAGAGGGCCGTGGAGCTGCTGATCAAGGAGACGCTCGAGCGGAGGCGGCGCAACATACGGGACATCGACGTGCTGCCTGCCTCTTTCCTGGAGGCCTCAGGGTGATCACCTCCAGGACCGGCCTCGGCGTCATGGCCTGCTGCTTCTTCCCTCAGGCTTGCCATGGGATGCCGCTCGCCGACGGTCGTCTGCGTCACCATTCCCAGGATCGGCGGATGCACGCTACCAATCGACGAAATGAGAGTCAGAGAGCTGGATCATCAGGCCTCATGCAGACCTCGGAGGCTGGGCTCTCGCTTCTGCCCTACTCGGTGGGCAAGAAGACGGCCCTCAACTGCTACGTGCCCAACGTGCGGCGCTTCCTGGAGTTCGCGCTGGACCTCGACCTGCCCATGATGAGCAGGGAGGAGATCGACAATTCCATCCTGGTCTACCTAGACTACCTGGTCGAGGACGAGGAGGTGGGACCGCACAGGGGCGACTACGTGGTGCACGGCATGGCGTTCGTTTGGCCTGAGCTGTCTACGGGCCTCCCGCGAGCCAATCGGGCCCTGCGGGCGTGGCACAAGATGCACGTGGCCGGCGAGGGTGGGCCTCAGCCACTCGAGGTGTGGGCTGCCCTGGACGAGGCCATGAGGCTGGCCGGGTCCGTGGAGGCAGCAGATGCAGCAGCGCTGGCGGTCGACGCCTACCTCCGCTCGGCGGAGGTCTTCGCGCTGCGAGTCGAGGACATCGTCGACGCCGACGATGACGTGGTGGCCATCAAGCTGGGCGTGCAGGAGCGGAACGAGCGCACCAAGACGGGAGTGAGGCAGGGCGTGCTGATCGACCGCCCGCACGTCGCCGACATGCTGCGGGCGCGCAAGGCGGCAAAGAAGCCGGGCGAGCTGGTCTTCGGCTGCTCGGTGGAGGCCTACCGTCGTGCCCTGCGGAAGGCCAGCGACGACATCGGCATCACCGCCTTCCCGGCCCACTCAGCGAGGCACTCGGGCCCCAGCCACGACGCGGCGGAGGGCTACCGGACGGTGTGGGCCATCCAGCGGCGCGGCCGCTGGGCGTCTGAGAAGTCGGTGCTGCGCTACATGAAGACGCACGCCCTGGTAGCCGAGAGCGGCCGTGCCCGCCGCCGTGATGGCGCGTGGCCGTGAGCTCCTGGCCAGGCAGCGGCCGCGCCCAAAGATGGCGCGAGAGTGAATGCTTTGATTCAATCGATTTTTTGGTTGGTCGGAGGCAGAATGATTTCGGCTGACGTGGCAACCCCGCCTACCCAGAGCCCTGGGCCACATCAGCCAGGCGCTGTGCGTATCAGCGGTGGGTTGGGGATTGTGAGTTCAGAGCGGGGCCAACCGCTGTGCCCGTCGCCCAGCCAGCCCGCCTCTGGACTTCAGCAAAGGAAGCCGCCGCTCTCGGCGGCACCCGGATCATCTGTCAGGACCGAAAATCGTCGGTCCATTGCTGTTGCCTCGTGGTCCTGATTTCTTTTGGCTGGCGCCGTTCCGCTGCTCCCGTCTTGGGGTGAGTTTTTCGGTGGTGAGCCTCTAAATGTGTGTTGTATAAGATACAATGAATTTTTCGGGCCTCCACCTCTCACCCCTTCCCCCCCCCCGACCTTTACCTTGGACATCGGGGGGGGGCGGGGAGCAGCAGAAGCGCCGTCTGTATAACGTGTTATGCATGTGTTCTCCGTCTCAAGTTCTCCCTGTTCCCTCCCTCCCTTCTTTCGTCTTCGTACTTTTCTGCCTCCTTTTCCCGGTATTGGGGATTGTGAGTTCAGAGCGGGGCCAACCGCTGTGCCCGTCGCCCAGCCAGCCCGCCTCTGGACTTCAGCAAAGGAAGCCGCCGCTCTCGGCGGCACCCGGATCATCTGTCAGGACCGAAAATCGTCGGTCCATTGCTGTTGCCTCGTGGTCCTGATTTCTTTTGGCTGGCGCCGTTCCGCTGCTCCCGTCTTGGGGTGAGTTTTTCGGTGGTGAGCCTCTAAAGGTTAGTTCTTCGGTGGGCCGCGACCTGCCATCCCTCCCCCTTCCCCGTCCGCACCCGAGCCCCTTCTGTCCACCCTGTTGACGAGCTCCTCGTGCCGTTTGAGGTCCCCTTGAAACCCATCCTGCGAATGTCTGAGGACTCGCTCACCTCTAGAGGGAGCTCCTCCTGAGCAGAGAACCCAGATGTCCACAGGGTCCATTTTCTGGATCCGGAAGAAAAGTGAATCCAAGACAGAAAGTGGATCCTCATTACACAGGCTCCCCCATCCTTGCTCCTTCGTCCTCTTCCCTCCTCATCCTCTTCCTCGCTCCTGTTTCCCCTCCCTCTGCTTCTCCCTTTTTCCTGCCTAATACTTACGTTCTTTCCTCTACCCTCCCTCTCTGACCACCATCATGCCTGGCCAGGGCCACAGGGTCCCACGATCCTGGCATCGTGGCCCTGTGCCGGAGACTCCTCGCCGCCCCCAAGAGCGCGAGCGCACGCGCGCCCAGGAAACGGCCAAGCGTATCAAGCGGGACGCGCGCTTCGGCGGCGTCGCCGTCGCCCCCTGCCGCGTTATGATGGGAGGAAGGGGGCGACCGGTGATCCAGAGACCCCCTCCTGCCGCGCTGTGATGGGAGGAAGGGGCGACGGGCGACCCAGGCCCCCGCGCGTCGTTGAAGGATCATGACGGGAGTTCTGTTGTGGCGTTCGGCCTCTCGGGGGCCTCCTCGGGCTCTGGGAGTGTCAACGGAAAGGCATGGGGCGATGATTGTGTTCCGAGGAAGGGGTCGAGACCTCTGGGGGTCCACGTCGTGAAAGAAACGAAGCTTGGGGGCTGGAGATGAGGTGAGGAGGACGAGGATGAGGAGGGGGACCAGAGCAAACCTCGCACGTATCGACCATGCTGCAATGCAATACACCCTCGTGTCCCAAGTCTCCGCAGAAGTCCGCACAAACCTTCCTTTCCGCCTCGGTACACGGTTCCTATAAAGACCGGCACACGATGGGTTTGCCATTCAAGTGAGTGCACCGTCTTGAAAAGGAATTGGTTGCCTTGCACCTTTCCATCCTTCCAGCGAGTAGTGAGGAATGCGCAATGCTATGATCATACAGTCCGACGAGGTGTCCAGCGAGATCCCCGTGTTTAAAGAACGAACCGTTCCCATGTGCGTAACCCTTCGCACAAGTTGTCACTTTTGATCTCGAAGGGACCCAGCTCCAACATAGACTCAAGCTGCCGGCTTGCAGATTTGAAGATGTCTCGAGCAAACGCCCATGATGACAAGGAACCGCTCGTCGTCTGCGCCACTGCTGCATCTGTCCGAGCTGTTTATTCTTGAATTCAAGCGAGTCTCCAGCGAAAGCCCCACTTTGAAAAGGAGCTGCCTGCTATCCTTGCAACTGGTGCAAGCCTCAAGGGAAGACCGTGCGCGTCGCCAACGCGAGAGCCCCATTTTTGGAAGGACCCCCTCTATCATTGTATTTGGTTAGTCCTTAAGTGAATGCGCGCCGCGCTGAGGCGAGAGCTCCATTTTGAAAACGACTCCGTCCCTCCATTCTTGAAAACGACTCCATTTTGAAGACGATTCTATTTTGAAACCGACTCCAGGTTGGCAAAAGCTCGCAAACACGAATGTGTTCGACGTGAAGGCGAGAGCTTCATTTTGGAAACGACCATGTTTGAAGCTGTCGCACATTTGAAATTCGAGATCATACATGGTGAGGAAGTCCCATGCCAAACTCCTGCCCCGCTACAGCTCTGGGTGCGCGACAGGGAGGAATTGCTTGTTTTGAAAAGGGATGGAGGAGGAGAAGCAGGAGGAGGAGGAGGAGGAGGAGGAGTAGGAGGAGGAGGCGGAGGAGGAGGAGGGGGAGTGCGAGGAAGAATGGGTTGTCACGATTCGGGTATTGCGTGTGCCTCCCGGGGGTCCCTCGTCGCCACTTGCGGGCCCGCCTCGAAAGCTCTGTTGGGACGCGCCGCAGGACATGACTGAGGGAGGGGGGGTGGGGGCGTTCCGAGGGGCAGCGGGGGAACCGTGCCGTTGGCATCGACGTTTTGCGCGGACTGCGCGCATCGTGCGGCGTGAAGTCTCGCGAGGGGCATTCGCGGATGGTTGCTTGCACGCGCACGGTCGGACTTGCGAGGGTAGGCCCTAGGGTAGGCCCTAGGGTAGGCCTAGAGTAGGCCTAGGGGTAGTACCTAGGGTAGGCCTAGGGTAGGCCTAGGGTGGGCATAGGGCCTACCCCTCGGCAAGCCTAGGGCAGGGCCTGCCACTAGGTCTACCCCAAGGCCTACCCTAGGCCTACCCTAGGTCCTACCCCATAGGCCTACCCTAGGGCGACCCTAAGGCCTACCCCATAGGCCTACCCTAGGCCTACCTCTAGGGCCTACCCCTAGGCCTATCGTAGGCTTTCCCCAGGGCCTACCCATAAACCTCCTGTAGGCCTATCCCTAGGCCTACTTCTAGGCCGATCCATCGGGCCAAACCCAGGTTTGCCTGTAGGGCCTACTCTAGACCTACCCTGGGGCCCATCCTGAGGGCTACCCTAGGCGTTGCCCCAGGGCTACCTCTAGGGCTGCCCTGAGCCTTGCCCCTGGTTGGGCCGTTGGGTCGGCCCTGCCCTTGCCCTGCCCCAGGCCCTCGGGTAGGGCCTACCCTTGCCCTGCCCTAGGCCCTCGGGTAGGGCCTAGGGTAGCCTTCCGCCTGGGCGATCTGCGTCGGGAAGAAAGTCGGCGATTACAAAGGGTATGGTTACGCCGGGGTGTGGCTTGCGATCGGCACCGTTGGGGCCCGGGGAGCACGACACTGCCCTCGTTGGGCCTCCTCGGGGCGCGGCGGAGAGCTCCGTCGAGGTCCCCGCCCGCCCCCCAGGGTGCCCCCAGGGCGCCGGCTGCAAACCAAACCCTTTGCAAACCACAACCTTCAGAGCCGCCGAGCAAGGTTCACTTAAGTCGGGCCTGTCCCTCTACAGGAGGAGTATTCAAAAACAGTAAAACATAGTCTGGGGATGATTTTCCTAGTTTTTTTCTAACAGTTTGGTGTACTTTTTGACTATTTCTGGTTGTTCGTCCAAAACCCTCCTGTAGGGGGAGATGCCCGACCTAAAGGTGCACCTTTCGTGCCCCGCAGGGGCCCTAAAGGGGACCCCCTGGGACCCACTTGGGGCACGCCAGGCGTACGCTTCTCGCCCCCCTCCCTCCCTTGATCGCCGCCCCCCGCAAGAAGCAGCGCCCGAGGCATGCAGGACAGGGAGGAGGAGCAGGACAGGGAGGAGGAGGAGGAGGAGGAGGAGGAGGAGGAGGAGGAGGGTCCTGCAGGTGGGGGTCTTCATCTCCCAGGACTCGTTTCGCATCTCCCAGGGCATCATTGCAGGCTGCGCCTTCGCCACGACGTTGCTTCGCGTGTTCCTCCTGCCCATCTTGGATGAGGTCATTCGTGAGATCGCGCTCACCGCGTACCTGGTGGTCGACGATTGCACGCTGTCCTGCACAGGCCGAGAGGACCGCGTAGTCCGCATGTTGTCTATGGGTACGCTCGAGCTGTGCACACGACTGGAGCTCGAGGGGCTCAAGGTTTCTCGCAAGAAGTGCCAGCTCACGTCGTCTTCAAGGAAAGTCTCCAAAGCTCCGGTTTCCAGGTTGCGCGCTTGGAATTTCTAAAGGGCTGAAGGTGTTAAGAACCTCGGTGTTGATTTCTCGCTGAGCAGGCCTCTTCGGGCCACTCAAGCGCGTAGGCTGTGCTCTATCAAGCGTAGGGTCCGTCGGTTTCGTCTGCTTCTGTCCGCTCGCAGAGGCCTTAGTAGAATATTCAAGTCTGGAGGAACCGCCGCCGCGTTTTACGGGACCAGAGTCACGGGCGTCTCCACCAGAGCACTCGAGAGTTTTGGGGCCATTTCGGCCTCGGCCATCTTTGGCCCAGCGGCGGGTCGGTCTCGCACGTTGCAGTTTGCTCTGTCGGCGGCCCCCAACACGGATCCCGTCTATGCGGCCAACAAGTTGCTGCTGCAGTTCTGGGGCCGTGCGGTCGTCGAGCATTGGTCTTCGGCTGCTTTTATGGCTGGGACCTTTGACAAGGTTCACGAGGCTTTCTCCAACAAAGTTATAGGACCATGTTCGGCCGTCTTGGCCACTCTGTCGCGCCTGGGCTGGAAAGCCACTGGGTGGGATCGGTGGGAGACGGCGGGGGGTACGGTGATTCAGCTGCAGAAAGTTTGGCCTGCCACACTAGGTAAGCTCGTGGACTTGGACACTGAGCGTGTGCTCATGGAGGGGCTGGCGGGGTCGACGGGGCTCGAATCCCTGTTCGGACCTCTCATGCTCGAGCTAGTGAGGCATACCCAGGCCCAGCTGTTTCGAGAGGGTGTTAAAGAAGGAGCCGCCTGCCTGGCCGCGCACGCCGCTGGAGGATTGTGGACGCAGCATCGCCTGTTTCACGCGCGTGCGGCCGTTCCCGCGACATGTGAGGTCTGTGGCCAGGAGGCGGGCGACACCCCGCATATGCTTTTTCGTTGTGATGTTTCCCAGAGGGTTCGGGACAGCCTCGGTCTCGATGCAGTGTCCCGGGCGGGGTCCGCCTGCGCCGAAGATGATGCTCTGCTGTTCCGATGCTTAGTTGATTCCAAGCTTTGCTTGCTGCCACCCCCCGACCAGTCGGGCCTGACTTTCTCGGACGGGCCGCTGGCGGGAGGAGTGCTCATTGGCACTGTTGCTAGTGACGCGAGCATCCTCGACCCCGATCTTCCGCTTTGTTCGAGGGGAGGCTGGGCGGTTGTTTCGGTCGAACAGCACGGGATCTCGCAGGGTGCTTTCTTTGGGCTTCTCCCCACTGCCTTGCACGAGATTGGCCTCGCTGAGCTCTGGGCTTTCTTTCAGTGCCTGTCTTTCGCGGCTGTGCCGATCACGATCGTGACCGACTGCCATGCGATCGTCGACGGGGTAGCAGCTGGCAAGGCTCGATGCTTGCGCCCGAACCGACCCTATCCTGAAGTCTCGGATCGTATTTGGTTTAAGTTGGGGGACTTGAGGGCCGACGGCGTTTCGGTTCGCTGGGTTCCGTCCCGCAAAAGCTGGCCAGATGCCCAGAGATGGGGCGTGCCCTGGCCCTTTTTTTCGAGGCAATGTTCTGGCGGATGAGTTCGCTAAGCGAGGGGCCACAGCGCATCCCAGGGACGAAGATTGGGCCCACAGGCGCGCTTTGGCCTGGTGGGCTAGCCGTCACGTAGCGTACTACACTGGTCGTAGCCTGCACCATTGGGCGCTTTCGGATGTTCCTGATGTAGTCCGTCCTAAGGCGGTCAGGGTCCGCGTTGACCCTGTCGATCTGGGTTCGGACCCTCGGGGTCAACAAGTCAATCATGTTCGCGGTCGCTGGGGGTGCGTGTCCTGCGGTCGATCGGCCTTGAATCGCTGCAAGGTGCTCTCTCGGCCTTGTCCAGGGGTCCCAGACATTTTGTCTCGTGCCCACCCCCTCCCATCGGTTGTGGTGGGCGGGGGGGGGCCCACGGAAGGACTTGTTTGGTGCTCGCGCTGCGGTGCGCATGGGGCCCATCACGTGCCCAATATCGGCAGGCCTTGTGTTCCTCCCACGGACTGGGGCCGCCGCTCATTGCAGGCGTTGCGAAATTGGGAAAAAACTTTTCCCCGGGATCCCTCCTCCCTCGCCCCTTTCCTGTCTCCCCTCCGCGGGAGCCTCGGGAGCTGGGTTGGATGGTGGGACTCCGCTCGGTCCTCTCTGAGATCGAGGATCCCGAGGAGTTTTATCGTGCGCCGGGGGTGGACGCTCCTCCTGCGCCCCCTCGTTCGCTCGCGCCTGCCCCGCCAGTGGCGGGCGGGACTGCCGTGGAGCCCAGAGCGGTGGCGGAAGCGGCAGTAGCGCAACCCGCGGAGGGCTCCCATCGTGGCTGAACTCGTGGGACTTGCTGGGGCGGTTCCTTTTGGGGCCGCCCCCAAAAGAAGGGAAAGGGAAAGAGAGGTGGAGGAAGAGGAGGAGGAGTTGCAGGAGCAGGAGCAGGAGGAGGAGGAGGAGGAGGAGGAGGAGGAGGGAGGAGCAGGAGGGGGGAGGAGCGAGGAGGTCGTCAGGACTACCACTGTCTGAGGCATGCGAGGGGCAGCAGAAGAGCGAGGAAGGTCGGCGAGGAGTAGGATTTTTTTGGGGGGGGCTTCGGAGGTCGTCGGACCGCCCAGGGCCGCTGCGTCTGCAGCATTTAGCGACCAGCACACCTCGCCCCCCCTCCCCCCCTGAAAGCACTGGACAGCAGGCTCACAGGAGCGACACGCCGCGTTCCCCTGCAGCTTCCTGCGTTCGAGGGAGCGCGAACAACGCCAGCATGGATCAGGGCGCGGGGATGCTCGTCGGGTCCCGCTTCCATGCAACATCGGCGCGCGTTGTCGTCAAATGAGGCCGCATTGGCCTCATGTGTCGGGCGTATTTTCCCCGATCGATGGATCTGGCGCCCACGCACCAGATCCACGGATTACTAATCCATGTTAGTGTGCGCCCGGTACATGCGTGTTGCTCCGTTGGCCCGTTCTGCTTCTCGCCCGCTCGGTCTCTCGATCGCCGTGTGCAGTGATTGTTTATGTGACACAGTTTCGATCGGCATTCTTTCTAACGCTGCCGGCGGAGCGCAGATGTGCCCAGGGATGCGCCCAACCCACCAGGGACGTTCGGCAGCACCAAGGGAGCGAGGCCGAGTTCGGACCCTCGCGTGGCCCATCGCTGCAGGAACCCCCAAGGGGCTGACGAAGTCGGGCATGTCCTTCTACAGGGGGAAAATTTACAAATAGTCAAAACAGACAGTCTGGGAGCGATTGTTCTATTATTGTTTGACCTCTTTGGGGTGTTTTTGACTATTTTTCATTTTTCGTCCAAACCCCGCCTGTAGGGGGACACGCCCGACCTAACTCTCCTTTTGTAACTCGGGGAGGCGAGGTTCCACGTGGGCCCCTGTAGGACGTCGCATCGCTGGATAACAGCCAGCTTCCTGTTCAGCAGCCCAGCTTTCCTGGAGGCCAGCACGTTCGGCGCATGTGATGCCCTCCTTGGAACCGCTTGCGGGCGACGGCACACTCATTCGTTCGCTCCCCAGGGGCCCCGGAGATGCCGGCGACACCCACGCCCAGGAGTATTCGTGGACAGCAGGCTCAAGCTCCAGTCGGCGCGGGGCGTGACCCAGCTGGGCTCCCGCGTTCCTGGCGCCTCGCGCACTCCCACCAGCCCCTCAGGAAGCGATCCCTTGGGCGAGCCGCCCCGGCCAACCCACGTTGGTGCCGAAAGTATGATCAAATGACCTGTCGTGGTTACTGCATAGGTTAATCAACAGTCTGCCTAGCACACTGGTCTGATAGTGGGTGCGTGATCGGTTGCGCTCTCATGCGTCGAACATAACATTGTTTGATATTGGTCCCATCATGGGTTGTGCGGCCCGAAAAGAACACTGCTTGATTTGTTGCGCATTCAATTGTCAACCATAAGACGGCTTATCATTGGTTGAGCCAGATGCTGCCCATCGGGCCGCCAATGTTGACATTGTTTGCTATTGGTTGCGCCATTGTTTGCACATTCGGGTGCCGAACATGAAGTTGCTTGCAATTGGTTGCTGCATTGGGTTCCAGACTATGCGGCCGAATGTAGAACGGCATTCGGCAGCCTGCTCTTTGCTGCCCCATCGATTGCGCAACTCGGCGTGTGAAAATGGCGGCCTATCATGGATTGCACCATCGGTTGCGCATTCGACCGCTGATCATAAAAATGCATGCTATTGTCAGGAGAAAAATATGCATAGAGCGTCACCACCCACCACACCACCCAACCCAACCCGAAGGTTCAAAAAAATACCCTCGATTTTCAGTGGGGGGTGGTCGGGAAACATCGAATTTCCCCTCCCCCAAACCCTAAATTCGAGTCTTCGGGTTGGGTTGGGGTGGTCTGGTAGGTAGTCAGAGTGGATAGGCATGAAATGAGGGTTCAGATGTTAGCTGCCATGCGGGAAGTGAACCTGTTCGAGCGGGCAAGTGAGGAATGGGTGTTCAGGCAATAGCTGCCATACGGGACGTGCACCATCCTCGAGCGGGCACGCGTGGAACAGGGGGTTTAGATAATTAGTTGGCATTCTTGAAATGAAATATACCCGAGCGGGCACGAACGAAGTGGCCTCGGTGAGAAAGAGCGCGTTTTGTGGTCGCTTGGCGGGGGGGGGGGTTGGAACCGCCCCCTTGGATTGAAGGGGGGAGGGTTCAAACCCCTTCTCTTCCGTGACGGAGGGGGGAGGGTTCAAACCCCCCACTTTTGGGCTCTCTCTTCCGTGACGGACGGGGGGGGGGTTCTCCCCTACTCCTCTTTCTTTTTCTTCGGGCTGGCGCTGGCGTCTCCACTGCAGCGTGCCGCGGTGGCGGCCCGCGGAAGTTGCCGCGTGGGGTCGCTGTGCCATCATACCCGTTTTTGATCGTCGCTCGTATGGGCTTCGAGCCCCTCGGCCGACCGTCTGGGGGGCATTTGTGAAGCCTCCTGGGCGCCTCTTGGGCGTCTTTCGGGACCTCTCAGCGGTTGTGGTGGGTTGTGGTGGTGGTGGTGGCGGTGGTGGTGGAGGTGGTGGTGGTGGTGGTGAGGTGGTCGTTATTGATGGTGATGGTGGTGGTTGTAGCGGTTGATGTGGTGGCGGTGGTGGTGGTGGTGGTTGTGGCGGTGGTGGTGGTAGTTGTGGTTGTGGTGGTGGGTTGTGGTGGTGGTGTTGGTGGCGGTGGTGGTGTGGTGGTTTGTCATGGTGGTTGTGGTGGCGATAGTGGTTGTGCCGCGAAGTTGTTTGTGATGGGGATGGTGGTGGTTGCAGTGTTGGTGGTGGTGGTGGTGGTGTGGTATTTTGTTGTGGTGGTGGTGGTTGTGGTGTGGTTTGTGGTGGTGGTGGTGGGTTCTGGTGGTGGTGTTGGCGGTAGTGGTGGTGGTTATGGCTTCATGGTTTGTGATGGTGGTGGGTGTAGTGGCGGTGGTGGTGGTGGTGGCAGGTTGTTGTGGTGGTGGTGGTGGTCGTGGTGGTGGTGGTGGTGCTGGTATGGTGTTTTGTTGTCGTGTCGGTGGTGGTGGTGGTGGTGATGTGGTGGTTTGTGGTGGTGGTGGTGGTGGTGTGGTGGTTTGGTGGTTTGTGGTGGTGGTGGTGGGTTGTGGTGGTGGTAGTGGTGGTGGTGGTGATAGTGGTGGTAGTGGTGGTGGCGGTGGTGGTGATGGTGTGGTGGGTTGCTATGGTGGTGGTAGTGGTGGTTGGTTGTTGTTGTTGTGGTGGTGGTGGTGGGTGGTAATGCTGGTGGTTGTGGTGGTGGCTGTGGTGGTGGTGGTAGTGTGGTGGTTTGTGGTGGTGGTGGTGGTGGTCTATGGTGCTGGTGGTGGTGGTTGCCTCGGTGGTGGTGGTGACTTGTTGGTTTGTTGTGGTTGCGGTTGTGGTGGTGGTTGTGGATTGTGGGTGGTGGTAGTGGTCGTCGCGGTGGTGATTGTGGTGTTGGTGGTGTGGTGGTTTGTGGTTGTGGTGGCGTTGGGTTGTGGTGGTGATGCGTTGTGGTGACGGTGGTGGTGGTGGTGGTTTGGTTGTTTATGGTGGTGGTGGTGGTTGTGGTGGGTAGTGGTGGGTTGTGGTGGTGGTGGTGGCGGTTGTGGTGGTGGTGGTGGTGTGCGGTGGTTTGTGGTGGTGGGGGTGGTGGTGGTGGTGGGTTGTGGTGGTTGTGGTGGTGGTGGTTGCGGTGGTTGTGGTTTTGGTGTGGTTGTTTGTAGTGGTGGTGGTGGTGGCGTGGCCTTCGGGTCTTCCCGTGACCGTGTCTTGGCTTTGTGTTGTAGTCCCAATGGATGCCTCCTAGAGTCTCGTCAGAGGGGTCCGGGGGCGTCTGAGGAGCATGTGTGAGGGCTCCTTGGCGCCTCTTGGGCGTCTCAGGAAATTTCCTAAGGGCCCCCGGTGGCTTTTGGGAACCATAGTATCGATATGGCAAATTGAATTTTCCCGTGGCGGCTTCTGGGCTCTCTCTGGTCATCGTCGCTGCGGCTGCCGTTGGTGCTGCCGGCCGCCGCCAGCGCAGGCGCCAGAACCGGCACCGAGGAGAGAGAGGAGGGGGAGGGGGGGGTTCGAACCGCATGCCGGACCAATAACAATCAATTGGGACCAATTTTCAATCGATTGGGACGTTTCTTAACCGGCCAAAAAACCAATTGGTGCCAATCACAATCAGCCGTTTCCGGCCTACAATCGGATTCCTTGTGTCCAGCATTTTAAGACGATTCAGACATCAAGTGAACGTCTTAAGGATACACATTCATTTGGGGGGTCAACATGGGTGCCCCAGTTGAAGTTGGTACCAGTTTACTGTTTACTTGTTGTGATTTGGGAGCTGTGTTGTTTTGCAACAACTCACAATAACACATCTCATCTCAACAACAGCACGCATCTCCCACAACAACATACATTCACAGCACAGATCCACACACCTCCCACAACAACGCATTTCAAAAGACCGGCTTATCATCCTCGTTATCATCGGCCGTTGTTACCTTCCTCTTTCCTTGCCTCTTCCCTCCTCTTCGTCCTCATCATCTACTTCGTGCCGCATTCTTCGTCTTCCTCTTTTTGTTCCCCTCCTGCTTCTCTCTTACTCCTCCTCCTCCTCCTCCTCCTCCCCCTCTTTCTCGTTTTCCTCTTCCTTTTCCTCCCTATCCCTTTCCTCTTCTTCTCCCTCCCTTTCCTCCTCCTTCTGGTCATCCTCCTCCGGCGGGGGGCAAGGCGACTCGTTCGGCCACGCTCTCCCTCCCCTTGGCTTCGGGGGCTTCCCGAATCCCCGAGGGCACGAAACGCTTCCATCTGAAGCGTCGCCCTCGGAGCCAGGGGAACTCCCGCAATCGTCGGCAGTCATGGGGAACCCATCGGGCGTCCCTAGGAAATATCCAAGATTGGCTGGGATTCTTGAAGGATCCTTCAAGAATTGCCAAGAATCCTTTGCAGGAAACATCAGGAAGTCTGCAGAATCCTCAAGCGCCCTCGGGAATCCGAGAGGGATCCCACAAGAATCCTTCAAGAATCCACAAGAACCTCAGGAATCCACAGGACATCTGAGGAATCCGCAGGGCACCTAATGAATCCGCAGGATTCCATGGGAATCTCAAGGAAACCTCAGGAACCCGCGGGAATCCTTGAGGAATCCTCCACGAGTTCTTCAAGGATTTCCAAGTTGTTCTGCGGAATCATTTGCAATCCCAGGGATCCACAGGACACCGAAGGAATCCTCAGGAACCCTTCGGAATTCAAAGGAACCCGCGGGAATCCTTCACGAAGCACACAGGAATCCTACAAGAAACCTTCAGGAATCCTTTCGGAAACCTCCAGGGACCCGTGGGAAACCTAGAGAACCTTCAAGAATCGTTGAGGACTCCTTCATGAATTCTTCAAGAGTTTAGACTTTGTCAGGAATCCGCCGGACATCCAGGATGAATCCTCCATCAATCTTCTAAGGAGCCTCTACGGAGCAACTAAGGGAGCCTCTAAGGAGCGCCTCTCTAAGGAGCCTCTAAGACAACCTTTAAGGAGCCTCTACGAAGCCTCTATGGTGCCTCTAAGGAGCCTCTAAGGAGCCTGTAAGGAAACCTCTACGGAGCCTCTAAGGAAACCTTTGAGGAGCCTGTAAGGAAACCTTTAAGGGGCCTCTAAGGAACTTCTAAAGAGCCTGCAAGGAGCCTCTAAGGAAACCTTTTTAAGGAGCCTGTAAGGAGCTTCCAAGGAGCCCCCATAAGGAACCTCGAAGAATCCCACCAACAACCTTTTTTTTAAACAATTGTTGAAATGCTTGTGATTGGTCCCAGTTGGTTGGGGTTGGGACCGGAATGGTTGGAATCCGTCCCAGATGCGTCCCATTTTCGGTTCGACCCCGGGGAGGCCCCCTGGTTCTGATCGACGGTGCCGAGTGTTTGTGGGGGGGGCACCTCCCTGTTCGAAACGCGCCGCCGAATGTTTCCAAGGCAAGCGCCCGTGAAACGCGTTTCTCTTCGGTGAGCAGTGGAGGGGCAGTCCCTTCTAAGGTCCCTTCTGGGAATTCAACAGACCCTACCAGACAGACCTTTGCACTCTTCAACGCCTTGACGTGCTAGGGGGCACGGTGTCGGATCTCGCTCTCATGGGAGCACCGAGCGCAAACTAATAGTCGTTCTTGGAGTTCTGCGATCTTGCGAATGCAGGACACAGTGCTCGCCCTATCAGAAGCTGTACCTCGAGGGCTGATGATAAGAAGGATGAATGAAGGGTAGCAGGATGAGGATACGGAGCAAGGCGAAGGAAGGGGGGGAACTCGAGGAGGAGGAGGAGGAGGAGGAGGAGGCTGATGGGAAAGAGGATGAGCAGGCCGGGGGATTCTGAGAGGACGAGGGTTGAGGAGGACGGGCTGATAAGGAGGAGGGATGATCAGAAGGAGGAGGATGAGGGGGAGGGGGATGTGGAGGCTGATAAGGAGGATGACGGGGGTGGGGAGGAGAATGGGGAGGATGATGTGAATGAGGGGGAGGGGAGGAGGAAGAAGGGGAAGTGAAGCGGGAGGATGAGGAGGGGGAAGGGAGGAGGAGGAGGCAGGAGAGGAGGCTGAAGACGAGGAGGGGGAGGAACGGAGGAGGAGGAGACGGAGGAGGAGGAGGAGGAGTTGTAGGATGACAAACAGTGGGTGGGGCAGTGGGAAGGGCGCGCATGAGGACGATTGCGGCGACCCCTGGGCCTGTTAAGAGGCGCGACTGGGCCAGCATCTCGATGGGAGTGCGGCCGCGGCGACGAGAGCGCCCTGCGGCCCTCGCATTCTCGATTTTCGGCCTTCTGCGACGACACCCAGAATCTCGCAACTCAAATCTCGAGTCCTCGGTCCTCGATCCTCGAACCTCGATTCTTTAACCTCGCCGTCGACGACGACGCCCAGAGCTCGCCAGGCAGCGGCGCCGGCGCCAGGGCAGCCGGCCGCTGGGAAGGAGGCCATCGGGGCGGCCGGCGGGGCCGCCCCGGGACAGTCGATCGGACGATAGCAAAGCATGGGAGCCTTGCGCAGCGGTGTCTTTAGAGTGCATTCGCGTCGGTTGTCGTTTGGTAGCAGATGGGATAGCGCTGATGTAGCGGATTAGCGTCGATTTAGCGCCGACTAGCGTCGATTCGATCAGCGTCAGTTCGCGTCGATTCGCAAGAGCCAACAAGATGATCGTCGGACGGGGCCAGGACGAGGAGCGTTCTTGAAAACGCTCTCTGAGCGTGCCGCAGCGCTCCGAGAAGGCGCTGGCGCCCCAGACATCCTCCAGAGCCGCTGGATCTTCGAGATTCTCGATTTACCCTCACCTCCTCCTCCCCCTCCTCCTCGTCCTGCTTCGCCTCCTCCTCCTCCTCCTCCTCCTCCTCCTCCTCCTCCTCCTCCTCCTCCTCCTCCTCTATCCTCACCCGATCTTATCCTCGTCCTTGCTTCGTCCGAGGTCGATAGAGTCGCAAACATGATGAAGGCGCGTGGGCCAGCAGCGGGCTTCCGCTTCCGTGCGCAATCGTCGCGCTCCAGCGCCAGATTGAGCGGCATGGGTGTCGCGTTTCGGGGGTGCCTTCCCCGATCCGTGAACGTGGCGCCCACGCGCACGATCCATGGATACCTATTTCATGTTAGCGCGTGCCCGAGACAGGAAGGGCTTCACCGAGGGGAGGGCTTCCGAGCTTCTTCACCGTTGTCGGCCTCTTGTGGGCCTTCCCCAGGCCCAAGGGTCCCAGGGCGTTGAGAAGCACGTTTTCGGTTGTTCCTCCTGGGAAGTAAAACTCTGACTTTGCCCTAGTCCAAAGTCGGGCCTAATTCGGCTTAATCCAGCTCCATCCCGCTTAATCCTGTTCAATCCCGTTTAATCCAGCTCAATCCCGCTTTATCCGCGGCCTAATTTGGCGTAACAACCCCCCAATGGGGCTTACTTATTTAATCGCTTCGCTCATTCCGCTGGCCCATAATGTCGCACCGTGGTCGCCTGTCCGAGTGGTCGTTTGCAGTGTGGAGCTGCGGCGTCGGGAGCTGTGTAGTGTTGGGGGCGTTCTTGGGGCCCTCTTGGGCCGTCCTGGAGGCCTCTGGGGCCGTCTTGGAGCCGTCTTGGGCCGTCTTGGGGCCCTCTTGGGGGCCTCTTGGGCCCTCTTGGGGCGATCTTGGAGGCCTCTTGAGCCGTTTAGGGGCGTCGGGGAACCGAAAAGGTTAAAACGCCCAAATCTGTCCAACACCAAAGGAAAAGCACAGGTTTTTGCCTCTTGGGAGTTCTCTTGGAGGCCTCTTGGGGCATCTTGGAGGCTGCTTGGGCCATCTTGGAGACGTCTTGGGCCGTCCGGAGGCCATCTTGGGCGTCGTGGGGCGATCTTCGGGCGTCTCGGACCTTTCTTGGACCGTGTTGGGGGCGTTCTTGGGGCCCTCTTGGGCCGTCTTGGAGGCCTCTGGGGCCGTCTTGGAGCCGTCTTGGGCCGTCTTGGGGCCCTTTTGAGGGCCTCTTGGGCCCTCGTGGGGCGATCTTGGAGGCCTCTTGAGCCGTTTAGGGGCGTCCGGGAACCGAAAAGGTTGAAACGCCCAAATCTGTCCAACACCTAAAAAAAAACATTGATTTTTGCCTCTTGGGGCCCTCTTGGGAGTGCTCCTGGAGGTCTCTTGGGGCATCTTGGAGGCTTGTTGGGTCATCTTGGAGACGTCTTGGGCCGTCTGGAGGCCATCTTGGGCGCCGTGGAGCGATCTTCGGGCGTCTCGGACCTCTCTTGGATTGTGTTGGGGGCCTCTTGGGGCCCTCTTGGGCCGATCCTTGAGGATCCGGGGGAGTGTCCCGGGCGTGTCTCGGGCGTGTCCCGGGCGTGGGCCCGGGCTCCTCCCGGGGTACTTTTGATCCAGGGACCCCCAGGGGCCGCCCCGCGCGCGCGAACTAGAAATACTGTTTACCAGTTGCCGGAGATCTTAGCACGCCTTTGGCCCGTTGGGCCGGCGAGTTTTTAATATTTCCGACGAAGGCCTCCCAGTAGTTGCTTCTTGACAAGTTGCTCAGGATGAGGGCCCAGCTTCGTATGTGAAGCCCTGGAGTCCGGGGCCCGTTTCCCTCAGGAACCCTTGGCCACCGTCACGTCGCCGTCGCCGTGGATCACCGCCGTCGTCGGCGATCGTCGGTCGGGTTCGATGCCGTCGATCGATCGACGATCAAGTTTTGAGGATCGAGCCTGCTTCATCGTCGTTGGGCGTCCACGGGCCTCTAGAGGCGTGTTCCTTTTCCTCGGCCGCCGAGCGGCAAGTCCCGACTGGCCCGGCGCCCCGCCCCACCGATGCCGTTGCGTGGGCGAGGCAGGGATCGCGGCTGTCCTGAGGGCGTTCGCGGTACACGCCGGTCGTTGGCAGTAGATATGTCTGAGTTCCCAGATCCCAATCAATTTCAGGCGCCGTCCGACTTCGAGAGTATGTATGCTTTGTTTCCTGTTGGTCGTTCTTTGGGCTGGCCTTGACCCAATCTTTTTTAGCCCCCTTTTTACTGCATGCTTCTTCCGTTTTCTCACTGGTGCCTTGCGTAGCAAAGACAACGGCCCTCTTACGATTCCCCGGTTCAATGTTGATTGATGTTGTCTCTCCTGTCGGCCAGGGCAAGTCGAGTCCAGCGCGCTCCTCTTGCATCCGACGATGGGGATGGAGGGGGAAGGATGTTGCTGGAGGGCGAGGGGAGGGGGGAGGGGTGGGGGGGAGGATGAGGGGGATGAGGGGGAGACGGAGCGGGCGGGGAAAGGGGGAGGGGGAGGATGAGGCTGGAGGGGGAGGACGAGGCTGGAAGACGAGGAGGGAAAGGAGGGTTGGACGCGGCCCCAGTGCCTCTCCCAGGGTGCGATTGTTTCTCGGGGGGTCCGGCCGGGTCGACGAGAGCGCACAGATCGATCGACGACGGCGACGACGACGGCCCGCCTAGGCCGAGGCGGAGGCTGCGGCCGGGGAGGAGGCGCCGTGATGACGGCGCTCCTCCCCGCCCGGTAGCAGGGAACCGCGCGTGCGGTGGCGGGGGCGGGCTCGACACCGCCAAGGGCGCAGGGGGGGCGGGCGGAGGAGGGAGAAGGAGGGAGGAGGGAAGAGGAGGGAGGGAGGAGGAGGGATGGGGAGGAGCAGGAGGAGGAGGAGAGGAGGAGGAGGAGGAGGAGGAGGAGGAGGAGGAAGGGGAGGGGGGAGGAAGAGAGGAAGGGGCGGGGAGGGAGGGTGGGAGGGAGGCCAGCCACGAAGTAGCTTCCAAATCCAGGTCGGCGGAGGGCGGGGATGGGGGTGGCGTCGGCTCCACGTGAAGCCCAACTTTGGGTCAGCCAGAGGGCACATCCTCGAAAATCAGGGCCGAAGCCCGCGACCCCATCATTGTGCCGCAATGCTCCAGCAGGATCGATCCGTGGGGGTTCCAGATGCCCGCAAAACCGAGCGAGAGCGCCAAGTGCGCAAAAATTGCAGCGCTCGCATCACAGCGCATTCTCTGCGGGTGCAATCGGCGCTGGGGTACCCCGCTGGGGCCACTTGGGCCGCAGACTTCCTTCGAGTTCTGAGTCATACTTCGAAGGACGTCGCACGAATGTCTGCAAGAGCGGCTGGGTGTCAAAATTTCTGACCCCAAACGCTGTTTCGAAATTCTGACCCGCAAGGGATTCACACGTGAGGAATTTACAGAAAGGGCCTCGCCTTCGAGAGTCGAGGAGTCGGCTGCTCTTCCTCGGCGGAAGGCAGCCGAAACAAAACCAGGGCGGTTCCAGCGGAAGCCGCGACGGCAGTGCAAAGTTGCCCTCAAGAGATGGTAGCATTTTGGGTTCTGGGCTTCACGTGGTTGCCTAACGTTGTTTCGGTAGTAAGTCATGGGAGCCTTGTATACCCTCGCAGTTTTGTCGGAGCCGATCATTGTCGATTAGCGCTGGGTAGTTGACGAGATATCGCTGATTTAGCGTCGATTAGATGTTGATAGTTGGCGAGCTAGCGCTGATTTAGCGTCAATTAGCGTCGGTGAGTGTCGATTTGGCGTCGATAATCGTCGGCTAGCGTCGATTCGCAAGAGCCGACTATATTCTACAATAGGTTCATGCGGCGATTGCGCGCCAGCGGAGCTGGCGAAGGCGTTCATGGTTGAAGAACGCATGATAGAGCGACGCGGCTGTTCAAGTAGTTTTGTTTGGCTGCTCGAAATCATTTCTGGGATGTTGCCCTTCATCGTACGGGAGGGTCCCATGTCATCGAGGATCAAAACACCCCTATCCGTAGTAACACGATGAAGGCGTAGCCTCACTGAGGTCCCCTCCTTTGCATTAGGGATAATAGATGTGGGCGGTCTGGTTCGAAACATCTGTAGGACAGACCCCCTATCTCTCATGTTTCTGGCCTTCCTAACCGACGTCCCCTCCCAAAGGGTTGGGGTTTTTGGAGTTTAGTCACATGATCCCAGGCCTGGAGGTTGACAACAACACCAATATCGGCAGTGTGCTCCAACCGAGAGAAGGAGCTCCCGATCTCGGCGATGGTGGTCATATCCTGTCTTCCAGGGTGACCGAAACATTACCACCAACACCAACATCTAGGACCATCTCCCACCTGTGGAGGCAACCCCCTGTGTTGGAATTGGTGCCCATGCCCAGGACTCCAACATGATCGGGGGTGGACAAAGCCCCCACCCTGACACGTCGATTAGTGAATTGTCCGTGTTCGGTCCGAGAGGGCGTCGCGGCCGTCGTTCTCCAGGCTGGCGCCCGCCAGGTTTGTGCCCGAGGTCGTTCACCAGGCCACCTTTTACGAAAGGGGCTTCTGTCTCTCCGACACGAGTTGCCACCGAACGCTGCTCACCGCGGCCCAGGGGCGCGGCGCGCCTCCGCGCGCTCGCGGGCCCGCGCCGCAGCTGGGGGGGGGGGCGTCGCGGCTCGCGCTTCGCTCGCGGCGCGAGCTCGGAGCGGCGGCGCGGCCCGGGGCCGTTCGGCCAGGGCGCGGCGCAGAAGAGCGGCGGGCTCTCCCCCTCCTCTTCCTGATCCTCCTCCCCCTCCTCCTGTTTCTCCTCAACTTCCTCCCTTTCCCCCTCCTCCTCTTCCTCCCCCTCCTCTTCCTCATCCTCTCCCCCTCCTCCTCGTGCTCCTCCTCTCCCTCCTTCTCTTTCTCCTCCCCCTCCTCTTGCTCCTCCTATCCCCCTCCTCCTCGTTCTCCTCCTCTCTCTCCTGATCCTCCTCCTCCTCCTCCTCCTCATCCTCCTCCTCTTCCTCCTCCTCCTCCTCCTCCTCCTCCTCTCTCCCCCTCCTCCCCCTCCTCCTCTTATTGGTCCTCCTCCACCCTGTTGACCTTGCTCGAACTTGATGCAGCAGCATGGAGCGTTGTTGGATGCAAGACAGAAAAAGGGACGCCGAAGTAGTGATGTGAAACACAAATTAGACTTGGCTGGCGCAGCATAAAAAAAAGGCACTCCATTACGGGCACAGAAAATGCTCCAGCCAGGCGGTCTGCGAGGAGGAGGAGGAGGAGGAGGAGGTAACGAACGACTCAAAACCTTAGTAACAGCCGAGATGAACTAGAGGGATCCGAACGATCGAAGAACGAACGAACTACACGTGCAGCAGTAGCCAAGCGAAGCGTTGCTATGCCCGGAGTTGTGCTGATACCCCCCATCCATAAGTAGCCACATCATAATCAATTTTCTTTTATCCGTCCAGGCGTGCAGCGTCTGAGCATAACAGAAGGCAAAGAGTAGCAGTTCAAAGCAGCAATGCAAGCGTCGCTAGGGAGGAACAGTGAGTTGTGCCGACTGGCAGCGCGGCACGCAGTAGAGCGACCTACAGTATTAAAGATGGCTGGCCTGTGATTGATTTGCAGGCTTGATGCCCACTAAGTGGCTTGCAGGAGCTAATTGGCTCGAGTGTGGCTGGCCATTGCTATTTACTGCGATCAGGCTGGCAGCAGTGCGACCGGGTAAACTTGCTGGTGCCGCCTCCTTCCCCTCACATACATTACCTGCCAGCCACCCCTCGCGAGTAAAAGGATTGCATGTGCATGCGTACCACAACTTGTATACGTTGGCTGGCAAAACGTGTAGGCTGGCCTGCGCAAAGAAAAGATGAAAAGAGTAAAGCCGGCCTGAATGGTTGCTGTGCTGAGGGGTTGCCGCAAATTGAAGACGTTGACATGTGGTCAAATATGCAAAGTGTAGAGCCCTCTTCAACTCCACGTCCTCCTCTGCCTCACCTCCACCCCATCCTAGTATCAGTATATATATATATACATATTGAAATCTTGGCATGAGGAAACACAGCAACTGGAGTGTGCAGCATGGGGCAACTATTGGGCTGCTACCAAGGGTTTTTCGGTGTACCCCTCATTTTCATGACCGCTGGACCTCCGTGTTTTGTGTAAACTGCTTCCGGATTTAGTACGAACCCTTGTAACAATATGTTGGCTCAGTAGAGCTTGGCTGGCCTGTAGAGGTTGGATGAGGGGGCCCTCCTTGTATCCAGGGGGCCCTGAAAGATAAAGTGCTCACGGCTGAAGTGCATTGCCGAAACGGCGCAAGGTTGGGCAGAGAGACCGTTGTCGAGTAGTGGTTGCCTCGAGTGCGGTGGGTGAAACAACACGGCGGTGACTGTGGTTGGATATTGAGGAAGCTGATTGCTTGGAGCAGTCATTGTAAAGTAGGCTGATATGCATTCTGGAATACAGCGGCAGATAGTCCAGCCGTCCCCCCTCCCCTACCTTGATGGGCCAAGCCAAGCCCCATCTACCCCACGAGTGCATGTCAATGGGCTGGCGCTGCCTGGCCTTAAATATGAGAGTTGGGCGTGATGGTTTGGTTGTAAAGTAGGCAGAGGCGTACAGTCTGGAGCCAGGTTAGCTGAAATGGCAGCGAATAAGGCTAGAGAGCAGATAAGATGTTGCACAGGCGGCGCATGAAAATTCATGATGCCTGCAGCGTAAAGGGAGGACTGGCAACTGTGAAGCTTTGCGAGGCTAGATGGGACCACCACCTGCAACTAGTGGGCCTGAAGGAAGTAAGTGTCGAACTGCTGATGCTGCTGAAGGTAGATAGTAGACCTGGTGCGGCTCGTCAGCAGGCAGCAACGACGGGGACGAAGAGAAGGGGAGGTGACGCTCCGAACAAGCCGATCGTCGAAGTCCTATGCGTCCGCAAGCGGACACAGAGGACCTCGGCCTTCACCAGCCATCATCAAGGCACTGCCCCTTGGGGGGGGAGGAGTTGCCAACAGCGGCGAATTGAGCGGGGGAAGCGAGAGAAACAGGGCAGACGAAACGACCGAACGTCGGACGCCAGGATTATAGCAGGAGGAGCTTTGATAACAACATGCTAGGGAGTAGATCGCTGAGTTGCAGACTGTTCTATGTGCTTAGTGAAGATGAGGTCGATGTGTTTTGTGGATGGTGGCCGGTCGGTAGATTTTACATCTGTGGTGACAAGTATTTGCAGGCTGCTGTGTAGTGCAAATGCCCCTGCAGCCTCTCCCCGCGGCGTGCCTTGTAGGCTCCCGTTCCAGGTATGAAGCGGGTTGCAGTCATGGTAAAGGTTTGCGTCGTTGGAATAGGTCATGCGTTGTTGTGGTCTTTCTTTGAGGTATGCTTTTGTTGGCTCCTTTGCCAGTTATGAGGCGGGCGGCATGGACTTTTGGTGGCTGGCTATGAGGCCTCTCCCTGAGGCATTCAGGAGGGGAAACACACACAGACACGAGTAACCGTCGAATTCCCGGAAAACATAGGAACGTATGGGAAGTGGGGGAAGACGAACACCCAGAACATATGGGAACGTGTGGGGAATCTTGGGATGTGTGTCTACTTATGTGTGTGTGTGTGTCCTTGGGCCCCTTTAGGCATGCCTTGCGGGGCTCCCTTGCCAAGTGTGAGGCAGGCCGTAGCCGTGTGCAGTTTTGCGTAAACATGCCGTCGGGTGTAGCTCAACACAGTCGTGGTCGTAGTAATTCCGAATGTGCATCAAGTTGCCAGATCGTCAATGTTTTGTCTTTGCATGGCCGTTGTGGAAATACAGTCGGGGCACTGAAGAAAGAACCCTTTTCTGATTGTTTCACAGCTTGCCCAAGGTTTTCCTCAGGTTTTCGATGGGGAGCCAAAGTTCAGCATATGCATACAAGGGGCCTCGTGCCTTATTCAGGTTCCTCAGGTCAACGCCCCGACTGTATGTATGATAGTTGGTGTTCGCCATTTTGCGCCCCTCCCTGAGGTATGCCCCCGCGGGCTCCCTTGCCAAGTATGAGGCGGGCGACGTAGGCAATGACTCCATACTTGTAAAGGCTCCTGAACAATCATTTCTGTGCAATCGGATCAACTTAGAAGCCACGAATCATGACTTGTAACTGTACAGCTGAACTGGCATGACAGGACAACTCCTTTGCTCGCCACTGCATTATAAGGCAACTGCGACCAAGTTGTAGAATTGCTGTTCGAACAGCCGTGCATCATTACATGTATTGTACGGCCTGTGGTTCGCTGGTAGGCGACAGCCTTTTGTGATTGACGGTCTGACTGAATCACCCGAGTGCCTGCCATACGCAGCTCATAGTATAGGGATTTGTCATATGATTTTGAAGAATAAGAAAGTGGCTGGAGCATGTATCAAAGTCTTGTCGCTGTACGGTGTCCTGCCTCTCTGCTTCTTCCTGAGGTCTGTCCTTGTCGGGATCCCTTGCCAGGTATGAAGCGGGTTGGCGAATTGATCCCGGTGTTAGGCTCCATGGTCGGTGGTGCGTGGTTGTTTGTTGTCGCTTTTCAGTGGGGTTTGCCCCTGGGGGCTCCCTTGTCAGGTATGAAGCAGGCGGTAGGTGGTGTATCAATCTTGAGGGGCCATTGTGGTGATTTTGCCCTCTGGCATCTCCGTGAGGTATGCCCGTCAGGGCGCCCATTCCAGGTATGAAGCGGGCAGAGGTCGTGTCTGCGTGAGATGTGAGTTCTTGCAAGTCTGGATTGTGTGGAGTGTTGCGTCGCGTGCTGCATTGTGCGCTGGTGTACGTAGACCGGGCGTCCAAGCCTCTGACGGTGACAACTACAAGTCGCAAGACATGGAGCACTCCTTCTGCCTTTGCGAAAGAGCCAAGATTGACACGTATTGCAAGCTGAATTACACAGAAACACAGGACAACACGTGTGTCGGTATGAAGTATTCCTTGTGCTACGTGCGTCGGTTGGCGTTAGCTTCTGGAGAGTATGACAATGTGTCTATGCTGTCAGCGTATGGGAGCTTCGCCGAAATTATGGCATAGTATGTAATGCTGTATCTAAATGGGCATTATGTATCGAAGGCTCTCCGTGCCTATGTGCTTCTCCCTGAGGCACGCCCCTGAGGCTCCCATACCAAGTATGTAGCGGGCGTGCTGTATTTGAGGCGGAATCGTTTGAGTGAAGGACAGTCTGAATGGCCCTTGTGCTTCTCCCTGGGGTATGCCCGACGGGGCTCCTTTTGCCAGGTATGAGGCGGGCTGTCGTCCACTCGCTTTTGGTATGGTGCCTCTCCCTGAGTTATGCCCGTAGGCTTCCAGGGATGAGGCAGGCGATCGGGTTACTGGTCAGGACAACGCTGCTGTATGGACTGGTTGTCGGGCAGGTCGGGCGTAGGGTGGTGTGCTGTGTCCGTGTAGCTTGGCACGCGTTGATGTAAGTATGGGTCCAGTGGTCGATAACCGCAGAGGTCTTCTGTTGGCGCTGCTGTGGCAAGTCGCGTTCTTGTACCTGTCGGTCGGCCGAAGCTGCCTGGAGTTGGGTTGTATGTTGCTGGGTTGTGCATGTTGCAGGTGCACGTGATTCTTGTATTTCTGTGATTGCGTGTGTTATCCACGGCAAGTGCAGTGCCATCAGTCTGGTTGGCGCCTGTGTCGGCTTGTTGAATGTGCATTGGCCGAAGTCTTTGCAGCGGTTTTCGTTGTGTGGCTGTCGGAGTTGGCGTCTCCCGAAGCGATGCCGATCTTCGACCCAGGAATGGTACGGTGCATAGTTGATCTAAGAGCCAACACTATATGCACCGTAAAGCGTTGGAGCGAGGCCTGAAGGGATTTCAAGCATAGTACGGTGCACAAGCGCCGTTCTCGTGCAAAACACAGAACACCCAAGGGTACTTTCCCTGGAAGCCCATGATAATCCAACAAACACGAAGAAGATCAGGGCACCCTGCCGAAAACCGACCTCGATCTTATACTTCGGTCCGACCGTACCCATACACCGCTACCCTCACCACCTTTTCCGTGTTCTGGGCTTTTTCGGGAGGCCTTCGTCGCCACCGTTGGTTTCGCCGCGAATTTTTGATCAGAGCGCACCGTGGGAATTGTTTGGGGATTAGAGGTCGGGGCTCAAGAGACGAGGGTCGATGCAATCGGGGGTCAGCCAGAGCGCCAGACGTCGCAGGATCCTGCAGGGCCAGGGGGCTGCACTGACCCGGGCTGGGGTGCAGGGCCCTGTAGGATCTTGCAAGATCTTGTAAGGGCCGATTGACCCGGGTTTGCATGGACCCGTGTCAGTAGGTCCCCGAAGCGGTTTCGGTTCTTCTTCTTGGCATCGCTCGGACGTGTGCATGTTTTCGGCGAGGACCATCGAGGAGCACTTTAGATCATCTGGCAGCAAAGAGCACACACGAAACCAAACAAGGCACGGGGAGTTGATGTCCCAGCGATGGCAAGGGAGGGAGGCTGGGCCCAGCGGGGCGCTGCCCGTCGAGGCGCGCGCCAAGGGAGGCGGCGAGGCGAGAGGCTGGGGGCCTTTTTTCCATGGAGGCGGCCCGCCTCCTGCTGAGTACAGCAGCTGGCACTCTGGCCAGAGGCCGCGGGTCTCCTCCACCTGGTCTTCGCGAGTGCTGTTTCAGTTTAACCCTCTGGGCCATAACTCGAGTAGGGCACCGACTACAGAACTTCTGCACCCGAACATGTATTTTCTCGTTGAGTCGTACGTAGAATGTGCGTAGACTTATGAACATTCCAAGTCATGTATCATGAAGTCGACGAACGGATGAATTTTGGGGTAAATTAATTATGTAGTCGATCCCCTACTCCAATAACGCACGGTATGCCTCCTGCCCTCCCCCCGCCCCCTTTGCCGCCTTCGGTGCGTCGCCGGCACACAGAGCGTCCGACACCGCAGTCGGGAGGGGTGGGGGGTGCTACGCTATGCCCCCTCCCGTGTCACGCCTTCTCTCAGTATCGTCTATCCGACCCCCATCCCCTTCCCCATCCCCTTCGAGACCCCCACCAAAATCCCTTCCCCAGTTGGGGATGCACCCCTCGAAACCCGAGGGGAACGACCGATATCCCCATCGAGGGGGGTAAAAATCGGCCAGTGGGGCCCAGGCCATGCCACTGGGGATGGGGATCGGTGAAACGATGCTCATTCTCCCCCCCCCCATAACCCCGTTTCGGGAGCTCGCAAAGGGGGGGGCCACAGGGGTGTGTGTGTTCGGTCCGTTGGCGCCTCGAAGCGCAGAAAAACGATGCAACACGAGGTCTCCGGCCGCCGCCGGAACCCGAGAGGCGTCGACAATCGGGGCGCGCGGGGGACATCTTTTTCGGAAATTCGATGCACCAGCGGATCGAACTCCTCCCCCCCTCAGGGTCCCCCCCTTTCGGTGGGCCCCGACCGTTATGTCCGCGAAATAGTACATTCGCTCCGCTTTGTCTTCGCTAGTCTACAAGACTCAGATGAGCGACGCCTTCACTGGTGCATCTTCACCAACATTCGCGCGTGAGCTGCCGGCGTGAGCGCCCTCGTTTCCAATGTAGCGTACCGCGCTGGCGGCCCGCGTAAGCCACCGCGTAAGGTCGCTACGTCATCTCGCAAAAGTTCCGTTTTTGATCGTCGTCCAGATGGGAGCGGAGTAGATGGTGTCGGAGGATCGCGCCGCATCGCCGATGCATCGGCGATGCGGCTCGATGTGGAGCCCAGTGTTCTCCACGCCGACGGCGTCAACGCATCGCCGACGCACCGACGATGCATCGCCGACGACTCGGCGATGCGGCGAGATCCTCGGACCCCATACCTACTCGACCCCACCTCTTTGGCCTCTAGCTAGGCCTGGACGCATGTCCGCAGTGGTGCTCGGTCGTTAGAATTGTCCCCGCCTGCTGGGGGCTGTCTCCCAGGCCTCCAAGAATGGGGCCGATCCCTGCCGCCCATATCGCCCTGCCCTGGTCCCTGGAATCCCTCCAAGGCTCCGTCCCGGCAAGCTTCTGTGCCGTTGTCAGCCGTGTAATTCGACTGGTATTTAGACGGGAGCCTCCAGAGACGCCCAATGGCCTGCAGAACAAGTTGGTTGATTCGGCCGACATTGGCGCGCAAGCTGCCCGCACAGGCTGCCCGCGTGAGTGCGCTCTTCTCCACGCGCTGTGTCGCGCTGGCGGCCTTCGCAAGCCTCTGCGCAAGGTCGTGCCGTTCCCCCTTCCTGTTGGTCGCTCGCCTGGTGCGTTACTGTAGGCCTCCCAGATGGGGTCTGAGCAGATGTGGGCGGAGGATCGCACCGCGCATCGGCGATGCGACTCGTTGTGGGTCTCGATGTTCTCCACGTGGGCGTCGCCGATGTATCGCAGACGTCGGCGAAGCAGCGCCGATGCATCGTCGACGCTGCGCGATCCTCCGACTCGGCAGCGAAACCCGAACACTAACCCTTGCCAATCAGCGATTCAGGCAGCTCGATGTGCGGCGGGGTAGGGCTTGGAATCCGTCGACCGCGCGGCGAGATCAGCACCCTACCTCCCGCCTCCCATCGACTCAGGCCAATCGAGGGTTGGTGGGGGAAAGTGTGCGGATGCCGCCACGCATCCGACCCCATCTACTTGGACCCCGGTTGTGAGGCATCCAGTTTTGAGTCTGGCATGTCCCTCTACAGGAGGAGTATTCAAGAAGAGTAGAACAGTAGTCCGGTGGCGATGTTCCTTTCTCTCCTGACTATATTAGATTCTCGGTCGGCTAGCGTTCCATCTTTCTTCCGGAATCCGCGTGCACGAGGACATGCCCGACCTAAGCCCAACTGCAAGGGAGGCCAGGCCAGAGAGAGGACCTGCGCGCGCGCGCCGTGCAGCAGTTTTTCGGGCACGCCCCGGGAAGAGGGCGCTACTCCTGCCCCGTCCGGCCCTGCCCGGGGCGCAGGCCCCGCTGCCGCCGCCGCCCTGCAAGGGAGAAGCGAAGGAGCCGGAGGGGGGGCAGAAGAGAGGAGGCGGGAAGGAGGAGGAGGAGGAGGAGGAGCGCAGGGGGAGAAGCCGAGCGTTGAGGGGATGGACGAGGGGGGAGGAGGTGTGGGGACGAAGGAGGGGGAGGGGGAGGGGGAGGGGAGGAGGAGGAGGAGGAGGAGGAGGAGGAGGAGGAGGAGGAGGAGGAGGAGGAGGAGGAGGAGGAGGAGGATCGGGAGGAGGAGGATCAGGAGGCAGGAAGGAGGAGGAGGCAGGAGGGAGGAGGCAGGAAGGAGGAGGAGGCGGAGGAGGAGGAGGAGGAGGAGGAGGAGGAGGAGGAGGAGGAGGAGGAGGAGGAGGGGGAGCAGGATCATGCTGGATCATCAAGTCGCGAAACACGCGCAACGGCAGCGATGAACACTTCCCCTACCCCAGGCCGTCTCTGGGCGATAAGGTTCGGCTTTGCTCTGGAATTGTAGCTGATGACGTCAGTCCAGCTATTTCTTCCCCATGCCGTTTCTCTCACGTGGCGGCGAGGGCCCAGCCGTGGCGACGAGGAGCGACGAGTGGGGGATGGGCACCCCCAGGTGGTTGGCCCATCTTTCGAGCCGCGTCCTTCGTTAGCATAGCCCTCTGTGGCAGCCTGCTGAGTGCTCTGGCGCACACCGCCGCATGCTGCCTTCCGTGGGAAAACTTGCCATGTCGCACGAACTGACCCCAGCGTTGTAGCTGATGACGTTTGCACGCGCACTTGCGTCTGCACGCAGTGCTAGGTTCGTTGCCACTGCTTCTTCTTCTCGCATTGCCAGCTCCCGCTGCCACTGCCTGCCCTTCTCGCACAAGGTGACCCCAGCAGCAGTGTAACTGATGAGGTGTTCTTGCTGCGCCGGCGGGCACAGACAACCACAGCTGCCACTGCCTGCCTTTTCGCACCGACAGCCACTGCTGCCACTGCCTGCTTTCTTGCACTGCCAGTCCCTGCTGCCACTGCTCCCTCGCACAAGCTGACCCTAGCAGCTTTGTAGCTGATGAAGTGATCTTGCCTCGCCGTTTGGCACCGGCAACTGTTGCTGCCACTGCCTTCCTTGTCGCACCGACCGCCCTTGCAGCCACTGCTCCTCGGTATGGCGTCTCCCACACGAGCTGGCCCCAGCTCTGTAGCTGATTACGTTGGCTCGCACGGTCTCGCCGCACGGACCGCTCCCAGCACTGTAGCTGATGACGTTGCTGATCATGGCTGGCCATGCTCGCCTGCCTTCGCACGCACTTCTCCCAACATTGTAGCTGTTGCTGTGCTGCTCTAGCTTTCTGATGCTTGCCTGCACTTCGGCAGCGGCGCCGCAACTGGCGCCACAGCTCGCCAAGGGATGGAGGAGGGACGGGAGGGAAACGAGGACAGGACGGAGTGTGCCACGTCTTTTGCCTGGTGCGCACGCGCCTGATCTCAGCATTGTAGCTGATGACGTGGGGCGCAACGCTTCTTGATGTCGGCTCTCGCGGGCAAGGCCATTCCGAAGTTGGCCCGCGAAACACCCTTGCGCGCCCCGTGCAGGGGGGGCGGCGCTCGGGCGCGAAATGGCAGGAGGAGGAGGAGGAGGAGGAGGAGGAGGAGGAGGAGGAGGAGGAGGAGGGAGGAGGGAGAAGGAGAAGGAGGAGGAGGATCAGGAAAATCAGGAGGAAGCGGAGGATCAGGAGGAGGAGGAGGAGGCAGGAAGGAGGAGGCAGGAAGGAGGAGGCAGGAAGGAGGCGGAGGAGGAGGAGGAGGAGGAGGAGGTGGAGAGGGCGCAGGCCCCGCTGCCGGCCGCCGCCGCCCTGCAGGGAAGGAGCGAGGGAGCCGGAGGGAGGGAGGGGGGAAGGCTGGGGGGGAGGTGCGGGCGGGGGGGGGGAGGTTGGGAGGAGGAGGCAGGAAGGAGGAGGAGGATCAGGAGGAGGAGCAGCATCAGGAGCAGGATCAGGAGAAGGAGGAGGATTAGGAGGAGGAGGAGGAGGAGGGAGAGTCAGGAAGGAGGAGAAGGAGGCGGGGGAGGAGGCGGAGGAGAGGGGACAGGGAGGAGAAGGAGGAGGAGAAGGGGAGGGAGGAGGACCAGTGTAAACCCAAGGGTATGAAAAGGAACCGCCCTCAATGCGTGAAACCCTGATGACGATGACGATGCTGATGATGTTGATGATGTTTATGATGAGGATGAGGATGATGATTATGCTGATGCTGATGATGTTGATGTTGCTGATTATGATGTTGTTCATGATGTTGATGCTGATACTGATGCTGATGACGATGATGATGAGGAGGAGAAGGATGTGGATTATGATGATGCTGATGATGATGATGAAGCTGATGCTGGTGCTGATTCTTACTGGTGATGATGATGCTGATGGCTATAATGATGGTGATGATGAGGATGAGGATGATGATGATGATGATGATGATGATGATGGTGATGATGTTGACGACGACCACGACGATCATGATTATGATGTTGATGATGATGATGCTAATGATCTGGATAATAATGATGATGATTTTAATGCTGGTAATGATGAGGCTGATGATGATGATTGCTATAATGAAGGTGCTGATGATGCTGATGAGGATGCTGCTGATGATGCTGATGCTGATGATGATGATGATGATGATGATGATGACGATGGTGGTGATGCTGATGGTGGTGCCAGTGATGCTGATGATAATGATGACGACGATGACGATGACGATGCTGATGCTGATTACGATCATGCCGATGCTGATTATGATTATGATGATGACGGTGAAACTGATGCTGATGCACATGTTGATGCTGATGATGATGATGATGATGCTGATGATGATGATGATGATGAGGAGGAGGACGATGATGATGATTATTATGATCATGAGGGTCATGGTGATGATGTTGATGATGATGTTGATGATGATGATGTTGATGATGACGATGATGATGATAAGTATGATGATGATGATGCGGAGCATGATGATGATGCTGATGATAATGCTGATGATGATGATGCTGATGATGATGACGATGGCGATGATTATGATGATGATGATGCTGATGCTGATGATGATGAGGATCTTGATGCTGATGATGATGCTCTTGGTGATGATGCTGATGATGCTGATGCTAATGATAATGCTGCTGGTGATGATGATAAATCGGAGGAGGAGCAGGAGGAGGAGGAGGTGGAGGCGGAGGAGGAGGAGGAGGAAGACGAGGAGGAGGAAGACGAGGACGAAGTCGAGGACAAGGACGAGGACGAGGACGAGGAGGAGGAGGAGGAGGAGGAGGAGGAGGAGGTTGGGGAGGGCTCGAGGGCTCGAGGGCGGACGGCGCGAGTCCCGAGAGACCCGACCGCGCGGCCCCGCGCCGCGCACCTCAGCGCGCGTCGGGCCGCTAAGCCAGCGGACGCTCGTCAGCGGCCGCCTCGCCGACGGCCCCTGCTCACCGTGGGCGAGGCAGGTTCAATTTGTCGACGGGCCCCCGCTGCCCGCCACCGCAGGCCCTCGTCGGCGGCATGGCACGGCGACACCGCCAGCTCACGCCCTAGGCCGAGCAGCGGCGGGACGCCCAAGTCGCGTGGCATCTGCTTGCACGCCTCCGTGTTAGCGGCTCTTGGATCGGGCGCTGGCGGAGCGGCAGCAGCCATCGCGGCCGTGGCAGCGGCGAAGTCCTGGAACAGGGCGACCACGTCCACGTCCGCCACGTCGTCACGGCTGGCCTCGACGCGGGCTTCCAGGGGCGCCTCGCGCTCGAGCCAGGGGCGGACCAGCCTGTTCGGCTCGTCCTGGCCGCGACTCCGCCGCGCACGCGAGCCGTGGGGCTTGCTGCGGGCGGCGTCCTGCGTCGGCCCGTCATTGCCGCCGTCGCCGAGGTCGGCGGACGCGGCCTCGGGGAAGCACCACTCCAAGGGGCCGAAGTGGGCTCGTCGCGTCGAGCCTTGGTCTGTCCCTCGATGATCTCCTGGTTCCGGAGCACCACGATCCATCGTGGCCAGCGCGGCGTCGACCCGCTCGGCCTCCTTCTCTACCTCCTTGAGTTGCTCCTCCATGGCGCAGGCCAGCGCCGCCGCGTCGACCACGTCGCTGTCGAAGTCGCTGTCGCCGTCGAAGGTGGAGCCGAGCTCGTAGAGGTCGTGGTGCTCGTCGACGTCGGGGCCCGGGGGGGGCCCCCGGGAGGAGTCGTAGTCCAGCCGAGCTATCTCCCCCCTGGCACTCTTGTCAGGTCGGCCCAGGGAGTTCTCCCGCGAGGACCCTGCGGCTGCAGGCTCCAGCCGAGCTTCCTCCCCCCTGGCACCGCCTGCGTGCTCTGGTCGGCCCAGGGGGTGCTCCCGCGAGGACCCTGCGGTGGCAGGGTCCAGCCGAGCCGCCTCCCCCTGGAGCCGCCCTCTCGGGGAGGCTAGGGGTGTTACAGCGAGGGCTCCATCGGAAGGCCCGGCCGAGCTACCTCCGCTGCCTCCCCTGCTGCCGTACTGTCACCCCGCTGGCGTCGTCGTCAAGGAGCTCGTCGTTTGAGCAGGGACCGACCGCCCCGGCATTCCTGTAGGCCTACCACGCCGTGTTCTTAGAACCCAGAAGTGTTCTAAGAACAAAAGCAGTGCTCTTAGAACATAGCACCGGTATGTTAAAACAAGACAGTCCCATCCACACATTGTCTAAGAACATTTCGTGGAAACCACAAGAGGTTCTTAGGACAGTGCTTGGTAGGCCTATGGGCACGCCAGGACGCTTCGCCACTGCTTGAGTCGTGGGAGTGGGAGCGGCCGTCGCACTTGCCGAGGGCGTAGTCACCGTCGACGCCGAGCTGGCCGCCATGCTCCTCCGGCTCCCTCGCCGTCCAGAGAGCGCAGGGCTCGCTCCGCCTCTCTCGCGCCCTCGTGCTCGCGCCCTCGTGCGGCAGGGCCTCGCTGGCAGCCTCCGCCGCGGCGTGCATTGCCGATGCCGTGAGGTTGACCATCGCCTGCCTCGTCTCGCCGTCCTGGGTCCTCTTCGGCCTCTGCAAGAGGGCGCAGCCGCCTCGCTGGGCCGCCGCGCGGGGCGCGCTCGCCTTGCGAGGGCTGCTGCCGTGGCCTTGGCCGCGGCAATCGAGCAGTTGAGGCAGCGGATGTCCTCCGCTGTCGGAAGCTCGGCCGCGGGCCTGAACACCTGCGACTCCGTGGCTGCGACGTCCAGGGCGGGCGCAGCAGGCGCGGCAGGCGGCGCTGGCTTCTCAGCCTTGGCCTCCGCACGGCGCCGCAGAGCAGCGCGCACCGCCTCGGCTGCTGCCGTCTGCAGGCGGGCGCGCGGCACGAACTCCAGGGCGTAGCAGCGCATCCGCATGCAGCCGTCGTCGGGAACGGATGGGAGGTCGTAGTTCACTTCCGCCTGCTCCACCTGCTGGGTGACCACGATCGACGGAGCCTCGGGGGACACGTGCGCGGGCTGCTCCGCCGCCGCCTCCTGCGCGTCCGCGCCAGGAGCGCGCAACGCCCCGAGCAGCACGTCGACGTCCGCCACGCTAACGTCGTCCAGTACGGAAGGGTAGAAGACCTCCGCCCCCGCCCGCAGCTCGCCCGGCGGTTTGGGCAGCTCCCGCAGCAGCTCGTTGACAGCCACCGTGGGAGCGCGCCGCACCGCTGACCACCGCTTGCGCGGCGTGGCTCGGGAGGCCTGCAGGTGGCGCAGGGCTTCTTCACATGCGTCGCGACGCCGTCGCCTCGCCATCCTTCGCGCCGTCGTCAAACCATATGCCAGAATATCCCGCTCACGTAGAACTGCACGCAGTCACGAATTCGGGCAGCCCCCTGTGCCAGGCGTCCGTAGCTTCGCTTCGAACCGAGTCAGCAACGCGCCCGCCAGAGGAGAAACATCGCCCGTGGCCGCGCGACCCCACTACCGCCTCGCGGAAGCTCGGAGCGGCCCGAAGGTGCCTCGGGAAGCACGTTCGAGCCCAAACGGTTCTTAGGAGGAGGATGGGGAGGAGGAGGAGGAGGAGGAGGAGGAGGAGGAGGAGGAG
>CAUYUJ010019649.1:747713-784783 GCA_963575745.1 Prorocentrum cordatum
GAGGGGGAGGCAGGAAAGAGGATGAGGGAGAGGAAGGGGAGGAGGCGGCGGAGGAGGAGGAGGAGGAGGAGGAGGCGCAGGCCCCGCGTTCGCCGCCTCCCTGCACGGAAGGAGCGAGGGAACCCGAGGGAAGGAGGGAGGGAGGCTGGAGGGGCAGGCAGGAAGGAGAAGGCAGGAGGAAGGAGGAGGAGGAGGAGGAACAGGATGATGAAGATCAGGATGAGGATGAGGATGAGGATGAGGATGAGGATGGTGGTGCTGCTGCTGATGCTGATGCTGATGCTGATGATGATGATGGTGCTGATGATGATGATGATGACGATGCTGATGATGCTGATGATGATGATGATGATGATGATGCTGATGATGCTGATGCTGATGCTTATGCTGATGATGCTGATGCTGATGCTGATGATGCTGCTGATGATGATGATCATGATGATGATGATGACGACGATGCTGATGATGACGATGATGATGATGCTGCTGCTGCGTATGATGATGATGCTGATGATGATGCTGATGATGACGATGATGATGGTGATGCTGATGATGATGATGATGATGATGATGATGATGATGATGATGATGATGATCATGATCATGATCATGATCATGATCATGCTGATCATGATGATGCTGATGATGCTGCTGATGATGCTGATGATGCTGATGCTGATGCTGATGCTGCTGATGATGATGCTATGATATGATGATGAGGAGGAGGAGGAGACGGGGCAGGCAAGCATCAGGAGGAGAAGGAGGAGGAGGAGGAGGAGGAAGAGGTCCAAGTGGGAGTAGGTGCAGGAACGAAACGGGAGGAGGAGGAAGAGGAGGCGGAGGATGAGGAGGCGGTGCCGGAGGTCGAAGTGGGAGTAGGTGCAGGAACGAAGCATGGGGAAGGAGGATGAGGAGGAGGAGGAGGAGGAGGAAGAGGAAGAGAAGAGGAAGACGAGGAACAAGAGGAGGAGGGGGAGACGCAGGAGGAACAGGAGGTTGCGGAGGGGGAGGAGGGGGGGAGGAGGAGCAGTATGAAGAGGGGGAGCATGAGGAGAACGAGGGGGGAGGACGATACTGAGGAGGAGAGGACACAACAGAAAGAAGAGTAGGAGGAGGGCGAGGAGCAGGACGATGAGGAAGAGGCAGAGGGAGGATCAGGAGGCGGGAAAGAAGGAACATGAAGATGGGGGACGAGCAGGAGTGGAAGGAGTGCGAGCAGGAGGACGAGGCCGTGCGCAGGGAAGGTGCAGGAGGAGGAAGAGGAGGAAGAGGAGGAGGCGGAGGAGGAAGAGGAATAGGAGGAGTAGGACCAGTGTAACCCACGAGTCATCGACGATGTTGGAGTAAACCCTCCCTTCAAGCTCCCTCTTCGTAGGCCCCTACAACGGTTCATTTCCATTGATGGAGCTGCTTCGTTGGAAGACACCCGTTTAGCGACCTTGAAGCATGCCAAAACATTGTTCTCGGGATTCCAACGCAACGGATCAAGTTGACTGTTGCGTCTTGACGATCCTGAGCCTGCTAGGACGCCATTCCTGGGACGCCAGCACAGAGATTCAACGTGACCGTTGCAGCCGCATGATCCTGAGTCCTTCTAAACCAAAATTTCTGGTACGTTGATGAGGGGATCCCCTGAAACTCTTACACCTTTTCAAGTCGAATGTGCGCGGCGCTGGAGGCGAGAGCCACATTTTGAAAAGAAACCACCCTCAAGCCGTGAATATTTGCAGTTTTTTACAACGAATGTGCGCGGCGCAGGCGAGAGCCACATTTTGAAAACCACCCGCCTTCAATCCGGGAAGCTCTTGCAATTCTGTCACAACGAATGTGCGCGGCGCTAAGGCGAGAGTACATTTGAAAAACCACCCAACCTGAATCCGTGAAGCTTTTGCAATTTCTGTCACAAGGAATGTGCGCGGCGCTACGGCGAGAGCCACATTTTGAACATCAACCGGCTTCAATCCGTGAAATTCCTGCAATTTGTGCCACAACGAATGTGCGCGGCGCTAAGGCGAGAACCACATTTTGAAACCCGCTTTCAATCCGTGAAACGCCTGCAATTTCTGTCACAACGAATGTGCGCGGCGCTACGGCGAGAGCCACATTCTGACAACCACCCGCCTTCAATCCGCGACAGTCTAGTACATTTTAAAACGAATGTGCGCCGCGTTAAGGCGAGACCCACAGTTTGAAAACCACCCGCCCTCAATCCGTGAAGCCCTTGCACTTCTTGAACGAATGTGCGCCGCTTTATGACGAGAGCCACAGTTTGAAAACCACCCGCCCTCCATATGTGAAGCTTCTGTCAAGTTTAAAGTCTCAGAGTCTTACGTGGTGAGGATGTCTCAGGCGAAACGCTGGGCCCGCCCTAAACATTGGTTTCGGGATGCGACAGGGGGAAGCTATTATTAAGGACAAGGAAGGGAGGAGAAAGGGGGAGGAGGAGGGAAATGCAGGGGGAGGAGGAGGAGGAGGAGGAGGAGGAGGAGGAGGAGCAGATGGCTGCAAGGGGGCGGGGGGCGGGAGGAGGAAGGGGAGGAGGTCTTGGCGCGGGGAAGGCAGTAGGAGGAGCGGAGGGCGGAGGAGGAGAAGCTGGGGCAGGCGCAGGAGGACGAGGAGGAGCATCAGGGGGGAGGGGCCTTCCTACATAGCCATCCCGCCACCGTTCCTTCCCTCTTCGTGTCATTTCCCGTTGTCTCTCGCCTTTGCATCCCCTCTCACCTCGGAGCCAGCCCGTCGATTTGCCTGGCGTTGACCGGGCGGCCCGGGCGCCAGCTCCCGCGCGGACAGATTCGCGTTCAAACTCAGCGCTGGCGGAGGTCAAGCAGTGACGAAGCGTCCTGGCTCGCCTGTAGGCCTACGAAAGGATGTTCCAAGAACCTTTTGTGATTTCAACGAGATGTTCTTAGAACACTTCTGGCTGGGACTGTCTTGTTTTAACACGTCGGGTTTCTGTTCTAATAATATTGTCTTTGTTTTCAGGGCATTTTCGGGTTCTAAGAACATGTTGTTGTAGGCCTGTAGGAATGCCGGGACGGTCGCCCTCCCTGCTCAAGGAGGGCGGGTAGGGGGCAGGGCGAGGGGGGTGGGGTGAAATCAAGAAGTCTTGGGCGATCTCTTCGATCGATGACTGCAGGAGATGTGCCCGCAGGGTATACCCGCCCTTCGTCAGGTTGCCGTGGGCCCGCGCCGTGGGCGATCTCGAGGTTTGAGATTCAGTGGTGAACATTGTGCTGCTGTGGCCGTGGCTATGAAGGCGCTGGCCACGGTATCATAACACACTGCGAAGTATTGCGGGAGAGTGTATTTGCACACTGTACGTGAAATGGTGCACGCCCGATGCAGATCATTGAGAATTGGTACGACATGTCGGAAAGGGAACGTGATTGTCACATTTGTTTCGTCCAGTTTCACGTCCAAGCTCGGTCGTTGGCCATGCCTCAAAACACCACATCAACCAAACCACCACGTGATTCTGGCGTTCCTGTCGCAAAAGCTGCGGGGACTGCTGTTTGTCCCGGCGGTTGGCGATCCAACCCGCCCGCGCCAAGCTGTACCGCGCACGCGCGCTCCCGCAGGCGCCATGCGGTGGGGTCGTGCCGCGCTGGCCCGGCGGCGACTCCAGGGCAGGCGTTCGAGATTGACTGCCGCCAGCGGCCCAGGCCTCCGATACAGAGCGGCGCGTGCGCCATCGCAACGCCGCGACCACGATCCGCGTGGTGCCACGAGCCAGCGCCGCAGGCACCGCGACGTGAACCTGCTGCATCCGAACGTGCGCGCGGGCAGTGGGCCTCTCCCAACCCTCGGGGGAGGAAAGGCCGCCCGGACCCGACAGCTGGCGTCTACGAGACGGCCCCGGGCGTTTTTTTTTGGAGAGCCCTGCCCTGCTCGATGCCTTCCTCGGGTGCGTTTACCAGGCGGCTTCGCGTGCTGGGGTGATTCTCGTGAGGGTGGGCTTTCTGCTCGCCCAGCCCAGCGACGCGCAGGCGGGCCCTGGTGGCAGCCATGCGGGCCCCACAGGTCGCCCGGGGGGGGGGGCGGCGAAGCGCAGGGCGCCGGGGCCGCTCCTGCTCCTGCTCTCGGCCATGCGCAGAGGGGGCGCAGTGGAGACGCATGTCAAGACACACCCTGCTTGCCTCCATCGTGCCCTGGGCTTCTTGGGTTTCGATGGGTTGTCCATGGAAAGCTTGACGTTCCCACACCAAAAATCAATGGACGTCCTGGGGTCGCAGGGTTGGGTTTCCTGTGAAAGGTTTCTGGTGGTCGAGGTCCTCCTGTAGCGGGGAGGGGGTCTGTTTACCGATCAACCGCCCAAACCGGCCCCCCAACAACAACAACGCTCCCGTTCGAGACTTCCTTCTTTTTTTACTCAGGGCCGGTGCTCTTGCTCGCCGCCGAAAGCAGCCGTCTCAACAAAACCAGCGCTCCCGCTCGAGACTTCCTCCCGTTTTCCCTTTGACAGGCGTGCTATTATTTCTCTCATCGGCGCCGCCCCCAGCAACAACAACGCTCCCGCTCGAGACTTTCTGTTTTACTCAAGGCGGTGCTCTTGCTCGCCGCCGACAGCCCCCGTCCCGACAAAACCAGCGCTCCCGCCCGAGGCTTCCTCCCGTTTTAAGTTGGACTGGCGCGCTTTTTTCCTCCTCCTCGTCCTCCTCCTCCTCCTCCTCCTCCTCCTCCTCCTCCTCCTTCTCCTTCTCCCTCCTCCCCCCTCCCTCCTCTTCCTCCCTCTTCCTTCCTCCACCTCCGCCTCTTTCTGCTCCCTCCTCCCTCCGTCCCTCTTTCCTCCCTTTTCCTCCTCCTCCTCCTCCTCCTCCTACCTCGTCTCGTCCTCGTCCTCCCCTCCTCCTCCTCCTCCTCCTCCTCCTCCTCCTCCTCCTCCTCCTCCTCCTCCCCTCCTTCCCCCCTCCCTCTTCCCGCCTCATCCTCCCCCCACCCCCTCTTCTTATCCCTCCTCACTCCTCCCTCTCCCCTCCCTCCCTCCTCCCTCCTCATCCCTCCTCCTTTCCCTTTTCGTCCCCCTTGTCTCCTCCCTCCTCCTGCCTCCCTCCTCCCTCCTCCCGCCTCCCTTCCCCTTCCGTCCTCCCTCGTTTCTGATATTTCCTCACCTTTTACTCAAGACTGGGGCCCTCGTTTCGGTATCGCTTCTGGCGGGCTTCCAAGAGCCCCTATTGAACCTTACTTATTTGATAACTATCACTGTCGGAGAGCATCGATAATGTGGAGGGGGAGGAGGAGGAGGAGGAGGAGAGGAAGGAGGACGGATGACTTCCAGGAGCTCCCAGGATCGAGTGTCGAAGGATTGATTTAATAGTGTGTGGAGGGGCAGGTCGAGGATTTGGGTCAAAGGATCGAGGGTCGAGGGATTCCTTACGAGGGTGTTGAGGGGCAGGTGGAGGGTGCGAGCATGGGAGCGGCAGCGCCTGGGGGCGTGAACGTTCTGGGTCACGCGCCGAGGCCGCAGGATGGTGGCGCAACAATACGCTCGAACGAGGAGTAAGAGCCACCTAGTCCTTCGAGGTACTGCTACTACAACTACTCTTTCTTCCTCATCCTCCTCATCCTCTTCCTCCTCCTCCTCCTCCATCCTCATCCTCCTCTCCCTTTTCTTTTCCCTCATATTCCCGCCCCTCCTCGCCCCGTTCCTCCTCCTCCTCCGAGATGCGGGGCGCGCGCAAGGCGATTGCGACGGCGATGCGCCGTCCGAGCTGTGGACGTCGAAAGCTTGGAAGCGGTGGTGGCAACGCCTTGCTTGCGAGGGAGATCTGGGCGAGGGAATATCTGACCCCGCATGCCTAACATTTCCCCCGTGATGGGGTGTGGTAGCCAGAAGGATGCGCGTGAGATGTGAAAGTATGGCGCATGATGGTCATGTGATTATTGTTTTGATGTTGATGTTCTCGCTGGTGCTGCTAATGCTGACGCTGCTGTTGCCGTTGACGCTGGTATTGTTGTTTCAGTTGCAGTTGGTGTTGGCGTTGGCGTTGGTGTTGGCGCTGTTGTTGCAGTTGGTGTTGTTGTTGTTGGTGGCGTCGCTGTTGCGGTTGCCGTTGCGGTCGCTGTTGTTGTTGGCGTTGTGCGCGTTGGCGCTGTTGTTGTGGTTTTTGTTGTTGTTGTTGTTGTTGTTGTTGTTGTTGTTGTTGTTGTTGAACATTATTAATTCTAAAGAATAATGCCTCTTCTATTCTCTGTGAGCAAGCTCCTGCTGTCTCCGCAGCTTCTCTGCCCAAGTGCCCCCCGTCGGCCGCGCGTGCGGGCGCCTTATGCAGGCGGTCGCACAAGCGGCTCTCCAGGGCGCTGGGGAGATTTTGTTCAGGGGGCTGCGGGCCGCGCTCTACGAGCGGCTCGTGGCTGCCCCCCTCTCTGTGCTTCAGGACCAGGGGCCTCCAGCTCCTGCCTGGTCCATCCTGCAGGCGGACTCGTCCGAGGGCGAGGGGGCCTCCTGCCCTCTCCCTTCGGCGGGTTCCACCTGCCCCACCGTCTGCCTCGGGCTGGCGGTGGACCTGAGCGGCGGGGTCTCTCCCTGGCTGCTCAGCACGGTCGCCGCCCTCCTCTGGGTGACGGCCGCCTGCAGCGCCTGCGCGGGCTGCTGCCTCGGGCTGCTGGGCCCGTACGTGTGGCGGAGGCTCTGGCCCTCCGCCTGGCCGCGCGGCGCGGTTTCTGCTTCGCCTGAGCAGGACCGCCGTGCGGCGCGAGCGCTGGCCTACGGGGCTCCGCCTCGACCTCAAGCGCTCGAGCGGGCAGACGCCCAGCGTGCGGGCGGCGGCGTCCACGGCGGCGCCCACTGATGGCGGAGCTGCCACCAGTTGGCGGAGGGCCCCTTTGGCCCGAGCTCTACCCTTTCGCTGCGCCCACGGCGCGCGACTACGCACGATGGCGCCTAGACGACGGCGACACCAGCTGGGCGGCTATCCCCCTCGCCTCTCGAGAAGGGGGCATCCTGCTGGCCCTGCCTGGTGCCTTTCGCTCTACAGCGGAGCTCGAGGCTGCCGAGGCGGATGGCTTTGCTGGGATGATAGGCCCCTTCCAGCTAGTGGACGTCCAGCTCCAGGGGGCCGCTTCACGGCCGCTCGCCACTACCGCATCCGTCCTCGTTATAGATATCGAGGTTGCCGAGCTCGAGCTCGAGTCGCTGTACCCTCTAGAGGTCGGCGACGACGCAGGCATCGTTCCCTTCGCCGAGGTGCGCAGCCGCGTCTATTGGCCGCATCCTTCGGGGGTTCGGGTGCTTCGCGAGGGCTACGCTCGTTTGCACGGCGCCCCGCCTACCGCAGGGGAAGAGCCTCTCCCAGGGGCCGATCGGGCTACCCCCTACCACTCTGCCGACGAGATGGAGGAGCCCGAGGGGTTCGCGGCCGACGGGGAAGCCGACCGCGCGGCCCCAAGTGCGCGAGCCCCCGCGGTCGCTGGAGCGCCGCGCGGCCCGCCCGCCAAGCGCGCTGGCGCCGCCGCGCCGCCACGGGTCGCGGGTCCTGCTCCGATTGCTCCTGGTGCTCCTGCGGCGTCTCTGGACGACGGGGCTCCCATGACCCGCGCCGAGGTAGCTGCCGAAATGCGCGCCTTGCTTGCAGCCCACGCGGCCTCCACGATGGTCGGCGGACCCGAACCGCTGGGCCCCGCTCCGGCTGCCCGGAGCGCTCGGCCCGAGGTGCCTCAGCTTTTCAGCGACGAGGCGGCGCGCCTCGGGCTGGATCCTGCGGGGATCGAGGCCGTCTTGTCCCACGCACCCGTGGCCCCTCATCGGGTCTCCGCGCGCCCCAAGGGACCCACCTCCGCGCTGGTCTCGGCGTGGGAGAAGGCGCGCTCTTCTGCTGTCCCTCGGGCCCCTTCGTCCGCTTTCGGACCGATGGGCCCCCCGCCGCCGCCTGGGCTAGCCTATCCCGCTGCGGTCGACGGCTTTGCCGAGGCGGGCGGCGCCGACGGGTTAGAGCCGCCCCTTGCGGCCAATCCGACGGACTTCAGCCTCATGCTTCAGTGCCTGCACCAGTCCCTTTCCTTGCAGCAGGGGCGGGGCCATCGCCCAGCCTTCCACCCGCTTCTGGGGACCCTGAGCGACCAAGCTCAAACTCCGCCCGCGACCTCGGGCGACCCCGCGCACGCATCGGCTCAGATGGGGGGAATCGCTCGGAGGCGCGAGTGGCAGCAAGCGCTGATGCAGCACGGCCCCGACGTGCGAGGACTGATGAAGGAGAATTTGGCCCGCGTTCTGGGCGTGGAAGTCAGCGCCGTGACCCCCATGGCCATGCATCAGTACTTTCGCGAGCACAGCCCCCTCGGGGCTCAGCCGTCGACGCACGAGTTGTTGACGCATTTTGCCTTCCTCAGCGCCGAGCTGTGGCGGGCCTGCGAGGAGGGCAACCCCGAGAGGGTCCAGACCTTGCTGACTTGCCAGCGCATGTTCATCGACCAGTTGGCGGGGGACCGCGGCTACCTCGAGGCCGCTTGGTTCCTCACGGGGCTGGAGCCTCCCCCGTGTCGCGTGACCAGTCGTCACACGGAGCGCGAGGCCCAGACCCCGTTTTCACCCCTAGTGGATCCTCGCTGGCTGTCGGCGCAGGGCGAATACATGAAGGAGCTGCAAGCATTTCGGGCGCGCCTCGACGCCGAGCGCGCCGTCGCGCTCCCCAAGCATCCACCTCATCAGCCCAAGCAGCCCAAGGTCTCAAAGCCCCCCTTCAAATCTCAGGGTGCTCCCAAGGCCCCGAAGGCGGTGCCCAAGAAGGACTGAAGATGCCCTTGGCGCCCGCCTTCTTGGAGGGGGGGCCTTCGCGTGGCCGAGGTACGCCGCCGCAGACAGTCTGCACCGACGCTGCTATGGCTGCTAGGCGTGTTTGGGCGCAGCGAGGGCGTGAGGGTAGGAATGCGCTCCTCCAGCGATGCTGTTGCGGCCCCGCAGGGAGGAGTACGTTCCGCCACCACGCCCCTCGCTCTGCTCCGAACCGCCCCTCGGATCCATTCGGCCATTTTGGCCGTCACCTGCCTCAGTCGAGCGCTCCCCCCATGGGGCCTGCAGCCCCTGAGGTTGGTGTTCTTGCTGGTGCTTGTTCTCCTTCAAGCACCCCTGCTGCTCTTGCCAACGTCGCGCCATTTGTCGCTGACTTGTCTGCCTTGCTGCGCCTGTTTCCAGGTGCGAACATTGATATCACCCACTGGGCGGCAGCGCTGTCCCAGGTTGGGATGGGTGCTCGATGTTCTCTTGGATCTTTCCCCCGCTCATCTATGCGTGCAATGGACCGGGACGACCCGTACCTTTTGGGGCCGCCTCCCCGCGATCCTTGGCCGTGCCCGCCTGCTCCACCTCTTGGTCCCCCGCCTGACGGCTTGTCGGCGAGGCGCAGGGAGCGCTGGAGATTGCGGCGCGCGGCGCGGACGCTCGCGCAGTATTCTGTTATTGCGTTGAACTGGCTCACTTTGGGTCATCCTAGCCTCGCTCCCGCCGAGGCTCGCGTCCGTGCCACGGTCTCGCCCTGCCAGGAGGGCGTCCGCACCCGTATCGAACGGTTGTGTCGGATCGCAGTTCGCCTCGCCCGTGGTGGCAAGAGCGACTTAGGTCGAGCCTTCGCCAAGTTCGACTCTACTGAGGTCTCGCTCCATGGCCTGGCCACCCATGTTGCAGCTTTGGAGGCCTCCTTCACCTCCTCTTCTTCCGTGCCCGCCCCCATGCGGCACTGCCCGACCAGCGCTCCTCCCGTGCCTGGTTCGCTGGCGTCTGCGGCGGCTTGGGACTCCACCCAGGTCGAGCCCTTCGATTTAAAAGTCAGGGCGTCTCGCATTAAGTGGGATTATTCGCCAGTGTTTGATCCCATTCCATTTCTCTCTGACGCTCGAGTCCGCGAAGCGTTCATCAATCCAGAGGAGATGCGGCTCCCGGCGTCAGAGTGGCCTGCTGGCCAAAAGGGGGCGCGTGTCCATATGGACCGCGCCGAGCTGTGGGCCCTGCTCCAGAAGTGGGATGCCTGCGGCGCCCTGTACCTGACTCCTGCTTCGGACCTCGCCTGGGATGAAGCCTGCGGAGCTTTCAGGGTACCGAAGGACAGCGACTACGACAGGCTGATCCTGAACCCAACGGTCGTGAACAGCCGCTGTGCCTCAATCTCATCCAGCACCCAGCGCCTTGGCCAGGGTTTCCTGCTGTGCCGTTTGGGTCTGGCGCCTGGGGAGTGGCTGGCAGTTTCTTGCGACGACCTACGGGAGTTTTACTACACTTTCCGCGTTCCTCCCGCGCGCGCCAGGCGTAACGCCCTTCGCGTTCGTCTGCCATCATCCCGCTTCAAGGCCTTTCGAGCCTGGCGCCCCGAGCTCGAAGGTGTGGACGTCGCGCCTTGCCTCAATGCTCTAGCGATGGGCGACAACATGGCGGTGGAGATTGCCAACTCTGCACATGAAGGCGTCTTGCACAGCTTCGGGGCCTTGCGGCCTCACGAGCAGGTTGTCCACCGCTCGCCCTTCCCGCGGGGCCGTTTGTCGAGATGCTGAATATTGATGACCATACAGGTTTTCAGAAGCTCTCGTGGCATGGCTCCGCTCCTCGCCCCGACGACCCCTGTCGTCGTGATCGTGAGGTCTTCGCCGCCTGCGATGCAGGCTACCCGCGCGTGGGCCTGATTCAGCATCCAGGCAAGCGCGCGCGCGGCGAAACGCACAAGGTGGTGGTGGGCGCCGAGGTGGAAGGGCGCATAGGCATCGTCTGCGCTCCCTTAGTGCGGACGGTGGCCTTGTGCAGGCTGACCCTGATCCAAATCTACCTCGGCATCACCACGCGCTCCCTGTTAGCCTCTCTTGTGGGCTGCTGGGTCCAGGTGTTCCTCTATCGCCGTCCGAGGCTCGCCATTTTCACGCACGTCTACAACTTCCTGTCGCGCCTGGCGACCGAGGAGGGCATTGAATACGACTTGCCTCCTTCTGTTCGCGACGAGCTTTTGGCCTGCACCTTTTTAGCCTTTACGGCTATAACCGACCTTCGGGCGCAGCCTTGCCCCGAGGTGTTCGGTGCGGACGCGTCTCTCGGCTGGGGGGGCGTTGTCCGCGCTCCTATCAGCCCGCAGCTCTCCGCCGAGCTGTGGCGCAGATCGGAGCACGGGGGGTGGCACACGATCCTGCACAATCGGAGCCTCCTCGCCGTACTCAGCCGCGGCGTGCCCTTGGGCCCTGAGCTCACCCAACTGCATCGCGACCTGGGGCTCCCTTCTATTGAGCCCCCCGTCGCGCCGCGTTGGGTCACCGAGCTATCAGAGGCGCTGCGCTTTCGGCTCGCGTACAAATGGGAGTTTCGCATGCCCCGTCACATCAATATCCTTGAGACAACGGTGTATAAGAGCTTGTGCAAGTACTGCTGTATTCGCCTCCCTGACTCTCGTATCCCCGTTCTCTTGGATTCAAAAGTGGCTTTGGGCGCGACCGCTCACGGGCGCAGTAGCTCTCCTGGTCTATCTCACGTTCTTTCGACCACTTTGCCCTATGTGATAGGAGGAGGTTTATATATGGGAGGCATGTACGTGCCTACGGACGTGCACAGGGCCGACGACCCCACGCGGAACCGTGCGGTGAGGCCCCCGTCCCGTGACCCTCCCGCCTGGTTAGTTGAAGCAGAGAGAGGAGAATTTACTCGCTTTGATTGCATTGCGTACGCCGACTCCCGTTCGTCATTCCCTACTTGTCTCTGGGGCCGATTTGTTGCGCAGCTTGTGGCTCGAAGCCCCGAGGGGCTGCTCAGCCACCGCTGGGCGGCCGCCCCCCCCCCCTCGGAGGGCGCGGGGATGACCGCCGACGCCGCCAGCGACGGCGCCCAGGGGGAGGCACCTGACCCCTCGGGCGCCGCCGAGAGCAGCATTGAAGCTGCTCTCGCCAGCGGAGAGCGTCGCGGGCCTCGCAACGCGCTCTTCGCTGACAGCGAACGGCCTCTCGCGTCCTCGGCAGACGCCACGCCAAAAGCGTCTGCCTCCGCGGAGGGCGGCTCGCCCGGCCCCGACCCTGGCGCCGCCAGCGCAGGATCGGCTCCCCAGGCCGCCAAGCGTGCTCCGCCACTGGCCCTCCGCTCCAAGGCCGCGGCGGCCCCTCCGCCTGCTATCGGGGTGGGCTCGTCGCGCGTCGGCTCGCGGGAAGCGCCAAAGGGGGCCTCAGCAGCTACCCCCCGCACCTTCCAGCGAGCGGCCAGGGTGAGCGCCTCTCGCCAACTGCTTGGCGTAGTGGACGGGGCCTCGCGCGGCACAATTGAGGCCGCCTTCAGGCGCCAGTCCCTAGTCTACCATCCAGACAGGACTCCCGCGCACCTGGGCGCCGACGAGCGAGCAGCCCGCGCGCTGAAGTGGAAGCAGCTCTGTGACGCCAAGTCAGTGTTGCTCCAGGCCGTCTCGCAGGCCGCCGCGCCGCCCGATGTTCCTAGCACGGGCGGCGACGGTCCTGCCGCCCGCGCCTACGCCCGGGCCAAGGCGGCAGGAAAGGGCGCCCGCAAGGGCAAGCTGGCTCCAGGGTCGACCATGGCCCTTCAGGCGCTCGAAGAGGCGGTCTCCTCGCGGGTCGCCCTTGCGAGCGCCGAGCTGGCCCCTCGGGCTGCCCTCCCCGCCTCGGGCGCGCCTCTCCCGAGGGGCGGGGTTTCGTCTGCCCTCGCGACGCGGGCGGCTGAGTCGGATGCCACCCTCGTCTCCGCCGTGTCGCGCGGCCGCGTGGAGCTCGACGCACTCCGCACCGCGCGTGCCGACGCCACCAGGCGCACGGTGCAGGCTCCTGCACGCGGCGAAGGAGAGCGTGCCGTCGCTCGTGCCGAGCTCGCGGAAGGGATGGCCGATCGCGCCTACTTCCGACGCGCGCGCGAGGCCGCCAGTCGAGAGGCCGCGGGCTTGCCGCGCACTGCCCCCGTCCAGCTGGGTCGGGATTGGCGCAAGACCTTGCGCGCCGTCCTGCACAACGCTGAGGTCTCGACGGGCCTCGCCATCGCAGAACGTGCCGCTCGTGCTGGGGACGCACCCGCGTCGTCCACTGGCCGCTCCTTGGCCGAGGTGGAGGCTGAGGACCCGCGCGCCTTGGCAAGGCCCGCCGACGACCCTGCGTCCAGCTTCAGCCGTCGTGAGCGGCGCGCGGTCCGCGCCCGCCTGGGCCCGCGGGATGAAGCGGTCGAGGACCAGCCCAACCGCGGTGGTCACGCGCCGCACTCCGCCTCGCGCACGGGCGCCGCGCGCACCAGGCGCGCCGCCAGGCAGCGGCGGGCTTCGATGGCGGCGCTCCCCGCCCCTGAGGGGGGGGCCGCCACGGCGCCTGGCCGCAGGGCGCGTCGCACTGCCAATGCGCGCCGCTGGGCAGGCGCGGCACGCCCCAGCTCCGCCGCGGGAGTGGGCTCCCCACCGCGGAGCCGCAGCCCTGCCCGCAGCCGTACGCGGTCTCCAAACCCGTACGGGACCGACCGCACCTCTCCCTCGGGGGGCTGCTCGTCGCCTCCCGTCGACGGCCCGATCTCGCCCGAGGAGCCGTCGGAGCCGCCTGCGGGGGAGGCATCGGAGGGCCCGCACACTCCTGACGGGTCCCCGCCCGCGAGCGTTCGCAGCCGCTCGAGAGCGGAGCCCGCGTGCGACGAGGACTCTCCGACGGAGCTCGAGGACGTCGTGCTGAGTGCCCTCGCAGACTCCTCGATGGACCTCGAGCGCGTCGTGGCGGGCCTGAACCCCGAGGTCCTCCGCCGCCTGCAGGCGGCTTTCCCTCGCCGCTCGGGGGCCTCTCCGCCCGCCGCTCGGGCCTCGGCTCGCAGTCGCTCTCGGGGCCGCGGCACGCGTCTAGGCTCCGAGACTCCGCGGCCCGTGCCCCCGCCGCCGCCGCCGCCCCCTCACCACTCTGGTGGGCGTGCGGCGTCGCGATCCCGCGCGTCGACCGCAGGCCAGGGGCTTAGTCGGGCCGTCGCGCGCGGCTCCTCTCGCGCGCCTTCGCGTCAGGCGACGTCGCCTCGGCGTCGCGAGGTGCGCTCCCCTCGGGTCGCTCCGAAGCGGCGCCCGGGCCCCGCTACTGCGCAGCGGCCAGCCACGTCCCGCCATGATGCGAGCTCGGGCGACGCCCACGCAGGCAGCTCCCGCGCGGACTCCGCTGCTCAGGCCCCTCCGTCTTCGGTAGGCACGCGCTCCTCCAGCGATGCTGTTGCGGCCCCGCAGGGCGGAGGGCGTACCGCCGAGGAAAGGGGGTCTTCGAGCGGCCCCGCGCCTGGCCGAGATTCAGGGCACGAGCTGCATCCCAGCGGCTCCCACAGCGGCGACGCTGGGAGCGCCGCGGCTGCAGCCTTCGCAGCGCGGCGCACGGCCTCCGCGGCCGTTGAGCAGCCCTTGCCTCCAGGGGCCGCCACCGCCCTAGCGTGGCGTCTCAACCTCGGCGGTGAGAAGGTCACAGTGGTGAGGTGGGGACCCGCCTGGCAAGCTGCCTTCCAGAGCGCGGCGTCGTGGCTGAGGTCTTTCGCACCCGCAGGGGCCGCCGAGCCCGAGGGCAGAGATGACCTGCACTGCCTCCTGCAGGCCTTGCACGCCTATAAGCGCCTGTTTCAGACAGGCGGCGCCGAGCCGATCGACGAAGCCTCGTGGTTGCATCCTTACGTGGCCGCCGTCGAGCCCGAGGCTATCCCCGCGGGCGCTGACCTCCAAGCCATGGGGGCGGGCGCCATCCGTGGCATCGGGCTCGGCTCAAAGATCGAGCACAGGAGGCGCGCGGGCAAGTTGGCCTGCCTTTTCGACCTTCTGTACCACGTGCAGGACGGTCACGGCGCCATCCCAGCAGCGCTGTGGGGATCTCATTCCCCTCCGTCCGAGATCCTCGACGCGTTCGCGGAGGTGGTGCCCGTTCCACATCATTCGGGCCTCACGTCCTCGGCAGCTCGTTCCGAGCTCGCCGAATCGGCCGCAGCTGCGCGCGCCGAGCCGCGCCCGCCCTTTGACTGGGCGACCCTCGAGGGAGGGGGCGCTCTGCCCGCCGACATCGAAGCAGGGGCTCGCCGTGCTCACCGTAACATGGGCGGATCCTTCACCTCGGCGCGGGCGATGCTGGCGGAGGCGTCGGGGTTCGAGACCGACGGGCGGGACACCCTCGTTCCGCCCTTCTACGCGTCCAGGAGCAGGAGGGCCGCCACGCTGATCAGCTCTCCCAGCCCTGGCCGCCCTGCGCTCATCCTGTGGTGCGTCTGCGGCCTCTGCATCTCTCTGGGAGCCGCGGCGCCGACCGCAGGCCAAGGGCTTAGTCGGGCTGCGCCTTCTGCGCCCGCTCGCCCTCCGCGCACTCCCTTCGTGCGCGATTCTCACCTCACCTCCGCGTATCTCGATCGTCGCTCGAGATCGATTGATGCGTTCGAACTGTGGTTAGCAGAACACACTGGCGTGCCGCCCGCCACTCTTTACCGTAGCGGGCTACTTCTCGCCCGCTTCCTCGCGACCTTCGGCGTGTGGCTTCATGATGCAGGTTTCCCTCATTATATTCTGGTTCATGCCATCTTGGGAATCCAGAGCGCTCATCCGCATTGGAAGGCCTTTCTAACAGAAGCTTGGGACGTAGCGAAACAATGGAAGCTCGCGGAGCCGCCAAAGCTCCGCCCGCCCTTACCTCGCGCTCTGCTGCGCGCTATGGTCGGTCTCTGTTTCGCCTGGGACTGGCCTGTGATGGCGGCCTTGCTGCTCATGGGCTTTACGATGTTCCTCAGGCCTGGCGAGCTGCTGGCGTCACGCCGCTGTGACTTGTCGCTTCCTTGCGACCGCCTCGAAGTTGAAGGGGATGCTTTTCTTTCGATTCTTGTTCCAAAGACCAGGAGAACGTACCCGACGCAGCATGCTCGCTGCTCCGATCGGGGCACGGTGAAGATTCTGAATCAAGTGTTTGGGCGGTTGGCTTCCACCGATCCTCTCGCCCCTTTCGGTGCGAGCGGCTTCCGTACTCGGTGGAATCATTTGCTTTCGGCCCTGGGCGTCCCTCTTGCCAAAGCGGGTCAGGGGCTCAACCTGACGCCCGCATGTCTGCGGGGCTCTGGCGCAACAGACTTCTATATCGCTACGGAAGACGTCCCTCGCGTCTTCTGGCGGGGGCGTTGGCGTCAGGCTTCCAGTGCTGAGCGCTACCTGCAAGCCGCCGCCGCTTCCACAGTTCTTGCTGCGCTGCCCGAGCCCGCACGGGCGCGGATCCTGTTCTTCGCCACCGCCAGCGACCGCCTTGTCGCTTCATTTCTCCAAGTCGGCCCCGCCGCTTGGCCTGCCCTACTTGCGGCCGCCCGCCGAAACCTTGTCACTTCGCAAGGTCCTTGAGCACGGGTATGGCTGCCTCGCCGTCGTCGGCGAGCAGGCGGTCTCCCCCGCCTGACGCGCGGCGCCCCGGCACGAGCGCGCGGGACGGGCCTGCCCATTTTGGGCCGCCCCGCGCGCGCGAGCCGCGGCCGCGCTCGGAGACAGCTCGCTAGCGCGCGAGCGGGAGAATGCCTCTTCTATTCTCTGTGAGCAAGCTCCTGCTGTCTCCGCAGCTTCTCTGCCCCCCTCCCTCCTCTCCCAATCTAAGGCTGATGGGCGCTGCCTCGCCGTCGTCGGCGAGCAGGCGGTCTCCCCCGCCTGACGCGCGGCGCCCCGGCACGAGCGCGCGGGACGGGCCTGCCCATTTTGGGCCGCCCCGCGCGCGCGAGCCGCGGCCGCGCTCGGAGACAGCTCGCTAGCGCGCGAGCGGGAGAATTATTGTTGGGCCCCCTGGTGCACGCCCCCCCTGCGCCGCCTAGGCCGCAGCTACATTTTCATCATTTTCGTGAGGAAGCCTCAGGTAATTCGATGTGATCAAGATCCGGTTGTTTTGTTCCCCCCCGCTTTCCCTTGCAAAAAACACTATAAAATGACATTTCTTGTTCTAATATAATCAAATTTCAAGAATCCCTTGCAAAAAATAAGGTAAAGTGGACATTCGCGCGCGCAAGACGAAATCCTTCCAAAAGCTTAGTGTTCGGAGCGATTTCAACATAAAAACATCAAAAAACCAATGGTTTTTCAACAAAAAAATGTCAAAATCTCATCCCGCGCGCTCTTGCGGATTCGTAGGAAACCCAACACTTTTTAAACATTTCTGTCAAACGGGCTTTTGCGAGCAACTTTTTCGAACTTCTGCGACAACGGTTGCGCACCTGCCAGGGCCATCATCCCTGTCAAATAATACCATGCGGGACACATTCGTTTTTTCTTCGCGCGCGCACGCCGAAATCTCCAAAAACCATTGGGCTTCTTAAGAATTTTAGCACCGCGCATCATAAAATCACACGAATCGCACCGTGGGTTAACAACTTCCTGCAAGGCTTAACAATTTCTGTGGCGCGAACGTAGGCTAACAACTTCTGTGGGTGTGTACTCCACGCCAGTGTAGTAGCCACGGTCGTCCGCAGGCCACGAAGTGAAGTGTCCGAACGTCATAGGGCGGGAAGCTGGGTGTGGGTGGTGGCGAAGAGTCGTGTGGATATTTGGTAGAGCTTGCACTGCCCCCCCACAAAGTGGGGGTATTGGCGTCGCATGAAAATGGCTGGCTGTGAGAACACTGAGTTCGGGTAAAGTATTGTTGTTGTTGTTGTGTTGTTGTTGAACATTATTAATTCTAAAGAATAATTATTGTTGGGCCCCCTGGTGCACGCCCCCCCGCCCGCGCCTAGGCCGCAGCTACATTTTCATCATTTTCGTGAGGAAGCCTCAGGTAATTCGATGTGATCAAGATCCGGTTGTTTTGTTCCCCCCCGCTTTCCCTTGCAAAAAACACTATAAAATGACATTTCTTGTTCTAATATAATCAAATTTCAAGAATCCCTTGCAAAAAATAAGGTAAAGTGGACATTCGCGCGCGCAAGACGAAATCCTTCCAAAACCTTAGTGTTCGCAGCGATTTTAACATAAAAACATCAAAAAACCAATGGTTTTTCAACAAAAAAATGTCAAAATCTCATCCCGCGCGCTCTTGCGGATTCGTAGGAAACCCAACTCTTTTTCAACATTTCTGTCAAACGGGCTTTTGCGAGCAACTTTTTCGAACTTCTGCGACAACGGTTGCGCACCTGCCAGGGCCATCATCCCTGTCAAATAATACCATGCGGGACAGATTCGTTTTTTCTTCGCGCGCGCACGCCGAAATCTCCAAAAACCATTGGGTTCTTAAGAATTTTACCACCGCGCATCATAAAATCACACGAATCGCACCGTAGGTCCTCGAAAAACAGCTGCACGACTTTTCAAAATTTCCACCCGCGCGCGCTGTCCGAATCCTAAAAAAAACAATGGTTTTCCAACATTTATGTTACATGAGCTCGCGCGAGCTACTTTCGCACGCTCTTGCAACGGGGTTCGCGCGCCTGCCAGGGGCCATAATCCCTTGCGGTTGCGCCATAGGTTGCGCCCTCGGCCGCCGAGAATAAAACGCCCTCCTATTGGTTGCGCCATAGGTTGCGCCCTCGGCCGCCGAGAATAAAACGCTCCCTACTGGTTGCGCCATAGGTTGCCCCAGGAGGCCTTCAAGAGGCCCCAAGAGGCCTTCAAGAGGCCCCAAGAGCCCGCCCTTGTGCGTACGTACCATGATCATGTGTACCATGTACCCTACGGGTCATATGCAACTGATGCCTTTGCGTATTCCCACTTCGGCACAGGAATTTGATTAACAAATGTGACGAACTCCTCTCTCTCTGTCTCTCTCTCTCTTTGTCTCTCTCTCTCTCCCGCTCTCTTCCTCTGTCTCGCCTTCTCTCTCTCTCAGTGTCTGTACCATGTCTAGCACTGGTAACAAAGGTATTTGTGTATCCCCACATCCGCCCAGGAATTCCACAAATGTGACCAACTATCTTGCGAGTACGTATCATCTCATGTGTGTCGTGCACACTATCAAATGTAACAGAGTTGTGTATTCCCATCATCCCAGGAACTTGACCCAAAAATGTGACCAACTCCGCTCTCTCTGTCTCTCTCTCTGTCTGCTCTCTGTCTCTCTCTCTGTCTCTCTGTATTATGTATTGTATGCCACAATTGCACCATGCTGGGCACATGCGCGCCCCGAATAAGTGACCAAGTTCTGTGGGTGTGTACCCCACGCCAGTGTAGTAGCCACGGTCGTCCGCACGCCACGAAGTGAAGTGTCCCAACGTCATAGGGCGGGAAGCTGGGTTTGGGTGGTCGCGAAGAGTCGTTTGGATATTTGGTAGAGCTTGTAATGCCCCCCCACGAAGTGGGGGTATTGCCTGGTGTCGTATGAAAACCCTGGCACTGGGGAGAACACCACGCGTTCGGGTAAAATGATTGTTGTTGTTGTTGTTGAACATTATTTATTCTAAAGAATAATTATTGTTGGGACCCCTGGTGCGCGCCCCCCTCGCCGCGCCTAGGCCGCAGCCACATTTTCATCATTTTCGTGAGGAAGTCTCAGGCAAAACGTGGGTGTCCGGATCCGGTTGTTTTGTTGACGCCCGCTTTCCCTTGCAAAAAACATTATAAAATGAAATTTCTTGTTCTAACATAACCAAACTTCAAGAATCCTTTGAAAAAATGTCACGAAGTGCACACTCGCGCGCGCAAGATGAAATCCTTCCAAAACCTTAGTTTTCGTAGCGATTTTAACATAAAAACATGAAAAACCCAATGGTTTTTCAAAAAAAAGTTTCAAAAATTAATCTTGCGCGCTCTTGCGGATTTCTGAGGAAACCCAGTATTTTTCAACATTTCTGTCAAACGGGCTCTTGCGAGCAACTTTTTCACGTGCTTCGAACTTCTGCAACAACGGTTGCGCACCTGCCAGGGCCATCATCCCTGTCAAATAATACCATATTGGACACATTCGTTTTTTCTTCGCGCGCGCACGCCGTCGTCGTCGGCCGCGGGGCCCTGAATAGTAGCCACGGTCGTCCGCATGCCACGAAGTGAAGTGTCCGAACGTCATAGGGCGGGAAGCTGGGTGTGGGTGGTGGCGAAGAGTCGTATGGAAATTTGGTAGAGCTTGAACCGGCCCCCCCACAAAGTGGGGGTATTGCCCGCACTGGCGAGAACTGGTGTCCCCAGTCAAATGGGGAGAACTGGGGGTATTGCCCGCACAAAGTGGTCCTATGAAAACCCTGGCACTGGTGAGAACGGAGTGTCCCCAGTCTTAAATGATTGTTGTTGTTGTTGTCGTCGTCGTCGTCGTTTGTGTGGTTTTTTTCCCCATTTTGGCACCGTTTCCCCCCCGGTTCCGTCGCGGTTGTTGTTTCCGGCTCTGGTTCCGATTCCGATCCCAGGTTTTTGTTTGTTCAATTTCGGAGATTTCGTTGTTGCCGTTTTCAGTATCACAGATTACGTTTTTTTTTTTTTGTTTCGGATTGTTCTCGGACGATGATATTTTGTCTACAGCGTTGTTGAACGCTGTCAGAGCGTTCCGGAGTGTTTTGAGAAGGCCGCGGCGGCCAATACATTTTCCAGGATCGTTGGATCTCAGAGATTCCCGATTCATCCTCACCCAGTGTTTTCCTCGTCTTGGTGCCGTTTTACGCTTAGGAGCAATAGCAATTTGGCCCAGCTGGCTCCAAGAACCATGGCTGTTTCGCCCCCTCTTGAGGTTCGCGCCGACCCGACACGGTGGCGTCGCCAGCGGAGGATGCCAGGGCGCCCCCTAGCGCGGCCAGATTTGTAGCGTCTGGAAAATATCGAGATGGCGGATGTTCTGCAGTTTGGTTTTGGAGATTGGCTTTGCATCGCTCGGACGTGTGCGTGCTTCCTTGGCAAAGACCATCGAGGAGCATGTTGGATCATCGTGCGAAAAAATTCACGAAACCGAAACACGCACGGGGAATGGACGCCCGAGCGATGGCAACGATGGCGAAGTTTCTGCCGTTTTTGTTGCTGGAGATGTGGTGGGGCCAGTTTGGACCCAGGGGGCGCGAGACATGCCTCCGGTTGAAGCACGTTATGCGGCCCGCGGCAGGTTCGCGCCGCTCCGGCGCGACTTGCGGCGGCGCGGGCACGCACGGGCGAACAACTTTTCCGAAATGTCAGCTCGGGATAAACAGTAGGGTGACCCCCCTGGGACCTATTAGCAGATTCCGCGGGGCGCGATCCATTTTTTGAATCACGCGCGTCAGGGGGTCGTCGCGGGCGCCGCCGAGGGGATCGTCCACCTGCACGACAGCCTTAAAAAAATGCCTTTCGTGTGGGAGTTGTTCTGTGGATCATATTCATCCGAAGCGACGTTCAATCCCTTCTCAGGCTGAGGACTGACGTGCCGCAGTTGTCGCCGTCGTTGTTCCCGTCGTCATCGTCGTGGTGGTGGTCGTCGTCGCCTTCGGCGTCGTCGACCACAAACGGCCCGCGCAACCCCCCCCTCAATGGGGCATCCGCAGTGCATCGTCGTCGCCGCCGTCGTCGTCGCGTTGTCGACGTCGTTGTCGCCGTCGTCGTTGTCGCCGTCGTCGTCGTCGTCGACTACAGTGGGCCTGCGCAGCACCCCCTCTGTCCACAGGGCATCCGCAATGCGTCGTCGTCAGTTGTCCGTCGTCCTCGTCCTCCTCGTCGACCTCGTCCTCGTCCTCGTCATCGCCGTCGTCGATCACAGCGGGCCTAGTCGTCGTCGTCGACGACCACAGCGGGCTTGCGCAGCGCGTGCCCCCCTAAAGCGGCATTCGCAGTGCGTCGTCGCCATCGTCGTCCTCGACCTGTTCTTCGTCGTTGCCGTCGATTGCAGCAGCATCACCACCCGTCTAGGGCATCCGCAGTGAATCGTCGTCCGTCGTCGTCGTCGTCGTCGTCGCCGTCGCCGTCGTCGTCGTCGTCGTCGTCGTCGTCGTCGTCGTCGTCGTCGTCGTCGTCGTTGTCTTCGTCTTCAGCGGGCGTACGCAGCCCCCCCTTGGAGCATCCGCAGTGCGTCGTCGTTCGCCGACGCCGTCGCCGACGTCGTCGTCGTCGTAGGACGTTGCACTGAACGGGGATGTAAGGGAGAAGGAGGAGGAGGAACCCTTTCCGCTTGCCTCCTCCGCTTGTAGCCACGTCGCCACCGCCCGCCACCGGCGCCGTTTCTCCCCCGTTTTTTACTGTCTGTAGCTAGTTTGGCCCAACCGCCCTGGTATATCGGATTCGTTGATGCCCCCTTTCCGCTGACGCGTCGCCAGTTGTGTCGCGCCTGTCGCCCTCTCGCTGTCGGCCGGGCGTCGGCGCTAATCACGGGCGCCGCCGCCGCGTGTTTCAGTTTAGCGGGCACCACCCCCGCGATTCGCCTGAGCAGGGAAACCATTCTTGAATCACACGCCCCGCCGCGTGCTTCTCTCAACCACGAACTGACATTAAAGCTCCCCGAGGCCCGCAGAAAACAGCCCGGGCGCGAAAACCTCACGAATGGTGGGGGTCGGCAGCCTCTGGGGACCTCCGAGAGCGGAGCCCGTTCGAGGTCGAGCGGCGGCGTCAAAAAAACAGATCCCGCGTCGTCACGACGTGAATCCCGGCCACGCGCGGAGGGGGTAAGGGGGGGTAGGGCTCGTTAGAAAGACCCCTGTTTCTTAGAAGGCGCGGGGCTGAGGAGGAGGAGGAGGAGGAGGAGGAGGTTGTAGTACCAGCCCGATTCACCGCCGAGAAACAATGGGGGGGACCAAGAGTAAAGACCTTTAGCGGTTAGATTAAGACCCGCGCCTTTCAAGAAACGCCCTCGTTCTAAGAAGTTGCCCCCTTTTCCCTTACCCCCATGTGCGCGCCGCCAATGCATGTCGCTTTACGTATGCCAGGTGCCTTCTCTCTTTCTCTCCCCCTTTCAGGGGGACCCACGTACACTTTATATCATAAGGTCATGTTCGTTCACTGCTGTTCGAGCCCGGTCGTCCCCATGGCCCGCGATCAATGCATGGGCGTCTTTCTCATACATTGTTCGCCGCACGCAAAAGGACTCGTCGACAGCGGGCCACGTGCGTCCCCAGGCCGCCCACACGGGGCCGGCGCAGATGGGTTTGGAGGATTGGGCCACATGGCTGATGCATCGGCGACGCGCCACTTTCAGTCAAGGGAGAAACAACCACCCGGACCAGACAATGGCGTTTATGAAACAGCCTTGGGCGTTTAGTAAACAGCCCTGCTTTGTTTGATTCCTTCTTTAGGTGCGCTTACTGAACGGCTTCGCGTGTCGGGGTGGTTATTATCGGAGTGGATGTTCTGTTCTCTATTCTGGACGTTTGTGTCCATCCCGACATCGCCGACGCGTAGCGGATGCAGTTCCCGACTCGTCTAGTCCCTTTTTCGCGGGACGTGTTGGTTGATGCTGCGGAGCCGCGGTCATTTGAGTTTGGCACGCGTTTGTTTGCGGTTCTTCCGCATTCGTTGCGCAGACTCTCTTCTGCTAGCATGACATCCGCCCTCCCCCCCTCCCCCCCCCACACTCACAGCACCCCCAATGGATGTCCAACATGTAGTAGGGTGTATATATACACATATATATAGAGAGAAATAAAGAAATACAGGAACAACAAGATAATACACATATAACAAAGATAAATAAAGCGAGAAAAAAAAACGATAACGAGAGAGACAGAGAGAGAGAGGACAAGAAGGAGAAGAAGGAGGATGAGATGGACAGATAGGAGGTGGGAAAAAGGAGGGGGAGGCAGGACGAGGAGGTCGGAGGCCCTGCTCCCCCAGGGTGGGCGAGCATGGCCTTGGTCAGGAGGACGGAAAGACGACAGGGCTATGGTCAGCAGGAGGAGTTGTAGCCCCCTCCTCCTCCTCCTCCCCCTCCTCCTCCTCCTCCTCCTCCTCCCCCTCCTCCTCCTCCTCCTCCTCCTCCTCCTCCTCTCTCAGAGGCCCACCGTCCGGCACCTTTGGAGGGCACCTCTTGCGCTCCATTTTCGCTGGGCAGCAGCTAGGTGATGTCTCCGAGCCGCGTCTCGCAAGCCGAGCGTAACCCCTAGGCGGCAGCGTGATGCACGGTCGGCTTTGTCGGGTAAGGACGATCGGCTTCCCAAGGGTGACCCCCTTGCAGCCTTGCCTCTTCCGTCACCTCCGGTCCATCCTCGACCACTTTGATGGCCAGCCCCTGCTCCAGAAGCCTTGACAGGTGACATAGGCGTCTGAGGGGCCTGCATCCTCCCGTAGACGCGCTGACGGCAATGTAAGTAACGGCGATGTAGGTTTCGGCATTGCAGGCGGGACTGGTGCGTGGCTAAACCAACTAACCAATTGTAGAACATCGTGGTTCGCGCTTTCCTACGATTCGCTGCGTCGTTTTCGCTCGATACATTCGCACAGTTGAAGTGTGGGAAAGTGTGGTTCGCGATTTCCTGCAACTTGTTATGCGTAAGCTCGGTGTCACAAAAATCAGGCTCCCAACATCGCCGTGAACCAACATCGCCGTCAGCGCGGCCCTGGTCCTCATCGCGCATCCTTACTACCAGTTCTGACTGCAGGTGACGCCTCCACGGCGTGCCTCGCAAGCACCGGCCGTCGCCCCCTCGGCGGCAGCGCTGGCGCGTCCCACGCGGCGGCGCGCGATCGGCCCAGGCCTGTGGAGGTGTGCCGTCTCGCACGGGTAGCTTCGCGTCCCCTGCCGCGGTCTCGTCCTGCACGGGAGGGCGCCTTTTCCTCGGCGGCGAGCGGAGGGGCGGAAGTCAGGAGGAGACGACCCTCAGAAGACGGGGGGACTTTTCAGAGGCCCTCGCGCCTGCTGGTATGAGTGGTTTGCGTCTTCGGGGAGGGCGCAGAAAGCTCTTCGGAAGGCCGTGGGACTCCCGAGCCGTCTGTGGAGGCCTTCTCCTCACGCTCCCCCCTCGGTCGCCGCCGACTCCCCGCTCCTCACATCTCACCTCCTCGACGCTCGAGGGTCGAGGATCGAGCTTTCCCCAGCCATCCTGTGATGTTGGGTCTTCGTTTTGAAGAGACAGCGCCCCGCGCGCCTCATCTCTCCTGCCCCGCCTCCCTCCCTCCTCCCCTCCCCGTTTCTGCCCTCCACATGTCGACCATTCCGGTACCATGTCGGCGCACCTCTGACCTTCTTCGTGGCCCCTCGACGCTCGAAGATCGATGATCGAGTGTTTGCTGAGCAGGTTTGGCAGCTCTCTGGCGCTCTGCAAGCATCCGGAGATATCCTGTGAGCCGAACGCACGGATACAACGATAGTGAAGAGGCGCCGCCGGGAGGTCGGTCTTTTCTTGGCCACCTTCATCGCGACCTTGCATACATGCCAGGCCGCAGCATTGCCGTCTCATCAGCGGAAGAGGGCAGCGTGAACGTGGTGCCCGGGCGTCGAGTGCATTTCAAACCGTGTTTGGAGTATTTTTTGGACCATGCGTATGCCGTATGCGTACTTACCCCGTTATCGCGTTCTGAATGAGTGTCGCATCATTGCTCTGCGTGTCCTCGACTTCAGGCCGTACTCGGTCATGGTAGCTTGGGACACGCAGGAAGTCACGGTCGCGCGAGAGAGCCCTCGGATACGACGTGCTGTCGGCTCGCTCGCCAGGTTGTGTTCGGACGCATTGAGTTGGTAGTCAGCAGTATGTGTTCGCAAGCGCTGAGTGTCAATTTGGCATGATCGAATTGCACATGCCCCTAATGGTCGAGATTTCCATGCCGATCTTGTATCAGTTTTAGGGAGCAGGCCTGAGTGCCAGTGCGTAACAGCTTTGTATCAGATTCCACATCATTTGCATTTCATCTCGTTTGCCGCGGCTTGTTCCAATCAAGTTACGTCACGCATTTCTTCAGGCGCAAATCATGAGCGTCGACTTGGGGCATGAGTTTTTCAAGGCGGCCACAACCCCGTCTTGCTTCTTTATTTCAGAGAGGGTGAGTCCTGGTCAGCACGGGAGTGGCGCTGCTGTTGAGGACATACGCAGCAACAAGGTGCGGCAACGCCAGCAACTTGGTTGGGCACATTTGGTCACGAGTGCATACAAATACATGGAAGTGCCTAGCTCACCCAGAGGCGGCGCGGAATACGGCGGCACGATTGGTTGGCAGCAGCGAAGGTGAGGAGAGGGGGGCAGAGGAATGAGGGGAACTAATTGGACAGCAGAGGGAGAAAGGATTACTAATTGGTAGCTGGGGGGAGCTTGAGGGATGGCGAGGAGTTAGAAGAAGGTGTGGGATCAATGGCACCCCGCACTCTCCTGGCAGTGAACGGGGAGAAGGAGAAGACGGGGATGGGGGACGTCCAAAGCGGATTCCCATCAGAAGCCGGCCAGCGGATGTCGGTTGTCCTGTATTCTTCTTGTTGGGGGTCCAGCTTCGAGCCCGCGTTTGGATTTAGGTAGTTTGTGCCCATCCTCAGCCTTGAAACGGATGCTGTTCATTCAGAGTATCCGTTGACGCTGGCATCAGGGGCAACGACAGCGGGGGTGGATAGGCTCAGGGGGAAATGTATCGACCCCCAATCGCCCATTGATCGTCGATTGGTGTTTGCTGGCCCCACCCCGCCCAGGAAGGTGCGGGTTCGCTATCGTGGGCCTATTGCCGATGTATGGGCGATGTCTCGCCAATTCCAGGTCGATGTGTCCCACCCTGGCCTGACCCCCCCCCCGATCGTTGCCCTTCATAGCAGAGCTCTCTCTCTCCTTCTCATTCCGTCTCCTCCTCCTCCTCCACCTCCTCCTCCTCGGCAAGGTCGGTCTGACGTGCCAGGGGCTCTGCCCTTCAACGACTGTTGTCTGTGGTGCATTCTCGACACCGATAGTAAGGATGGGTAGCCTTCCTCGGGCGGAACATGGGGGGTGACCCAAATCGGGGGTGAAGAAAGGGGCCCTAACGGGGCCCATTCAGTGCCCCTTTTGGAGGCATTCGGTAGGTTTTCCTCGTCCTCCCCCCATACGGGCCTTCCCCCATTACCACCCGCCCCACTTCCCAGGGACCCCCTTGCATCCGTGCCTCCTCAGTCCATCCTTGCCCATGTTCGACGGCCCGCCGCGCTCGAAAAAAAGCCTCGGCATAGGTGTCCAAGGCCCTTGCATCCTTATCGCGCAGCCTTGCTATCAGCTTTGACTGCAATGAGGGTTCAAGATACAGAAAACCTCTCATAAGGCGCGAGGCCTTCTGACAAGCTTCGCCGCCTTCTAAGAGGGCCTTCTCCTTCACAGATGCCCCCTGACGCCCAGTCAGGCTGGCAGCGTGCTGCATTATACTCGTCATATTATTTCGTGTTGTTTTTCGCCCCTTGTATGGCATCGCGTGGTCGCCCACGCGCTCAGAGCTGGTCTTCCCAGCTAGCAGCAGCGAGTGCTCTTTCAGTGTCTCTCGTTGCCGCCGCTGCCTTCCTTCTTTTAACACATCGGGTTTATGCCCTAAGAAAATGTGTGATTGTTCTCAGAACAGTTCTGGGTTCTGAGAGCATTTCGTGGTAGGCCTGTGGGAATGCCGGGCCGGCCGGCCCCTGCTCAATTCCCACTTCCCCCCCTCGCTCGCCGCCGATACTCCCCTCCCCCTTCCGCTTCCCGCTCCCCCCCCGCCGTCGCCGCGGAGAGGTCGGTCTGATGCGCCAGGGGCAGCCGCTCGAGATCGTCCTGAACTCCCACTCGAAGCGGAAGACGACCACCGTCGTGTCGTGACCCGGGAGGCGGAGCTCGAGGAGGAGTCGGGAGCCTCGCGACGTGTCTGGTGCTGCCAGAAAGTACCCCTGGCCCAAGGCACCCCCAGGATTCTCGGGGCGGCCCAGACGGCCTCCAGGGGACCCCTCACGAGGCCCAGAGGGCCCCAGAGGCTCCAAAATGCAACGAAAAGCTGGGGGCACCTTGGGCCAGGGGCACTTCTAGACACCCGAACGGGGGTCAGTGCAAAGGGTCAGAGGAGTGCCAGATCTTGCGGGATCCTGCAGAGCCTCCTGCAGAGCCAGGGGTGATTGGCCGGGCCAGCGCGCAGGATCCTGCAGGGTCCTGCAGGACCTCGCAGGATTTTGCAGGGCCCGACCGTCCTGGGTTTGGATTGATCCGGTCAGTAGATAAACGAAGGAGGAGGAGGAGCAGGAGGAGGAAGAGGAGGAGGTCATACGTTAGGACTGCTGTTTGTCTTGCCGCGTCGCCCTCTTGCCATCCCGCATCCCGCTACTTGCCGTGCGCCAGCTACGTAGTCGACTGCCTCTCGGCTCGCAGGGCGCGCGTGGGCCGTGGTGGGGGCAGCACCGCGGCTCTCCTCACTGCCTCACGCCCGCGTGCGCCTGCGGCTTGCCGAAAAGGAGGAGGAGGAGGAGGAGGAGGAGGAGGAGAGCGAGGGTGAGGGAGAAGGGAGGGAGGGAGGGAGGGAGAGAGGGAGGCAGGGAGGGAGGGAGGGGAGGAGGGAGGGAGGGAGGGAGGGAGGGGGGGGAGGGAGTACGGGAGGGAGGGAGGGATAGAGGAGGGAGGAAGGGAGGGAGGGAGGAGGAGGAGTAGAGGAGGAGGAGGAGGAGGAGGAGGAGGAGGAGAAACAGGAGGAGGAGGAGGAGGGCAATGCGATTCCGATGACATTGAACTCGCGATGGACGACGTTGGCATTACTGATGATGATTTGCGCTGCAGTGTACAGGCGTTTTTCGAAGACGTTATTCATTATTGACCAATCGGCCACCAATGCAGCTCTACGTTCTGCTTACTTGGATGCTGTTCAAATGGGTTGTCAACTTCACAAGGATCTGACGGCATAAGTTCATCACGCAAATCGCGAACGCACGCCGCCCTAATCTACTAATGCGGTCAAATGTGCATGCACATTCAACTGCTGTCGTACATGCGTGGCACGCAATCTGCTCTCTTCATCATTGTCCCTTCCTTCTCCTTCGTATGTGTGGTGCGCTCGCGTCACTTTCCTGTTTTTCGTTCCCCTTCCCCCGGATTGGCCCCTGATGCATGACAGGTCCCTCCTGCTATCGTCGTCTTTGTTATTCGTTGTCGTCTCGTCTTCTCTGCTCCTCTCGCCGTACCCGCTCCTTTTTGTTCGCCGTCGGCCTTTCCCCTTTCTGGGGCTGCCTCCTTCGGTCTTTGGTCCTGCCCACGACGGTGGCTTCTTCTCCCAACAGTGGGCATGGCCAGGAGGCGGTGGCGAACCCATGGCGGCTGCCTGCGCGGTGTGTGGTTGCAAGGAGAACACGTTGCACTACAAGTGGTGCGAGGCCTGCTACTCGCCGCTGGCCAGGGTGGAGGTCGCTGAACCCAAGCCGCCTGGCGGCGTGTGGGCCTCCTCGCCGCTCGCCATGATCGCCCACTCCCCCTTCTCCCCCGCGCTCTTCGGCTACGGCAAAAGAAAGGGAAGAGGGGGTACGGCAAAGGGCTGCCACACGGAGACCGTAAAGGGGACTGGCAAAGGCGGTCTTGGCGGTCCGGGGCAGTCTTTTCCTCCTGGGCCCGTCTCGCAATCTCTCTCTTCCGCCGAGGCGGCTCAGATGGCCGCGCTGCGCGAAGGAGGGTAGGCCCGCCGCGGACATCACTCGCTACAAGCAGTTGGCCCAGGCGGTGCCCAAAGTTGTTCCAGTGGATGACCAGTTGGCACAGGTGCAGCGGGCGCGCGTCCAGCGCGCCAGCAAGCTCCAGGTTGCCATCACCAAGGTGGCCTCGCTGGAGAAGCAGCTCGAAGAGCAGCGGGCTGTGGTCAGCACGCTCAACTCCAAGTTGGACGAGCTTGATAAGAAGTACGAGGACGTGGTCGCCAAGCTTGCCAACGTGGCACAGCGGGGAGGCCCCTGAGAGTCGGCTGCGCCTTCCATATCCCCGGACGCGTTGCTGGCGGTCTCTGTGGACGCTTTCGACGTCGACTTCGGGAGCACTTTCGGCGTGGACGGCTCCACGCTGCTGGTGGAGCAGGATGACATCAACGAGCTTCACGCCAGGCGGGCTGGTCTGGTCGCCGAGCTCCAATCCAAGGCCAAGGAGCTGTCCCAGTCCGCAGCCGACACGGTCAAGGGCGCCAAGGAGGCCCACCGTGTACAGGTCACGCGCTTGTCGAAGAAGAAGCGCAAGACCAACGACGGCCAGGCCTCTGCTGGTGCTGCTGACGCCGCTGCTGCTGGTGGGACGCCAGCATCGGGGAACGCTGGGGCATCGGGGTCCTCTGAGGGCTCTGGAGGCAAGCCCAGGCCCGCGGCTCCAGCGGCCGACTCGGTGGCAGGGGAGGCGTTGCTCGCCTGCGTGCGGAAGGGCGCCGCTCGCGTCGCCAAGGGGGCCGCTCTGGCCGCGGCGGTCACTCGGCAGGGTGGGCCTCTCGTTGTTCTGTTTCGGAACCCCGTCATCACTTTATAGGCGGGAAGGGGGCCGGCTGATCTGGGCAAGAGGGCCAGCAAGTTCTTCAGACTCCCAACGGAGGGAACGCTTCCTTCCGACCCAGCCAACTTCCTTGCAGTGCCTCCTTGCCCTGCATGCGCGTGCCAGTTGGCGGTTGAAACTTTCAATTACACGGCGCGGCCTTCCGTGGAGTCCTGGATCACGACCTCGACATCGCACGTTCTCTTGGTCCAGGAGCATCAGCTCGTTGCCGGTGACGAGATAGCGAGAGCAGGACAATTGGCACTGAAGAGGGGATGGAAAGCTCGACTCGCTCCCGCCTTCAGAATCAGGGAAGGGGGATCGTATGGTGGGGTTGCTATTTTGGTTCGGCAGTACCTTGGATCTCCACGATCCGGATGTTGATGCTGGCGTCGTCCCCCGCAGGGCTCCCAGCGGCGTCGCGTCGGTCCCTGGGGCGCCCCAAGCCTTGTTCACTTCGGTGTGCTTTTACGATTGCGAGGATCTCTCATATCAGGAACCTCAGCATCCTCGCCGAGGTCGGAGCGCGGCGCGGTGAGTATGATGACCCTCGCTGCATCGGGTGCGATTTTAACATGACGCCATATGTTCTGGCCACCTCCTCTGTCCCAGGTTGGCTCAAGGCTAACATCATCTATGCGAAGGAGGGAATATGCACGAGCGCGGGGGGGGGTCAGGACGCTGGACTTCTTCATTCTCTCGGGCGGCCTGCAGGCCGCGGAGCCCGTGCTCGGCACGGGCATCAAGACCCGCGCCCCAGTCCGCCTTCTCTGCCACCCGCAGTCGGCTGAGCTCAAGGCCCCCACTTTCCGCCAGCCCCGCAAGCTGCCCGCGCAGCGCCCTATAGGCCCGCGGCCACAACCTGCCGATGACAGCGCTGTCTTGGATTGCGCTAGTTTTGGCATGGGCTTGATCTCCCGCAAGGCCTCTCGCGGCAAGGTGCAGCGCCACCTGGGCGTTCTGTATTGGATTTGGGCCGTCGCGGCCGAGTGTGAATTATCCATCTGGGGCGCCAGGGGTAGACGACCCCGCCGGGCGTGGACCTCAGCCCTCGACCAGGACCCCGAGGCCTCCTACAGGGACCCCCGGCTAGGTGGCTCTCTCGGGCGACCACGTTTATATTGAAGGCTATGGCCGACAGCAACGTTAGCTCGTTCAACCGATATCGTTTCCATCTTCAGGATCGGACCTCTAGCATCTTGCAGTCGTTGGGTGAGTTCATGGTCAGCAGTGTCTTGAAATAGTTTCTGGGCTTGCGGATTTTCATTGCGTTTCTGGAGGCATTCGAGTTGCAGGCTCTTCTCGAACCTGGATTAGAAGAGTATGTCCGGTCTTCCTCGCAGTGGCCATTGAAAATTTGGCTCAGTTGGCTATTGGATTGAATAATGGACAGGGGCGGCAAAATGGGCGCCGCTGGACCAGGGAGCTGAAGCCGTGGGTTGCTTTGACTACCCCTCTCAGCGGTGGGCGCGGTCTTCGGGCCCCATCTCCCTGCCCCAGGCCGAGGGCGCGCTTTTTGGGAAGCTCTGGAATTCGAAGTCGCATCCTCCCGAGGCCGAAGGGCTTCCAATCGAGTATTTGGAAGGGCTCAGGCCATTTTGTTCCGGGGACCTGATCGATGTGAATATGTCCTCTGCGCCAGGTGCCGCCTCTAGTGTGGATGGCTTACACGTGCGCTATTTCTTTGCAATGCAGCCACGGCCCCTCTCCGCTGCGTGCACCATGTTCCACGTGACGGAGTGCGCCGGGCTCGTGCCTCACCCGGCCCAGGTCATCCTCACTCTGCTCCTTGCGAAGCCCGCAGGAGGGCGTGGGCCCATGGGCCTTTCTCGGCTTTTTAGATTGTGGGCTCGCGCCCGCAGACCCTACGCTCAGCGGTGGGAGGCCAAAGATCAGAGAACGCACATCGCCGCGAGCACTACTCCGCTCTGGACGTCGTCTACCGTCAATCGGTTCAGCATGTGAACGCCGTGGGGAAATGACCATTTGTTTGTGGGTTTGTTTGAGGCCTCCACAATTTCCACGAGTCCATTTGGCTGCCCAAGCTCTTCCACAGGTGCGAGGCCCTTACTAGTTCCGAGCAGATCTACAGGGTTGCTGTCGAGGCCGACCGTGGAGCTGGGTAGTATGCTCCACGGGCCTCGTTTGTGTGTCACGTGGTGGTGGCTGCTTATGCATATGCTACATCATTCGCCAGGGTCTACGTCATCCCCACTATGGGCCCCCTGAGGTTCCCTTACCAAGTCCAGCTAGACATCTACATTGTCCTTTTCGGTCTCTCCAGCAGTGGCTCTGGGCAGTCGGTCGCGTCGTCGTTAGAGCAGGCCTCCACCCCCCTGGCCCTGGCCATGGAGGACGAGATGGAATCCCGTATCTCTCCTGATGAGGCTGCAGTGGTTTCCTTTGCCACATGGGTAGGCTCGCTCTGCAGAAATTCTTAGGCGCCTGCGGCGGTCCAGGAGATCAAGTTCACGCGGCCGTCAATGCACGCGTCGACGACGGAGCTGGGCAGGCCCGTCGCACCAAAGGTCGAGGCAAGCAAGCACCTGCACGATTTTGCATTTTCCGTCAGAGGGTGCAACGAGTGGTCAGGTGCCGACAGGCCTTGGGACGTTTCTCCAGGAGGGTTTTCTGTTCTGGACCGCGGGCCCCCGTGACGCATGGTTCTTCAGTTTCTGGGGCCTCGGATTACGACATGGGACTGCTGCGTGCCAACTTTGGGAAGTCCGCCAAACCCTCTGCTGGATCCAGGTCCCTTACCAGTCCGTTCATTTTGGAGAACGACCCTCTCCACCATGCAGCCATTGCTCCGATTGCCAGGCGTTCCAGGGGGACGCGGGCCGCCCAAGTGCAGCAGACGCCTTTGGCGTTCGGATTTGCCGCTCTCCGCGCTGCCTGGGACAGAGCCTGGGCCAGCCCGCCAGAGTCTTGGAAGCAGGTCAGAGGACCCATGGGCGCCATGTGCCTCTCCCTGTCCCGCATCGGTCGGTCGATGCCTTCTTTCGCGCGGCTGATGCGTGACCCCGGGGCGGCCCACTCTCTCGCCGTCCCCCCCCCCCCCCAGCTCATCAAGATGTTGCTGCGCGAAGGTGTGGCCAGGTCTTTGCGCCGTCTCTCAGGACAGAAGCTCGGACTTCAATGGCGGGCTGTTTCGACTCCGTGATTCGAACCCTGCGGAGTGCGAAATATACGTATTTCGAGAAGGGCTGTATCCGAGCCAACGTTTGCGGGGTGTGCTGGACCCGGGAAAAAGCTGCCTCCTTTGGGTGCCAAATCCAGCAGGTCTGTGGTTTATGTGGTGATCCCTCGGATTCACTTTGGAATCGGATGTGGGTATGTCCAGCGGTCGAGGATCTCAGGAAAGAGATTTGCAACCCAGACGTTTTGCAGACTAGCTGTGAGATCGACCGGGGGGATTTTCGCGCACCCGTCCGACTCCCTCCCCAGGCCTATTTCAGAGGTTCCTCCAGTAGTCCATTGGGAAGCTCCTCGACATGATGAGGCGGATGAGCAGCTTTGCTAATGTGAGATCTTCTTCGACGGGTCCTGTAGGCGCCGCGCCATTAATGAATCGAGCAGGGCAGGGCGCCATAGCTCAGCATTATAGTTACAATACTATCACATGTAGTATGAGGGCCCCCCGTTGGGACAGGTTCCCCCAGACCTCCCAAAGCGGCCGAGTTTGGCAGTCTTGCTTACGGGTCGCTCTGCTTCCTGGGGCCCTCCACCGGGCGCAGCGACTGTCTCAATGCGGTCAAGGCTTTTCTCCATGCGAGAGCCATGCAACTCCCTCATAAAAGGCCCGATGCGGGACTCATGATTACTGCGCTTGGGTCCCGTCTTACCGCCCTTCACAAAGTGAAGGCCCGCGTTGCCGACTCCCCTGATTTAACCCTTGATCGGCGTTTCCTCAACGAGGGGAACGACGAGGTTGACAGGGCTGCCAATCGTGGGGCTGCTCTCCATCCGCGCGGGTCCGAGGCTGAGCTGAGTCACGTTGACTGGCAGCTCAAAGTGGCCCATAACGTCTCTCGTCTCGCCGCCAGGTTTTTACCGTCTTGGCCCAAGCTCGACCTGGACGGGGTCGAAGACGTGGCCCCTGCCGGAGCCGCGGTCCATCCTCTTCCGCTTGCCGAGCAGTGCCATCATGAGTGGATCTGGTGTGCCACGTTCTGGCGTCGCGCTTCCTGCCTCCGCTCTCGTCGCTCGGACCAGAAGCCTAAATGCGCGGGGCGTTCTGGTCAGCCGCCCGAAGCCCACCATTTTGGAGAGGGCACCAGATCACAGCCCTGCAGCGTTCCAATGCCAGCATGCTGTATTTCTCGTTATTTCTCTCTTTTCTCTCTCTCTCTCTCTCTCTTTGTCCCTCACGCTCTCTCTCTCTCTCTCTCTTTCTCCCTCTCTCTCTCTATATATATATATATACTCCTGTCATTCTCCATACTATGTAGTCCTGCTCGCTCCTAAGCGCTTGCCTGATTTGTCCTCCTTGGTGAGCCAGTGAGAGAGAGAGAGGTGGAACTGGAGAGGAGGAGCACACATGACATGAATGCCACCATCTGCGATTGAATTCGCCACGTTGGGCAGGTATTTTGACACCATCCGGACGTTTGGGGATGACGCCCTTGTGCACCAAGGGAAGGTGCAAGCGATTCTATCACAGCGGATGTGTCAGCACGTCTTGTTGTATTCATTTTGGCGAATGCAGGGAGCGCTGTGTGTGACATTCGTTTGGCGATCGGCAGCTAACGTGTTGGTTCGAGCAGGAAGCAACGCTTGAAGGCCAGTGATGAGGAGTGTGTTGGTTTTGCACGTTTCCCGCCACAAGCGATGGGTCACGAAGCGAGGAATACAAAGTTTGAGATGCGTGCGATGTTTTCCCTACTTGCTCACGCCACTTTCTGATGTAACCGTGTCACAGCTTTCATCATTAATTGCAGTCATCAGGGTTGTGCGAAGCTGGTCGATAGGTGAATGCGAATCACGAGTTGTGATCGCGTTCTGGAGGTGCGCGGCTTTTAGGATGTCGCAGGTCCCTGGATGAGTTCTCTGGTGCGCCACATGTACTGGAAAGGCGGTGCGGTCAGTTCGCCGACCCTGAGAAGACAACATTCTGGGCCCAAGGGGAAAGGGGACGGGGGCCAGCGTCTAACCGATCCCCATCCCCATCCCTACCCCCTTCGAGGCCCCCACCGAATTACCCCCGCAGTTGGGGATACACTCCTCGAAACCGGAAGGGAACGGCCCATATCCCCATCTAGCGGGGTAAGTCGGTCAGTGGGGCCCAGGCCACGCCGCTGGGGATGGGGATCGGTTAAACGATACTCAAATGCGAGGGCGAATGCAGAATGGTCTTCGGCCCATCCCGCCACTTCGTTTGGGTCTTGTTCCAGATGCCTCGGGTAAGTTGTTGGGGCTCTTGGGCTCCAGGGCAGGGGCCTCGGTGGCGCATTTTGATGCGTCGTGGGGCCTCTTGGGGGCTCCCTGAGGGTCTTGGGATCATGTTGGACGGGTTGGCTTCCAGCAGTGCGACAGCGGCGCACTTGTCAAGCCCCTCTGAGGTCCATGCTGGGGGCATATTGGGCCCCTCCTGGGGGCTCTTTGAGCGTTGATTCGGGGTTTCTTGAACTGTTTCAGATGCTCTTGCGCCCGAGGTGGCGGGAGAGTTGAATCCATGTAATGATCACAAACCAACAACGTATGGGATTCAGCCAATTTGGGCCTCGTCGGCCAGCCACGCCTCCAAGATGGCCCGAGAGACTCCCACGAGCGCAAAAGGCTGTCAAGGTTGGCCCCGACAGGGGCTTAGTGTGGGCCTAGGTGGCCAAGTGATGTCCAAGCTGGGCCCAGGAACACCCGAGTCACTCCGGTGAGGCGGAGAGAGCAGGGCTAACCCACCCGGGACCCCCCTAGCCCCCTCAGGACCAGCTCTCAGGACCACCCCCCTTGGCGGAGAAGTGGTCGCAGGGAAGGTGCTCCCAATGGGCCGACCGACTCATTTCGGATTGGCGAGCTCGGAGTGCCCCAGGTGGCCGCAGGCAAAGCGGGCAGAGTTTCGAATGGAGAAGCGTCTCCCAGGATCTCCGTGGGGCGAACACCGGAGGACTCCCCTCGCACACGCCGACAGGGTGGGCGAATTTCATGGTGCCGAGGAGCCGGAGGCGGGTGCAAGAGAATGAGAGACGAGAGGCTGGAGTCGGATCGAGAGGCTCATGCCGCTCTGGCAAGGCGCCCGCCAAGACTCCGCTGTTTTTCCACTCTTTGCTGGGGGACAACTTCACCTCCGACGCCATCGCTCCGGGAGGCGTTCTGGCGTGCTCTTCTTTGTTCATACATGTTTTCGTCTTCCATTTTCTTTGGCTTTCAAGTTTGGATTCGACCACCGCTTCGATGAGCGTGCTATCCATCCACATATCCATATCCGCTTGTTGCATCAGTGTTGAATCAGACCAGTCAGACTCCATCGCAGGTTGTGGTTCCCGATCTCATCTCGACCGTCCAGTTTGTTTGTGGATGGACCACTGATCATCTGACGGGCGGCTCGGCGCACAGCCACTACGGTCAGTTCGTTGAACTACAGCGGCAGCGGCGACGACGACGACGCTGATGCTCTGGAGCCTTTCTTGGGGCTCTCTTGGGCCAGCCTGGTGGGTGCCTCTTGGGCTCTGTTGGGGCTGGGGCCGCGGCTGGGGCCAGGGCAAGGGCCATGGCCGGGGCCGAGGCTGGGGCTGGGGCCACGGCCGGGGCTGGGGCCGGGGGCCAGGGGCCAGGGCCGGGGCCGGGGCGCCGGGGCCGGGACCCGGGCTGCAGCCCCCCATGGCCATGTCCGGGTCCAGGGCTGGGGCCGGAGGGGGGGCTGGGGCCGGGGCCGGAGCGGGGGTCGGGGCGCGGGGGGAAAGCGCATTTGGGAGGCGCCCCCCCCCCC
>CAUYUJ010019650.1:0-17500 GCA_963575745.1 Prorocentrum cordatum
GCCGAGGCCTGCGCGGGGGCGTTGCCCCCGGCAGGGGCGCCGCCCTTCGAGGGCGAGCGGCTCCCTGCGCAGGGCGGGCGCCCTTCGAGGGCGAGCGGCTCCCTTCAATGGGCGAGCCGCCCTTTGAGGGCGAGCGGCAGGGGATGGCCGACTGCCACGTCCAGCGCGGGGCACGCCTCTCGCGCCGCGCGCAAAAGTGGGCGCGGCAGTCCGTCCTGGCCACAGGCACCGAGAGGGGCCACCCACCAGGGATGCGAAGCACTGCCCACACTCGGTAGAGGGCAGACAATCCACCTCCATAACAATCACCCCGACACGCGAAGCCGTTTAGTAAACGCACCCATGGCAGGAATCGACCAGGCCAGGACTGCATATATAGTAAACACTCCCCAGGGCCGCTCAGCAAACGCGAATGATCTGGCCTGGGGGGGGGGTCCTCCCTCGACTCGGGCCAGTGCCTCCAGAACTCTGGAGACGCCTCTCAGGACAGGAGGCCCTGAGCCTGGAGATGGGGGGGCCAGGCCGAGACGGCGGCGGGCGAGCGGCTTCGCGCGGGGGGTTGCAGGCCTCCGTGCCGCCTCCCTCCGCAGAGCTGGCCTGCCGCAATGACTCCCAGCGCGCCGGGCGCGCTCCGCTTGCCCGCGAGAGTGCACGCCAGGAGGGCCCGGCAGCGCTCAAGGCCCGTCCTCGCGGCCTCCAGCGGCTCACCAGCAGATGGACTTGAAGGGAAACTGGGACACACAAATAAATACACGCAAATAAAAAGATTCCCCATATTTTCCTATATTTTCTGGGTTTTTGTCTTCCCCACCACTTCCCATATTTTCTCATATTTTCTGGGAATTCGACGATTAATTGTGTCTGTGTTTTTTTCCCTCCTGAGGACTGGCGGCGTCGAAAGCACCCAGCAAGAGCGGCCGCCGCAGTGTCCGGGGAGGGGGCGTGTGCACCACGGGATGCCAGCCCAGCGCTGGGCGCCGGGTGGTCCACGGGAAGGGCGGCGAGACTGGTGCGCGCCCTCGGGGCGCGCTACCAAAGCCAGGAGAACGAGGAGAGGTCGAACTGACACGTAGTAGTGCGACTGAAATGAAGGGTAACGATGGACATGATGATGGTGGTGACGGTCCGGGTGGAATGAGGGAAAGGGGGAGGAGGAGGAGGAGGAGGAGGAGGAGGAGGAGGAGGAGGAGGAGGTGGAGGAGGGAGGAGGAGGGAGGAGGAAGGAGGAGGAGGGCGGAGGAGGAGGTAGGAGGAGGCAGGAGGGAAGGGCGGAAGCGGATTGAGGATGAAGAGTGGAAGGGATGAAAGGACGTGGGGGGGTGACAAGGAGGAAGGTGAACAGGGGGAGAAGGAGAAGGAACAGGAACGAGAGGTTAAGGATGAATGGAGAGAGGCATGAGGAGACAGGTGAGGAGCACCGAGCGCGGCTCACTTGCCGTTCTTCCTCTGAATGTAGCACGCGATGTGGAAGAAGAAGGACATCGGCAAGAAAAGTGACTCCTCGGAAGTCCCCAGGGGGTCCCCTAGAGGACTCCCCAGGTTACTGGAGGCCTCAACGGGTCAAAGTCATCCGATAACCTCGGATGCCCCTCCGCATCCCCTCCTCGTCCTCCTCCGCTTCCTCCTGCTCCTCCTGCTCCTGCTCCTCCTCCTCCTCCTCCTCCTCCTCCTCCTCCTAGGGGGCTCCACGATGTAGGAGACGTTGAAGTTGAGGCCTGAGTCCACCCTCGGGAACTGCGGGTCAAAATACAGGAACTGGAGGTTGCCATACAGACCGATGCCGAAGAACAGCATGGAGAGGTACCTGTCGTCGGGGTCGTCGTCGTCGTCGTCGTCGTCGCCATCGAGGTGAGAGGCTCAAGGAGCCGGGGGAAATTGGGAGGAGGCGAGGAGGCAGCGCGTCATTCAAGAGAGACTCCCAGCTTGCACGGCCAAACGCTTTCGGCATCTCCCCCCTGGCCGGGAGATCCACCGAGTGCCTCGCCGCTTTCTCGATCGACGGGCACGATTCGGAAGAGAAAGCAGCCCCGGCGAAGCACCCTAATAGTAGGTCGGGCCTGTCCCCCTACAATTGTTTAAATATGAAGAAGGGGAAATTGAAGGTACTCCAAAAATGCTCCCAAAATGATCAACAATACTCAAAAAACGTTCCCAGACGATTTTCGACTATTTTTGAAGACTTCTCCTGTAGAGGGACAGGCCCGACTTAACCCTACTAGCAGCCTGGACGAAGGTGAGAGAGAGAGGGAGAGAGAGAAGATCGAGAGCACGACTCCTGGATGGATTTTGAGGAAGACTCAGACGAGACGGCTGCCAGGCCAGGCGTCTGGGACTCTTCTGCGGCCCTTGCTCATCACAACTTGGAACCCCGCGGTCGCGGACACGAGTGAGGGGGCGGCGGGATCGTCGGCAGTCTGCAAGGCTCTGAAGAAGCCCGCCGCAGGAGCCGATTTGTCTCGACAGACAACGAGCTTGCCGCAGGCGCCGAGTTCTTCGTCAAAGCAATGTGGGCGGGTCGAGGGTAGGTCGCCGGTGAGTCGGGGGTGGTTCGCGGGCGGGTCGCGGACGACGACGACGACGACGAGTACAACGGAACAACGCAACAACAACGCAACAAGAGTCCGCACCGTGGGACCCCACTTCAACCACGCTCCCAGGGACAACGAATGCCCGTTCGGCCTCCTCACTCTGATTCGAGCCCACCATACCGAAACGCTGACAGGGAACCATTTTCGAAGCACCCCCCCCCATCTTGGCGGCGCGCACAAGGCGGTTGGGAGAGGGGGGAAGTCTTCTTAGAAAGAGGCTACTTCTTAGAGGGCACCGGCCCTACATCTACAGAGAAGGGGCTGGGGGGAGTTGGGAGCTGGGGGGAGTTGGGAGGCCTCCTTCGATAAAAGAAACAACTGCGTAAACATATAAGCTTTTAGCTCTTCGCGCGATGTTCTTGGGTCCGCGCCGGACCCCCCTCCCGCGCGGAGCGCTCCGGGGGCGGCGCCGGAGGCGCCGCCAGGGGGGCCCCCGCGCGGATCGAAGAAACTCGCGCGGAGCGCCAAAAACTAATGTTTGGCGTTCTTTTCCCTTCGACTCGAGGGCGCCTTCCCCCCCTCCCCTCCACCCCGCTCTGCGCGTGGCTGGCCATATCCTCGAGCCCCCCACCACCACCACCACCACCCGCAGCCTGGGCCGCGCGCCAAGGCGCGCCGCAGCACGCGGCGCGCGGCGAGGCCCCCGGGCCCCCCCCTCCCCCCCCATAAGAGGAGGAGGCGGGGGAGGAGGAGGGGGAGGAGGAGGGGGGGCTGAGGAGGAGGAGGGGGGCTGAGGAGGAGGAGGAGGAGGAGGAGGAGGAGGAAGAGGAGGAGGAGGAGGAAGAGGAGGAGGAAGAAGGCTGAGGGAGAGAAAGAGGGACTGAGAGAGGAGGAAGAGGGAGGAGGAGGAGGAGGGAGAGGAGGAGGAGGAGGAGGAGGGAGAAGAGGGCTGAGGAGGAGGTAAGAGGGATGAGGAAGGAGGAGGAGGAGGAGGGAGGAGGAGGAAGAGGAAAGAGGGCCGAAACGGAGGAGGTAGGAGGAGGAGTGAAGAGGAGGCGGAAGGACGCGGAGGGGGGGCCCGGCGGAGGGAGTCGAGGGCCTCTCCGCGGGCCCTGGGGGGTTGGGGGGGGGGTTCGGGGAAAGAGAGGGGGAAGGCCCCCCTGCGGACGCGGGTGGGTCCATGCAAACCGAGGCCAGGCGGGCTTTGCAGGGTCCTGCAAGAACCTGCTCCTCCTCCTCCTCCTCCTCCTCCTCCTCCTCCTCCTCCTCCTCCTTCTATATTGTATGCCCAGCATGTCTCGGAGGTCCGGGGCAAGCTCTGCAGGATCCTGGGAGATCTGGCGCTCTGGCTGACCCTCGTCTGCATTCGCCCCCTCGGCACTCGAGCCCCGAGGTTCCTGGCCCTACGGCCCTGCTGGCTCGATCCGGCGTGAGGCACAAAGCACGACCCCCCGAAACGGCAGGACGGAAGTCTCGCACTCTCGGGGCCGAGGGCTTCAGAATGTTCTGGGTGGTCGCTACCTCGTGATTAGTGTCGCGCCGCTGGTGGAGATACATGGCCGAGTGCAGAAGCCATGGGTGCCAGTGGGCCGGGGGTCTGTCTGTGCTGCCGCCGGCTTTCGCTGGGCTTCCGCCGGCTTCCGCGGGCGCCCTCGGCCGCGCGCGAGGTGCCTCGCCCCTGATGGGTCGACTACGACGCCCTTTCTGACCGCCTCACATGAGCTCGTTGGAGCTGAACGTCTTCAGGTTGCCGGTGACGTTGCTCGTCATCTTGCCGTTCTTGTAGAGCGGGTTGCCGGGGTAGTCTGGACGTGCGCCCTGCGCCTTCTCCCGGTGGGCGTACATGGGGCCCTTGAGGTACTCGGTGGTATAGTCCAGGTACACCTGCTCGAAGAGCTTGGCGTCGACGGCGGACTCCGTGTACTTGCCCTCCGCCCTCCTGGAGCGTTGCTCTCCGCCCCTCTCTCCTGCCATCCCCGTGCAGCATCATGCATGAGAGGCCTTCCTCCTCCCCCTTCCCATCCCTCCTCCCTCCTCCTCCCCCTCCTCGCTCCTCCCTCCTCCTCCCCCTCCTCCTCCCACCGCCTCCCCCCCCCCCTCCTCCTCCTCCTCCTCTCCCCTCCCTCCTCCTCATCTCCTGTCCTCCTCCTCCTCCCCCTCGATTCTCCTCCTCCTCCTCCTCCTCCTCCCTCCTCCTACTCCTCCTCTCCTGCGCTCCTCCTCCTCCTCCTCCTCCTTCCTCCTCTCCTCCTCCTCCTCCTCCTCCTCCAGTTCCTCCTCCTCCTCCCTTTCCTCCACCCCGTCCTCCTCCCCCTCCTCCTTCCTTCTGAGCTCGACGAGAGCTTGTGCCCGTCCAGACCGCCAGGGCGCGGATGCGGAGGTGTTCGCTGCCCGTGGGATGGCGAAGGACCCGCGCGCTGGAAGAGCTGCGGTGTGTCCAGGGTCGTGGCGGCTCGAGCCTGCCGCGCAACAAAGGGACGTCCAGCCGCGGGCCATCGGCCGGGCGCCCCGCGACGGCGGAGCGCCCATGGTGCCGCGCGGGGAGAGTAGGAGTCTAGGCCTCCCAGATGGGGTCGGAGTAGATGTCGGCGGCGAGCGAGGGGGGGGGGAACGAGAAAGGGGAAGGCCTGCTCGGAAGGCGGCGGGACTTCTCGGCGGCCCTCGCGCCCTCTGGGGCGCTTTTCCGTGTGCCCTCCGGGGAAGCCCAGGTCCTCCTCCTCCTCCTCCTCCTCCTCCGCCGCCTCCTCCTCTTCCTCCTCCTCCTCCTCCTCCTCGTCCTCCTCCTCGTCCTCCTCGCTCCTCCTCGCTCCTCCTCCTCCTCCTCCTCCTCCTCCTCCTCCTCCTCCTCCTCCTCCTCCTCCTCGGGGCCTTCTGGTGCGCGATCCCGCGGACGCGTGGCCGCGCGGGGGGTGCCTCCCGCGCGAGGCATCCGCGGAAGCAGGCCCCCTGTGCGCGGGGTCGCGGCCCAGGGGCCCCGCCCGTGGGGCCGCGGGTGCGGACGCATCCGCCGCCGTGCCGCTGGGCACGGCGCGGGCGTGTCCTTCAAGATGGCCCAACGATCGAAAACTCGAGAAGCAACAATCAAACATAGCAAACAACAGTCGTCCCCAGACTATTTGTTCTGAGTGCTTTTGAGTATCCCCCCTGCAGAGGGACAGGCCCGACTTCATGTCAGGTCGGGCATGTCCCCCTACATTGAGGGATGCAGAAACGCCCCTACCCTGGGTCACAAGTACGTGGTCTGTCTACCTCCTGGGAGCTCCCAAAGGCCCAAGGAGCCGAAAGGACGCCGCGCGGCACGCGCGATATGCAGGGCTTACCGCGTCGGCCCACAGGAGGTTCAGCGCACAGCGCCTCGTAAACCAGGGTAGGGGCGTTTTTCACGCCATTGACAGGGGCCTCCCAAACGCCCCAATGTGTCTCCGAGAGGCCTCCCAAGAGGGCGCCAAGAGGCGAACATACGTGTTTCCCCTTAGGTGTTGGAAGGATGTGGGCGTTCTCGCCTTTCCTGTTTTCCGACGCTCCAGGGCGCCCCCAGGGGCCCACAAAACCACTCCAAGACGGCCCCAAGGCGGCCTCAGAGCGCCCCAAGACGTCCCAAGAGGCGCCCACGACGGCCCAAGAGAGACCCAACACGGCCCCAAAAGGAGCCCAAGAGAGGGAACACGAACCGACACTCCGAGTATTCCGCCCCGAGAGGCCCCCAGGAGGCCCACAAGAGGTGCCCAAGAGGCCCCCAAGAGGCCCACAATCGGGTCGGGCGAAAGGGGGGGATAGCAAAGGGGGGGTTTGAGAATCAGCTCGCGTAGCTGATTTTCCCAGCGCCTCCCGGCGCCGGAGGCGGCCATGTATCGAGGAATGGGCCCCTCGGTGAGGCCGAAACCAGCTGCATGCAGCAAATTTCGTAACCCCCCCTTTCCCAATCCCCCCCTTTCGCCCGGCCCGACACAAGAGGCCCCACGAGGCCCCCAAAATAACAACAAAAGGCCCCCAAAGGCCCCCAACCAACTGCCAAGAGGCCTCACAACTGCCCCCACGAGGCCCACGAGAGGCCTCCCACGAGATCCCAACGAACATCCAATAGGCTTCACGACCCAGGCACGGTGGCGGGATGGGCCGAATGCCAGTATACATACATACACACGTACATACATATACATATATATATATATATATATATACACGATATATATATATATATATATATATATACGACCACCCTTCTGGTAATAAAGATGCTGTCGGGGGGAGAGTGGGGGAACCAACATCTGACTCAATCGATCTCAGTATCGATCTCACTCAACGGGACACCACGGGACACCACGGGACACAACGGGACACTTGTCAATCTCACTATCGACCTCACTATCGATCTCACTCAACGGGACGCCACGGGGCACCACGGGCCAACACGGGACACCACGGGACACCGCGGGACACCTCTCGATCTCACTATCAGTCTCACTACCGAGCTCACTATCGATCTCACTCAACGGGACACCATAGGACACCACGGGACACAGCGGGACACCTCGGGACACCACATCGATCTCACTATCGATCTCACTATCGATCTCACTCAACGGGACACCACGGAACACCACGGGACACCTGTCGATCTCACTATCGATCTCACTATCGATCTCACTTTTCGGGAAACCATGGGACACCAGGGGACACCACGGGACACCTCGGGGCACCACATCGATCTCAGTCTCGATCTCAGTATCGATCTCAATATCGATCTCACTGTCGATCTCACTCAACGGGACACCACGGGACACCACGGGACACCACGGGACACCGCGGGACACCGCGAGCCACTGCTGGACGGACGGACGGACGGTCGGGCGGGGGATAATAATTTGTCTTGGCTTCGACCCAGCAACGGCGGACACCATGGGACACCACGGGACACCACGGGTCACCACGGGACACCGCGGGACACCGCGAGCCACCGCCGGACGGGCGGGCGGAGGAGAATCATTTGTCTTGACTTCGCCCTAGCAGCGGCGGACACCACGGGACACCACGGGACACCGCGAAACACCGCGAGCCACCGCCGGACGGGCGGGCGGAGGAGAATCATTTTGTCTTGACTTCGCCCTAGCAGCGGCCGGTGCATTCCTCTCGCGCGCCACGCAGCTTCGCCTCGCTCGCACGCGCGACACGAACGAAACGGAACGATTTCCTGGTTTGGAGTCTCCGTTCCACTGCGATCTCACCACCCAACCTCCGATACATACTGATGCATGTATGGGATGTATGTATTTGTATATATGTATATATAACGGAGGTTGGGGTGCGACATCGCAGAGGAACGGAACCCCCCAGCTGGGAAATCGTTTCGTCTCGTTCGTGTCGCGCGTGCGGGCGAGGCGAAACTGCGTGGGCGCCCGAGAGGAATGAACCCGCCGTTGCTAGAGCGAAGTCAAGACAAATGACTCTCCCCCTCCCGCCCGTCCGGCGGTGGCCCCGAGGTGTCCCGTGGTGTCAAATGGTGTCCCAACAAGTGAGATCGATAGTGAGATCGACAAGTTGAGTGAGATCGATCGTAAGACCGATAGTGAGATCGATAGTGATATCGATGTGATGTCCCGAGGTGTCCCGTGGCGCGGCGCGACCCTGTCGTGCTCCCACGGCGAGGCATTGTGAGCATCCAGGCCGGCGAGCTTTGCGCCACGCCGGGTGCGCCGCGCGAAGCGCTCACGATCTTCGTGCTGCCTCGCCGCCCCGTGAAGAAGAGCAACCCGGCAGCCCGAAGCGCGAAGCGTACTCATCTTCTGCGCCGCTGCGGGCGGCGGAGGCGCATGGATTCTCCCGCCGCCTTGGGAACACCCCACGCCCTGGGTGGAGGTTACAGGTTTCTTGTTTGCGCTTTTCTCGCAACAAAGTGTCTGCAAGGGCCATCTCTCGATACGATGTATCTATCTATCTATATATCTATCTATCTATCTATATATCTATATATATACCTATCTATCTATCTATCTATCTATCTATCTATATACATATGTCATGTGATGAAAGATGCACACGCGCACGCAGAGAACTATCCATGTTCTCTAAGACTGGGATCTTGGTACTAGTGGGGCCTTTCCGCCCAAGTCTCACTCCCGCCTTCTCATTTCTAAGACCAGACCCGGTAATGTTCACACGTATGCTCAAACTCAGGCAAGCTCATATTCAGATCACTCGCGTTCAGATCCATTCATACTCAGGCCACCTCTATCCAGACTCACTCACCCAGACTCATACGCCCTCAGATTCACTCATACCCAGGCGAACGCACACTCAGACTCACTCGCACTAAGGCTTACCCACGCCCGACGTACTCACACTCGGTACCACTCACACTTAAGCCCACTCACGCTCAGATCCACTCACATTCAGACTCACTCACACCCAGCTGCTCGTACCCAGACTCACTCACAATCAGACTCGCTCGCACTCAGACCCAAGGAGGAGCCGGCAGGGACGGGGACACTTGCCGGTTCGAGGCCAGATTGGGAGGATGTCTCGAGTGTTGCGCTTGTTTGGGGTGCCCGACTCCTCCCCGTTCACAGTCCCACGAACACTGCGATGTACCAGGCGTCGCACGCGGGCACCAAAAAAATCAGCCACCAGGGAGCAACGCTTGCCCGTTCGCGACCAAACTGTGGATATGTCTCGAACGAAGCGCCCGTTTTTGCACCTCCGACTCCTCGCTTTGTAGTCCAATGACCACCGCGGTCCACCAGACAAAATACTTGGCACCCACAAGGGCGGGCCGCCAGAGGGATGCGACACTTGCCTGTTCGCGGCCAGATTGTGGGGATGTCTCGAACGAGACGCTTCCTCTGCACATCCAACTCTTCTCATTCCCAGAGCCCCGTGATGACAGCGATGTACCAGGCCGAGCACTGGGGCACCGCAAGGGAAGCCGACGGGAGGTGGATGTCTTAAGCGAAATGCTGGTGTTGGCATCCCCGACGCGTCTCATCTCAAAATCAAAGGGATCATCCCGGTCTGGCAGGCGCGTCGCACTTGGGTACCCCAAACGCTAAGTCGCCGGGGAGCGCTCCGCCGCCACAAGCTGAACTCTGTCACCCGGACAAGCGCAGCGGGAAGTGCCAGGAAGTGAACCGCACACATGGGGGATCTCCGCGTCGAGCAGTTGTTCAAGGCAGGCGTGGGCTCCTCAAGATCTGGAGTCGGTGGCTCGTGGAACCGGCGCTCAGGGGCACGCTGAGCGCCCTACGGGGCACGAACCCCACGTGCGAGTGGTGCCGAAGTTGGCCCTGGATCGCATGTGGACGCATGCGCTGGCGCTTAACATGGAGCTCCTGCGGGGCACGATCTGTGTGGGGATTGCGCCTGGCGCCCTACGCGGAGCTCCCCGTGGGGTACGATCTGCACGAGGGGGGTGCCAAAATGGGCGTGGAGACGCTACAGGAACCGACATGGGCGGGGACACGCCATAGAAGCGCCCCGTGGAGCTCCCTGTCGGGCACGGGATACAAGCGGGAGGGGAGTACGCGCAGCGCTGCTGAGGGAAAGAGAGGACAAAACAGCATCACAGAACGTTAGGGAACTGGGAGGAAGAGGCCGTCGTCGTCGTCGTCGTCGTCGTCGTCGTCGTTGTCGTCCGTTGTTCGACGTCTTTGTCGCGTGTCCTGGCGGTGCGGCCGTAGATGGCCGCCGCAAGCCCAGCGTGTGCGCCGACGAACGCGGCGGCGACGGCAGCGCCAAAGCCCGAGGCCTCCGGCTCCTCGGCGGCAGTGGCGCCGGCGCGGCTCGCGAACGGTGCTCCTGCAAGGGCGGCGAGCGCGATGCGACGTCTCGGTCCACCACCGCGCTTGCAGCAGCTGGTGTGTTCGTGCGCGCGTGCGTGTGTGTGTGTGTGTGTGTGTGTGTACGTGCGTGTGTGCGTGTATGTGTGTGTGGATGTGTGTGTGTGTGTGTGCGTGCGTGCGTGCGTGCGTGCGTGCGTGCGTGCGTGTTGTGCATGCGTGCGTGCGTGCGTGCGTGTTGTGCATGTTGTGCGTGCGTGCGTGCGTGTTGTGCATCTCTCTCTGTCTTTTTTTTGTCTCTCTCTCTCTCTATATATGTGTGTGTGTGTTTGTGTGTGCGTGTGTGCGTGTGCGCGTGTGTTTCTTTGTGAACGTGGGTGGGTGTATCTGTGTATATATATATATATATATATGTATAGGTGTGTGTGTGTGTGTGTTTGTGTGTTTGTGTGTGCGTGTGTGCGTGTGCGCGTGTGTTTCTACGTGAGCGTGGGTGGGTGTATCTGTGTGTATATATATATATATATATGTATAGGTGTGTGTGTGTGTGTTTGTATGCGTGGGCTTGTGTGTGTGCGCGCGCGTGTGTGTGTGTGTGTGTGTGTGTGTGTGTGGGGGCGTTTGTGTTTGTACGTGTGCGTGGGTGTGTATATATATATGTATACTAGAACCATCGCGCGCGCTTCGCGCGCGCTCAAGTTCTAGCTAGGCTCGACAGGCTAACGCATGGAAAATCAATGTTCGAAGTGCCTTGTGCATCTAACGACCTCGTCGGAGTCCCTGCGCAAGCCTCGGAAACGTGTAGAAGGGGAAATGCGGAAACCACTAAATCACACATTCCCTTTAGGTGTTCGATGTAGTTGGGCCCTCGATGGCTTCCTGAGATCTTTCTTCGGTGGTGACGGGGGCCTTAAAGATGGCCCGTTGTGCAAGAACAAGCCGAGGGTAAGTTTGAAAAAAAAAGGACTTCCTGGAATCCCTTTGAAGAAAGATTGCCATGCCTGGGCTGTGGGTCAGAAGTTGACTGGACCGTGGACTGTTGAGACGCCTCTCGGGGCCCTTGGCGGCGTCTTGGGAGTCTTTCGGGGCCTCTTGGGAAGCGCTACGGCGTGTTGGTGGAACGAACAAGGGCTCCCAACTTCGCGTTTCGCGCTGCGCGAAGTGCGAATAACCTCGCGCTCTCGCGCCGCCTCCCAGGGCAGAAAAGGGAGGATGAGGAGGAATCAGAGCCGAACCGAGAAGCGCGAATCACCTCGCGCCCTCGAGCCCTTGAGAATGAAGCATGCTCGCAGTGGAAGGGCAAGACGCGTGGCGGTGCCGGCGTGCCCGGGCCACCACGGCCTCAGCTCCGCTTCCCCCGGGCCCCGCGACCTCTGGAGACCGACGCGGGAGGAGGAGGAGGAGGAGGAGGAGGAGGAGGAGGAGAAGCAGGAAGAGGACGAGGAGGACGAGGAGGAGGACGAGGAGGAGAACGAGGAGGACGAGGAGGAGGACGAGGAGGAGGACGAGGAGGAGGACGAGGAGGAGGACGAGGAGGAGGACGAGGAGGAGGAGGAGGAAGGAGGGAGGAGGAGGAGAGGAGGCACGGCTTCGACCTCGAGTGCCCGCCCCGGACACTCGCCCCTGGACCGCGTCTCGCGGCCGGGGGGGCGCCCAGGACCCCACCGCTGCACCTCGAGCGTCCCCTCCGGGGTCGATCTTCGAAGGTCCCGCGGCCTCCGACGACGAGGGCGAGGAGGAGAAGCAGGAAGAGGAGGCACGGCTTCCCCCTGGACCGCGTCTCGCGGCCGGGGGGCGCCCAGGACACCACAGCTTCAACCGCGAGCGCCCCCTCGGGATCGATGTTCGAAGGTCCCGCGGCCTCCGGAGGCCAAAACAGGAGGAGGAGGACGAGGAGGACGAGGAAAGGAAGGAGGAGGCACCGCTTCAACCTCAAGCGCTTCCTGGGGGCCTCTCGAGGCCTCTTGCGGACTCCTGGGGGCCTCTTGGGAGCTTCTGGTGGGCGAGGGCTCGAAATGTCAGTTCGTGTTCCCCATCTGGGGCTCCTCTTGGAGTGTTCTGGGAGCTCTTTTGGGCCGTCTTGGAAGCTTCCTGGGCCGTCTTGGGGCCCTCTTGGGCTGTCTCGGTGGTCTCTTGGGAGCCTCTGGGCTCGTCTTGAGGCGGTCTTTCGGGCCTCTTGGGCCGCCTTGGAGCGTCTGGAAGCCGAACTGGGGAGAACGCCAAAACCTTTCAAAACCCACAAAAAATCAGTGACAATTTCCTATTGGGCCCCTCCCGAGAGTGCTGTCGGAGATCTGCTGGGACGCTTTGGCAGCTTTTAAACAGTCTTGGAGTGTTCCCGGGCCGCTTCGGACCTCTCTTGGGCTGTCCTGAGGGCGTCCTGGAGCCATTTTAGAGGTTCCTGGGAGCGTCCTGGCGTCTCCGGCGGGGGGTGACCACAGCCACTGGGCAAAGTGAGGCCCCCCCCTGGTCCAGGACCCCCTTCCCCTATATATATATATATATATATATACATATATATGTGTATATATTTATATATATATATATATACACACGCATATACATATGCATATACATATATATGAATGTATATATATTTTTATATACATTCATATATATACACATATATATATAGAGAGAGAGAGAGAGAGAAACATACGTAAACCATGTAGGATTGTGCACATAGGAGAAGGACAATATATAGAAACATACGTACGTCGTCCAAGGCGCCTCGGAAAGCGCAGAATACTCCTCCAAGGCGCGGAATCATGTTCCCGGACCGCCTTCTGGGAACATGATGGGGACGACCTCCTGAGGACCTCCAGTGGGCCTCTTGGGGGCCTCTCGGAGGCCTGTTGGGCTCTCCTGGAGGCGTCTTGGGGCGCGCTCAGGGCCATTTTTGGGCATCTTCGGGGCCTCTTGGGGGCCTCCGGGGAGGCTCTTGGGGGCCTCTCTGGGGCCTCTTGGGGCCTCGCGGGGCCCTCTCGGGGCCCGCTGGGCTCGCTTAGGCAGTCTTGAGCCCTGTCGGGGCTGGAACCGTCTTGGGCGGCTCCTGGGCCATCTTGGGGCTCTCCTGAGCCGTCTTGGGGCGATTTTGGAGGTCTCTTGGGCCGTCTTGGGGCGGTTTTGGGGGCCTCTTCGGCCGTCTTGGAGCGGTTTTGGGAGACTTTTGGACGGTCTTGGAGCGTCGGAACCCCGAAAAAGCGAGAAGGCCAACAACCTCGAAAAAAATATGAAAATCAGCGATTTTAGTTTGTCGGCGCTCTCTTGGGAGGCCTCTTGGGATGCCTTCGGGGCCTCATGGAGCTCTCTTGGAACGTCTTCGGGCCTTCCTGACCATTCCTGAGGCTATCTACGCGCGTCTTGGAGCGCTCGCGGGCCGTCTTGGGCGGTCTCGAACTGTTCCTGGCGGTCCCAGGGGCCCTCCGGGACGCTCCGGACGCTCCCGGGGGCGCCCTGCACCCCCCATGGAGATTACAGGCATCGCCCTGGGCCGCCCCCGGGCCCTACTCCGATGAACCACGCGCGCGCTGCGCGCGCGCTTTGGTTCTAGCAAGATGCGGCGACGGTCTAGGGTTCGCAGCATCGGAGAGCAGAAAGACTTCTATCAATCATGATCAATCAGCAAACCGCACCATCCCTCTATGCCCCCACGGATGCACGCCATGAGCCGCAGTCGACCTTAATCCTGCATTCTCCTCTCAGCAAACCCTCTCAATCCCTTCCCTTTCCACACCCATTTTGGCGGACCAATGGAATCACATTCCACGCGGCAGAGGAGCTGTTGCGGGCGCGGTGGACGAATTCCACTTGGCATGCAACGCGAAAAAGTATGTTCGTTGTCGACGCGGTGGACGTGTTCCACTCGGCGTGCAACCACATGAAACATACAGAGGGCCGCAGGTCGAAATAAGATTCCGCATGATCCCACTTCAGCTGCCTACATACCCTTTGTTTCATTCCCAGGGGGGCGCCTCGAGAAAACAACTCACACACGTACAGCAGCAGCTCGTGTGTCCACCGGGGGGAGGAGGGGGGGCGGGCCCCAGTGCTTAATCAACCCGGTTGAAGCAGCCGCTTTAAGCAGCCAAGATCTGGTCTTTGGGGAGGAGGGAGCGGGGGCCCGCGCCGATCGGCGAAACAAGACATAAGAAACAGCTACGTACCTCTCAAGACGGCTCAATGGGCCCGATTTCGGCACACCCCTCACGCACTCTACGCCTATCCAAGGCCTAGACGACCCAGAGCGTCCAAGGCCCACCTCGAGCAAACCCAATGTCTCGGCATTCCCACAAATTATGGCAATGGAGCGAAGCTTCCGCGCGTTGAGCGGAAGTTCAAGCTCAAGCTAAAAGAGAACTATAAAATGGAGCGAAGCTTCCGCGCGTTGAGCGGAAGTTCAAGCTCAAGCGCATACAGCTGGACTTCAAATAATTTGGATCGAAAATGGAGCGACGCTCACAGCGAAGGCAGAACATCAAGCTCAAGCTAATGTGAAGGGGAGCCCCAGGTTGCCGTGGGCCTGCAGAAGGTGGGTCTCCTTTCTGCGGTCCAGGCGGCGCCAGAGCACCGCTCCCCTCGGATCCTGCCCAATGCCTGCCCACGAACCCCCAGGCCTGTCCAAGGTCAGCCCGACGGCCTATCCAATGCCTGCCTCAGGCTTACCTGGCGGCCTTTCAAGAGCTGATACATGGCCTACCCAGAACCCAGTGAAGGCCCGCACACGACCTAGCCAAGGCTCATCACAGATTTGTCACGTCCAAGATCCTTACAAATTTTACGTCTAGCGAACCACATGCGAGCGCCATAACGAATGTGAACACCCAAATGCGCGCGATCACCGTGCCCGCGCTCGTCTTACAACCGCGACGAAAATCTTTACAACGATGGGCTGTCGTGAAGGGTTCTATGGTGCGCCCACCTTCGTCGTGCAACCACCGCGCAAAATTTGCCAACACTGGGCCACCCTGAAGGTTTGAACGGTACGCGCCAAAAAAAATCGACAACGAAATAATCGATCCGACGGTCTTCCCAGTACCGCGGCGACTGCCGGGACTGATCCGAGTATTCGCTTCCTTCGTGGCGGCCCTGAAAAAAAGCACACCCACCTCAAAAAGCCAACGTCTCGCGTGAGATATCCCCGAATGCTGACCGCAAGTGGGCAAATGTCCCACCCCGTGGTCGCTCCCCATTGTGGCGCCCAACAACGTTTGTTGCGACATCGCGAACACCACGCGGCCCTGAAAAAGACGCGCCTACATCCGTGAAACAAGCGAACCGCTGGAGACATCCCCACAATCTGGGCACGAACCGGTAAGTGTCCTAATTATCCCCTGGCGGCACCCCCTTGTGTTGCCCAAGTGCGAGGCCTGTCACATCGCGAAAATTCTGATCGTGATAAAAGGAGGGAGAAGGAGGAGGAGGGAGGGAGTAGACGGAAGCGCGACACGGATAACAAGAATTCACGACGCAAAACACGGAAATAAACGCCGCAACATACTCCACGAGACGTGCAACTGCCTGCACAATGATCCGTTATCACCGTCGCACCCTTGATCCGCACGCGTTCGACGGAAACTGGCGGCAATCAAACTGGCCCAATCTGCCAGGGCATCGCTCGTGGGGGGAGGGCCTCCTCGCCTCGGGCTGCTCTCCCGCAGCCGCGCCCCGCCGTCGACGGCGAGCGCGCGCCTTGTGGGTGCCCTGACCGTCCCGGGCGGCCGCCGCAGGCCCGAACGTGCGTTTGATTCGCCCATGTCGTCCAGCCCGCCCATCTGAACCAAGAAAGCCGGTTTCTGCTGAGACATCCTCACGATTCGCTCTTAAACTTAAGCTGGCCACGGCGTGCAGGTGACGCTGGCGGTGTGCTGCCCGCGCCGAGGCGAGAGCGCCGTTTGGACGGACTTTCGGCCATTGTACGGTTCGGCCCGCATAGTACGCTATGTTATCAATGCGAGGCTAAGCTATGCGGTGTGATGCGATGCGATACTATGCTGTGCGGTGCGATGCTATGCTATGCTATGCTACGCCATACTGTGCCATGCGATGATATGCTAGTATATGCGACGCGATGCGATGCGATGCTATGACATGCTATGCGATGCTATGCTATGCTATGCGATGCTCGTCTATGCTGTGGTGTGCGATGCTATGCGATGCTATGCTATGCTCTGCTGTGCGATGCAATGCTATGTTGTAGCTCCAGTTGGTTCCCCTTCCTCACCCCCACCACCACACGCACAACCTCTTTATCACCCGAAGGGTGGTCGTACATGTAGGTATACACTGGCAGGATCTCGCGGCCAGAGATACAACCGCCTCGCGCACACTTGCCTGGAGCGGGGAGGGATGGGGAGGAATCTGGGAGGAGCGGGGAGGGGTGCAGAGTGAGGTGTCTTGTGGGCCCCTTGGACTGTCTCAGAGCGCTCTGGGATCCACAGGCGCCTACGGAGGTCGTCTTGGAGGGCTCTGTGGGACGTTTTGGGGCGATCCTGGGAGCTTCTTGGACCGTCTTGGAGGCCTTGTTGGGATGTCTTGCGGCGCTCTTGGGGTTCTCTGAGGCCGTCGTGGACGCTATTAATACAAAGCGCATATGCCCAAAATAGACGCTTCCCAAAGGAATTAGGGCGATGTGTGTTCCTTGCGGCCCTCATAAGTGTCCTCTTGAAGCCCTCTTCAAGCGCTTGGGGGGCCTCTCGGGCCGTCTTGAAGCCATCATGGGCGTCTTGACGAACTCTTGGACCGTCTCGGAAGCCTCCTGGACCGTCTGGGGAGCGCCTTCGGGCCCTCCGAAAGCCCCCCGAAGGACCCCGAGGGACACAGTGGGCACCGCGGGGGGAGGGGGGAGTTTGGGAAAAGTGGGCAGCCTCGGGCCCCAGGGGTCTGGTCGCGGGGTCCGCATGGTGATGGGCAACTATGATGAGCGCTTGCGCGCTGCAGTCAGATCCACCTTGAGCCAAAATGGCTACGGATGCTCGTGGGGCGTCTTTGGGGGCTCCTGTGGGGCCTCGTGGAGCCTCTAGGAGGCCTCTAGGGGGCCTCTTGGGCTCTCTTGGGGCCTCTTGGGGCCTCCTGGAGGCCTACTGGGGCGGAAGGCTCGAATTGTCGGTTCGTGTTCCCCCTCTTGAGCCCCTCTTGGGGCCCTCTTGAGGCGATCTTGGGCGCCTCTAGGGCCGCCTTGGGGCACTTTTTGGGCCATCT
>CAUYUJ010019650.1:20000-145000 GCA_963575745.1 Prorocentrum cordatum
GCCTCTTGGGGACAAGCTCGGTGCGAAGACGAAAAACACGAATGCGGTTGACATGTACGTTTTACGAAAAGAACGGAGCCAATTTTGCCTCTCGGGGCCCTCTGGGAGGTCAAATTGCACGGGTTATGAGGCGTCTTGGAGGCCTCGTGTTGGCTGCTTGGGGCCTCGTGGGGGTCTCGGGCGCCCTCTTGGGGCGTGGGGCTGGCAATTCCAGTTGGATTGCCCTATCTTGTGCTCCTCTAGGAGCCCTCTGGGAAGCTGTTGGGGCCGTTTTGGGTGCCTCTGGGACCGGCCTGGGACCCTCTTGGGCCGTCTTGGCGCCCTCTGGGGGGCCTCTTGGGCCGTGTAGGGGCAATCTTAGGGACCCCTGAGGTCGTCAAGGATGGCGCGAAGACGAAAATCACGAGTACGGTAAACATATACGTTTTACGGAAGGAATGGATATATTTTTGCTTCTCGGGGCCCTCGTGGGGCAAATTGCACGGGTTACGAGGCGTCTTCGAAGCCTCTGGGGCCGATGGACACGTCCCGTGATCCGATCCGTCAAAGCCGTCTTCAGGGTGGTGGGCGGCTGGCTGGGGCCGCCGTGACGCTCATCGAACCGCCCTCCGATGCGATTTTGGGCCCCTCAAGGTCTGGCCGGGCCCCCGGGCCACACATTTGTGGTAGAGGTCGTGGCCCCTGGGCCCCCGGGCCCCCGGGCCTGGTTGCGGCCCGGTCCGGTCTGCAACCGGACGACCCTCCTTTCCGCCTCCGATGCGCTCTTCGTGGCCAAGGCTGGCTTTGTCTTGAAATGATTGTCCAAACGCAACCCTGGGCATCGCAGTTTTTTGGTTGCATCTGGGGCTGTCTGGGAAACGCAGTTCCCCAATCAGAGCTTGCTTCTGTAGGGGTTCTAGCGGATATAAAGCTGAGGTGAGGTGAGCGGCCGATTTCGGTGGCCGAGGCCGGGTGCCCGGGTGCCCGGGGGTGCCCGGGTGGCCGATTTCGGTGGCCGGGCCAGGGTGCCCGGGTGCCCGGGTGCCTGGGGGTGCCCGGGTGCCCGGGGGTGCCCGGGTGCCCAGGGGTGCCCGGGTGCCCAGTAGCCCTATAGCCCTATAGCCGTATAGCCCTATAGCCCTGTAGCCCTATAGCCTTATATCCCTATAGCCCTAATAGCCTTATATCCCTATAGCCCCACAGCCCATATAGCTCTATAGCCCCATAGCCCTATAGCCCTATGGCCCTATAGGTCACAGTCCTATAGCCCTATATATATAGCCCGATAGCCCTACAGCCCGACAGCCGTATAGCCCTATAGCCCTATAGCCCTAACAAAAATCTGATTGGGGTTTTTCTCCGGTATCATTTTTTTGTTGCATCTGGGGCTGTCTGGGAAACCTTTTGGGCGTCTCGGGAGGCGTCGGGGGGGGGGTCTTGCGAGTTACGTGGGGGTTCCTGTTGGGCTTCTGGGAGCCCAGGGCTGGAAATGTTCGTTCGGCCCCCTCCTGGACCGCTGGGCTCTTGTGTGCCTCTTTCCGGCCTCCTGGATGCTGCTTGAGGTCGCTTGGGGGCCTCTTGGAGACCTCTTGGGCTCTCTTGGGGGTCTCTTGGGGCCTCCTCGGAGCATCCTGGACTCCTTCTTGAAGTCGTCATGGGACCTTCTTGGCACGTCTTCGGGGGCCTCTTAGAGTTTTGAAGTCTTTTGGGTGCCGTCTTGGGGCCTCTTGGAGCCTCTTTTGGGTTTCTTGGGGGCCTCTCGGGCCTCTTGGGGGCCTCTTGGGGCCTCTTGGGGGCTTCCTGGGGGCATCTTGGGGCCTCTTGGGGGCATCTCGGGGCGGAGAGCTTGATTTTTCAGTTCGCGTTCCCTCTCTTGGGCCCCTTTTGGGACCTTCTTGGGACCTTCTTGGGCCGTCTTGGGCGGCTCTAGGGCCATCTCGGGGCTCTCTCGGGCCATCTTGGGGTTCTTTTGGCAGCCTCTTGGGCCGTCTTGGAGCGGTTTTGGGAGCCTCTTGGGCGGTGCGCCGGAAACACGAAACAGCGAGAATGCAAAAAACATGTTCAAAAAGCCTTCCGAGCGCTTCTTGGGGGCTTCTCGGCGCCTCCTGGAGCCACTTGGGGTCGAAAGCTTGGAATTCGATGGTGGCTTTCCTCCTCTGGAGCCCTCTCGGGCCCGTCTTGGGGACTCTCTTGGGCCGTCTTGGGCCCTTCGTGGGCCGTCCTGGAGCTTTCTGGGGCTGTGTTGGGGCCCTCTGGAGCGCGTCCTGGGCCGTATTGGGGCGGTCTCGGGAGCTTCTGAGGTCGTCAAGCACGGACCGACAGCGAAAACAAGCAATATGTTGAAAATATACGTTTTACGAAGAGAATGGGGTTATTTTGGCCCCTTGGGGCTCTCTTTGGGGCCCTATTGGGGGTCGCTTGGGGTGTCTTGGGGGCTTCTGAAGCCACCTTGGAGGCCACGTTGGGCGTCTGGGAGCGACCTTCGGGCGTCCCGGGTCTGTTCTGGAGCCTCTTGGGGCCTCCTTGGCGCCTTCTGGCGGCCTTCTGTGAGGCCCCGGGGCTCCCCGAGGGCCCCGGGGCCCACATTTGCGGTCGTCTTGGGCCCTTCGTGGGCCGTCCTGGAGCTCTCTGGGGCTGTATTGGGGCCCTCTGGGGCGCGTCCTCGGCCGGACCGACAGCGAAAACAAGCAATATGTTAAACATATACGTTTTACTAAGGGAATGGGGTTATTTTGGCCCCTTGGGGCTCTCTTTGGGGCCCTATTGGGGGTCGCTTGGGGTGTCTTGGGGGCTTCTGAAGCCACCTTGGAGGCCATGTTGGGCGTCTGGGAGCGACCTTCGGGCGTCCAGGGTCTGTTCTGGAGCCTTTCGGGCCTCCTTGGTGCCTTCTGGCGGTCTTCTGTGAGGCCCCGGGGCTCCCCGAGGGCCCCGGAGCCCACATTTGTGGTAGCGGCGCCGGCCCCGGGCGCACGGACCTGGTGCGCCGTCATATGAATAAATACGTATGGTGTTTTACCATGCGTATACATACACGTACGTGAGATGTTACACCATGCATATGCATACACATACGTAGATGTGATAACATGCATATGCTTACACATACGTCAGCATTGACACACTGTATGTACATGCACGTACGTAAGATGCTGTACCATGCATGTAGATACATGTACGTATGATATGAGGTCACAAATGTTCATAGATATACGTGTGCTGTGGTCTCAGATATACAGATATACAGCCATGCCCCCCTAGCTGAATATGATACCTATGTGTGAATCATCCGGGGCGCGCATGGGTTAACATCACACATGCATAGGGCGGCGTGTCCCGACAGGCGGCTCCACAGCCGGACAATTGTTTCAAGGGTTTTGTTTCAAGTTGTGTTTCAAGTTTTGTTTCTGGGGCGTTTCGGATTTTGTCTCTGGGCCCTGGCCTGGTTTTGTTTCTGGGCCCTGGCCAAGAGTGCCCAAGAGGCCCCCCCGGAGGCCCCAAGAGGTCAGAGTTGTGAGGATGCCTCAGGCGGTAGTGGCCAGACCACCTGCTCAGGGCATCTCGCAACTCAGAGTGGCGAGGGTCTCAGGCGGAAGTGGCCAGACCACCTTGGGGCAATGTATCTCCGAGGTCAGAGCTCAGTGCATCTCGGAACCCAGAGTTGCGAGGATGTCTCAGGCGAACGTGCCCGGACCACCATGGGGCAGGGCACCTCCGAGGTCAGAGATCGCAGGATGTCTCAGGCGAGATCGGAGTGAACACCTCACCTCAGGGCGTCTCGGAACCCAGAAATGCGAGCGTGTCTCAAGCGAAAGTGCCTGGACCACCGTGGGGCAGGGCACCTCCGCGGTCAGAGTGTCGAGGATGTCTCAGGCGAAAGTGGTCTGACCAACTCAGGTCAGAACGTCTCGGAACCCAGAATTCTGAGGATGTCTCAGGCGAACCGGGCCTCCTCCTACGCTTCCTCCTCTTCCTCCTCCTCCTCCTCCTCCTCCTCCTCCTCCTCCTCCTCCTGCTCTTCCTCCTCCTGCTCCTCGTCCTCCTGCTCCTCCTCTTCTGCCTGGATGCTGCGCCGGTTGCGAACGCCTGCTCCTCCACGAAATTAGTCCTCATCCGCCTCCCCTTGCCCATGTCCCTCCCCGCCTCCTCGCTCTTTCTCCCCCTCCTCCTCCTCCTCCTCCTCCTCCTCCTCCTCCTCCTCCTCCTCCTCCTCCTCCTCCTCGTCGTCCTACTCCCCCCCTGTCCTGTCTTCATCCTCCCACTCCTCCTCCCTCCTCCTCCTCCGCTGGCCGAGCCGGGCCGGGCCGGGCCGAGCCGAGCCGGCGGAGGAATAGTCTGATTATGGAAGGGAGGGGGAAGAGAACGAGCAGGAGGAGGAGGAGGAGGAGGAGGAGGACATGGATGAGGTGCTTTTTCGAACGGCCGAAACGGTCCTCCCGGTCCCCTCCACCTCCTACTCCTTCTGGCTCTACCCTCGGCTCGGATTGCGCTGGACGCCTGCCCGACGTTCACTCCTCCTCCTTCTCCTCCTCCTCATCCTCCCTCCTCCTTCCCGGGTGCCCGGGGGATGCCCGGATGCCCCGGTGCCGGGGTGCCTGCAGTGCCCGGGTGCCCAGGTGCCCCGGTGCCCGGGTGCCCGACAGGGGGTCTTCCGTGCGGGTCTTCCGTGCGGCGACAGTGCTCTCGCTGTTGAAGGATGCGAATCCAAGGGCGCAGTTGTACGACCGAATGTGCTGCATGAAGTGGTCGTGGGAAGGACCCGGACGAAGGAGCTGAGCCATTTCGGCCGGAGCGGGAGGCAGTAGGGGGATGCCAGCCAGGGCTCCGTACCTGCAGCACGCGCCGAAGTCCTTTCTGCGTGCTGCCGGGCAACGCGCGCGTTCGGCGAAGAAGTGCAGAGCCCCGCACGTTGCGCAGGCTCCTTGAAAGTGGCCGGTCGGAGAGAGCGACGCTTTCGGAACGCGGTTGCTGCACCATTCGTCTGTCGACCACCAGCCGGCGCGGTGGCCGGTGCGTACGCCAAGAGAAGTCCCAGGCACGGGTTCTGCGAACCAGTTCCGATGCGCTGCGCAGGCGGGCGGACAGCTGGACGAGTTCGGAAGTGCTACGCGGGTGGACTTGAGGCGACACCACGGCACGGAACATTTCGGCGAGTCACGCGCTCGGAGGTACATGCGGACGGCTGCCGCCACCTGCTTGCGGAGTGCTTGCAACGGATCACTACGTGGACGGGCGTGTGGGACACCAGAAGACCCCGACGTCAGAGGATGATGGGGCCCGGCGGCGGCGGTGGCTACCGCGGCATGTCGGACGTGGTCGGGGCAGTATCCGGTGGCGTACATTGCTTTCGTCAACTTTCTGTCGCACAATGGGAGGGAACATGTGGGTTTAAAGCAACGTTCGCACATGCCGCTGTTGTGCGGCACTGCGCGTCGCGCGCCATGGCGGGCGGGGGCGCGGCAGCCGGCCTTTCCGGGCCCCTGGCAAGGGGGCCCCGCGAGGCAACAGTGCCTACATTCCACCACGGTGCCGAGAGGGCCCACGAGAAAAGCGCACCCAATGGCACGATTGCTACATGGCTTCCGTTTCCAAATGCGCGCGATGCAGAGGCCGTCGGACGACTTCCGTTGAGCTACACCGTTGCACCCAGACGAGCTACAAGGGCGTTCGGCTTGCTCGTAGGATCGTTTGGAGAGGGATGGTAGTGGTTGTGGTGTGGACAGCCCACACGTTCGACACAGGCCTGCTGAACCAGGGGTGGAACGGCCGTCGCACCTACGCGTCGCGCGTGGGAAACAGGACGAAATGCAAAGACAGCACAAAGTGTCCTCTGGCGACTCGGCTACGTTCATACACGCGGGCGTGCGGCAGAAGTGGAGCAGGGCGGGCGGTTGGCAGACGAGGCAATGCTGTCCGTGTTGTCGAGGAACGCGGAAGTTGCAGGTGGCCGTGGCGCAAGGAAAGACCCCGACGATGCATATGGGGCATTGCGCGCCCGTTCGAGATGTGCTTTCTTACACCGCTGGCGCCCCGCACTTCGGAGTGCTACATCGCGAGGGCGTAGATGCAAGCGCCGTCGAAGACTGCGCTGGAGCGGCTAGGGAAGGGCTGGCGGCTGGGCTGGCTCCGCCACAGTGAGCGCACAAATCTGGAGTTCCGGGCGCTCCTCGGCGCGAAAAGCACACTGTGCACGGTCGACGTCCGGCTTGGCATGGGACGCAAGTACTGTGGGCTGCATCGCTCCGTTCCTCCTGGCAGCCAGGCGATGCGCAGGCGAATTGCCGACCAGGGTTGTAGTGGCAAGAATGGTTGTTTTAATGGTTAACGCATTGCGGAAGCCGGCCTGATGCATTTTTGACCTTTCGCCGGACGTGGGAAGGACACCCCAGCACCGCGAAGCGACAGGGCAGGGAGCCTTCAGAGCACGGAAAGCACGGGCCAGATGATTTGTTGGTTGCCAAAAAGGCGGCAGCCGACGCGGGCGTTCCTACACAAGTTCCATTCACGCGTGGTATTGTGGCATGGGTCGGAATAGTGCGTTGTGCAGAAAGTAGGCGTGACATGTGTTTTTGGCCGTCGGAAGGGTGGAGCTACAGGGGCCTCGCACTGGGGGTGGGCACACCGTGCATCTGCCGAAAGGCACCGCTTGCAAAATCTTTGACGTTCTCGTTTGTTGGTGCCTTCGACTGGGATCGGAGCTTGGAATCCACTGCAAACTGGATAGTTATGACACGTGTGTCGCGGCCTCTCAGTAACAGCTGAAGCCATGACCACGAATGCGGAGGTGCAGGGAGCGGCGGCTCGACCCGCGATATGGATGGCAGCCTCCAATGCCGTAGAAGTAAGCAGGAGAATACTGACTGGTGACTGCGGAGGCAGCAGCATCATGTCTTCAGCCGATATGGGGTACGGGGCCGGTGGAGAAGGACGCGGAAGTGCAACTCGGAGACCTTGTTGGAAGCTCCGGGAACAGCCTCGGCGCTGACCTGGGCCCCGTCATGGCTCCATGGATGGGCCAATGGTTGTGCACGGAAACGGAAAGAGCGCTGAAGGAACTTGCCCGAGACGGTTCATGGCACCCTTCGCTGTTGGGAGCGTAAAAATGTTAAGGGCTGGTTACGTCACTGCTCCCCGTCCTCCTTTCCTCCTCGTCCTCCTCCTCCTCCTCCTCCTCATCATCATCATCAGCCTCCTCCATGTCTTCCCCGCTCTCTTCAATCTGCCGCTCCTTCTCTTCCTACACCTCGTTCTCGTCCTTCCTCACCTCTAGTCACTCCCCAGTCCTCCTCATCCTTCGCTCCCCTTCCATCCTTGTCATCAGCATCCCTCGCCACCATTACTTACGCCTCCTCATCATCATAATGTATGGTGTGGCTCTCGCGTGGCCATCATTGGGCTGTCTTGGGGCCTCGCATGACCCTCTCGGGGTCAGTTTTTGGAGGCATACTGGAAGTCTCTGGGGCGTATTGGGAGGAGTTGTTGGGCCTCTTGGGAGCCTCCGGGGAGCCTTTTGAGGGGCGCTTGGGTGGCCTCGGGGGGTTTCTTGCGGCCTCGTGGGGCCCTCTTGGGGTCCGCTGGGCTCGCTTAGGCAATCTTGAGGCCATGTTCGGGGCCCCGTAAACCCGGACACGCTAAACCCGGACACCCAACATCCCTTGAAACCAATTTTTCCAGACGGCGGCAGGAACAAAACAAGGCACTGCAGCGCTTCCAGAATAAATCCGGACACAAGCCCGTAAAGCCTGTAGAAACCTCGCTAAACCCGGACACAAACCCGAATCCTGCAGTGCAGCATACAAAAAATGCACGGGTGCTGAAAAATGTGAATTTGCAGAAGAAGGAGCCGTTTCCTTGGTTTCCCGTGTCCTGGTTTATCTGTGTCCTGGTCTCTGGGGGCCTGACATGTCGGGGCCCTCCTGGGGCCGTCTTGGGCGACTCCTGCGCCGTCCTGGGGCGCTCTTGGGCCGTCTTGGGACGCCTTTGGGGGCGTCTTGGGCCGTCTTGGGCCCGGTTTAAGGGTCTCTTGGGCCGTCCTGGGGCTCTCTTGGGGGCCTCTTGGGCCGTCTTGGAGCGTCGGAAAGCAAAAAAAGCAAGAACGCGAAAAACATCGAAAGAACCAATGACAAATCAGCGTTTGTGGCCTCTTGGGGTTCTCTTGGGAGGCCTCTTGGAGGCCGCTTGGGGCGGGTTGGTGGCCTGTGGGCTCGTCTGGAGGCCATGCTGGCGCGTGTTGGAGGCTCGCTGGCCTTTTAGGCAGTCGTCAGGCCATGTCGGGGCCCTCCAGGGGCTGTCTTGAGCGGCTCCTGGGTTGTCTTGGGGCTCTTTTGGGCCATCTTGGGACGCCTTTGGGGGCCTCTTGGGCTGTCTTGGGGCCGGCTCAGGGGCCTCTGGGGCCGTCCTGGGGCTGTCTTGGGTGCCTCTTGGGCCGTCTGGCAGCGTCGGAAAACAGAAAAAGCGATAAGGCAAAACAAATAGAAAAAAAAACAATGAAAAATCAACGGTTGTGGCCTCTTGGGGCTCCTTGGGAGGCCTCTTGGAGGCCGCTTGGGGCGTGTTGGTGGCTTCTGGCCTCGTTTGGAGGCCATGCTGGCGCTTGTTGGAGGTCCGCTGGGCTCGCTTAGGCAGTCTTCAGGCCATGGCGGGGCCCTCCTGGAGCTGTCTTGGGCGGCTCCTGGGCCGTCCTGGGGGCCTTTTGGGCCGTCTCGGGACGCCTTTGGGGGCTTCTTGGGCCGTCTTGGGGCCGGCTTAGGGGCCTCTTGGGCCGTCCTGGGGCTCTCTTGGGGGCCTCTTGGGCCGTCTTGGAGCGTCGGAAAGCAGGAAAAAACGAGAAGACAAAAAACAATGGAAAAACCAGTTAAAACAAAACAGCGTTTTTTGCCTCTTGGGGCTCTCGTGGGAGGCGTCTTGGAGGCCGCTTGGGGCGTGTTGGTGGCCGCTGGGCTCGTCTGGAAGCCATGCTGGCGCGTGTTGGAGCGTTCGCGGGCTGTTTTGGCTGGGCTGGAGCCCGCCCTGGCGGTCTCTGGAACCGAACGGGAACCCTTCCGAGCGGCCCTGGGGGCCCTGCACCCCCATGCGCCCCCGAGGTCCTTGGGCTCGGCCGGGGGACCTCGTCCCCCGGGATATATATTCTATATATATATATATATATATATATATATAGATATTTATATATATATAATATATATATGCGCGCTTCGCGCGCGCTTAGGTTCTAGTTTGCTCCGAAAACGGTGTTCGCAAGCACGGGTCCGATTCCGTGGCGATTCCGGGGCCCTTTTGGAAGGCCTCTTGGAGCCTTCTTGGGGCGTCTTGACGGCCTCGTGGCCCTTCTGGAGGCCATGTTGGGCCGTATCGGAGCGCTCCGGGGGCCCTCTCGGGGCGACCGGGAAGTCTCTTGGGCCATCTTGGGCGGACTGGGAGGCCCGGGGGCCGCCCGAGGAGCGTCCCAGGAAGCCCTCCTAGGCCCTCTCAGCGCTGTCCTCAGGCGTCCTGGGGCGTCCTTGGGCGCCTCCTGGGGCTGTCTGACAACTCGGACAGCCAAGGGATGAGATATCATAAAAATGTACGTTTTACGAAGGGAATGGGGCCATTTTGGTTTCCCGGGGCGCTCTTGGGGGGCCTCTTGGAGGCCTCTTGGGGCGGTTTGATGGCCTCTTGTCCCTTCTGGAAGCGATCTTTGGCGGTCTTGAAGCGATCCTGGGCTTCTCTCGGCGCTCTTGGAGCCTTCTTTGGCGGACTGGGAGGCCCGGGGGCCGCCCGAGGAGCGTCCCGGGAGGCCTTCCTGGGCTGTCTTCGGGCTATCCTAGGGCGCCTCGTGGGGCTTTCGGACCGCTCCGACAGCCAAGGGAGCTGATATCCTAAAAATGTACGTTTTACGAAGGGAATGGGGCCATTTTGGTCTCCCGGGGCGCTCTTGGGGGGCCTCTTGGAGGCCTCTTGGGGCGGTTTGATGGCCTCTTGGCCCTTCTGGAAGCGATCTTTTGCGGTCTTGAAGCGATCCTGGGGTTCTCTCGGCGCTCTTGGAGCCTTCTTGGGCGGACTGGGCAGCCCGGGGGCCGCCAGAGGAGCGTCCCGGGAGGGCCTCCTGGGCCGTCTGGGGCTGTCCTCAGTCGTCCTGGAGCGTCCTTGGGCGCCTCGTGGGGCTTTCGGGCCGCTCCGACAGCTAAGGGAGCTGATATCGTAAAAATGTACGTTTTACGAGGGGAATGGGGCTATTTTGGTCTCCCGGGGCGCTCGTGGGGGGCCTCTTGAAGGCCTCTTGGGGCGGTTTGAGCGCGTCTTGACCCTTCTGGAAGCGATCTGTGGCGGTCTTGAAGCGATCCTGGGGTTCTCTCGGCGCTCCTGAAGCCCTCTTGGGCGGGCTGGAACGCGCGGGGGCCGCCGGAAGGGCGCCCCGGGAGAGGGCCGCACCCTATATACAAGGGAGGTTCCGGCCCGGGGCCCGGGGCCCGGGATCTCCCATATATGTATATATATACATAGGTGTGTGTGTGTGTGTGTGTGTGTGATTGTGTGTGTGTGTGTGCGAGTGCCCCTTCTCCAGCTGGCAACACATGGCCCAGATTTAGCTCGCCCTCTGCAAGAGTTACCCCCCACATCCTATACCCTATCCTAATTGTTGGCTCCGTCTTAGTGGTCGGGCGCCTCCGCCTCCCCCTCACTCCCGCCTTCTCCCTCCTCCCGCCCATGCTCCCGCCCATGCTCCAACCCACTCACGCTCAGTATCAAGTTCCGCTGACACTCAGGCTCGCTCATGCTCAGACGCACTCACACTGGATTCAAGCATGCTCAAGGAACATACATGAACAGACCGCTCGCACTCATACTCATTCCCACTCGGACCCACTCGCACTCGGACTCACTCGCACTCAGTCTCACCCGCACCCAGACTTACTCACGCTCAGACTCAGTCACATCCCTACTCACGTCAGACATCGCAGTCCCCCCCTTTGAGCACCCCCCACGGGGATCCCCGCCAGGAGGCTTCTCCGGCTCCCAGTCGCGCTCAGGGCTTGGGTTGGCCCAAGCTGCTCGCCTGCTGTGTGAAGTGCACGCGTGTCTTTTCCAGGGCCGCATGCCACCGCGAGGCAGGAGGCACAGGCTCTCGGGCAACCCAACGGGTAGACACCAGCGGATATTTCATTGTCCCGTTCGCGACCGGAGCGTGGAGATGTCTCAAGAGCCCCGCTTGCTTTGGGAGGTCCGCGTCTCTCTTCGCAGGGCCGCATGCTCCCCGCGATGAAGCATGCACGGCGCTTGGGCACCCAAAGAGGGAGCCATCAGAGGGTACCTCGGTTTCGCGTCCGCGTTCAGGTCGTGAGGATGTCTCGAGCGGCTCGCTAGATTAGAAGGTAGACGTGTCCTCGTGCAGGGCCACAGGACCACAACGATGCAGCAAGTATAATATTTGGGCACACCACGAGGGAAACGCCATGGTGTACCATGCTTTCCTATTCGCATTCAGATTGTCGGGATGCTTCGAGCAGCTCGCCTGATTTAGGATGAAGACGTGTTTCACTTGAGGGCCACACAATCACAGCGATGCAGCACGCATAGCACTTGGGCACCCAAAGATAGAACAACCAGGGGGAAATTCGTGTTCGCGTTCGTGTTCAAGTGCGGGGATGTGTCGAGCGGCGCGCCTGTTTGGGGAGGCAGGCGTGTCTCCTTGATGGGCCACATGACCACCGCGCTGTGGCAAGCACATCCGCTTGGCACCACAAAAAGTTGACCACATTAACATGTTACTCGTACTCGGACTCGCCGTCAATCCGCCGCTCTCGGGCTGAGACTGGCTCACACTCGCGCACTCGCAGCGGGAAAGGCTCCTCGAGAACGAGGAGGAGGCAGGAGGAGGAGGAGGAGGAGGAGGAGGAGGAGGAGGGAGGAGGAGGAGGGGAAGAGGAGGAGGAGGAGGAGGAGGAGGAGGAGGAGGAGGAGGAGGAGGAGGAGGAGGAGGAGGCCACTGCGACGACCGACCCTCCTCTCTTCGGGCCCCCCCGCGCGACCTGGCAGAGCCCTGGCTCGCGGTGCCCCGGCCCGCGCGGGCCCGCGCGGGCCCGCAGGCCGGAGGGCGGCAGGCCCTCGAGAGCTGCGGGGGTCCTGGCCCCGTCTGGCTCCCAGGGCCGTCTTAGAGGCGGCGCGGCGGGAGGAGGCCACGGGACAGGTGCGCCCTGAGAGCGGCGCCTCCTCCTCCTCCTCCTCCTCCCCTCCTCTCCTCCACCTCCTCCTCCTCCTCCTCCTGTTCCTCCTCCTCCTCCTCCTCCTCTCTCCTCCTCTCCTCCTCCGCCCTCCTGTTCCTCCTCCTCCGCCTCTCCTCCTCCCTCTCTTTCTCCTGTTCCTCCTCTCCTCCTCCTGTTCCTCCTCCTCCTGTTCCTCCTCCCTCCTCCGCCTTTAACTCTTTATTGTATAAAGAGCTCCTCCCTGTCGCACCCGAGAAGGAGAGAGAGAGAGAGAAACTGAGTGCAACAACGCACATGAGCACGAGGCCGGTCGAAAGGCTACTTCCGCATCATTCATGACTGAAGCTTAGAACCTTGGCAGCAGTTTCACAAATGGAGGGCGGGCGGTTTTCAAAATGCGGTTTTCGCCGTAGCGTCGCGCACATTCGCTTTCAAGCTTTGCAAGGGCTTCCCGGATTTAGGGCCGGCGGTTTTCAGACTGTGGTTCTCGCCCGAGCGCCGCGAACATTCGGTCTCAAAAGTTGCAGGAGCTTCTCGCATTGAGAGCGGTTCATTTCCAACATGTGGATCTTGCCTTAGCGCCGCGCGCACACGTTTAAAACATGTGCAAGAGTTGCACGGAATGGTGTTTTAGAAGGGCTCAAGATGGTGAGGGTGCAGCAGTAACGTTGGTTCGGGGTGCTGCAGTCCCAGGAATGGTGTTCTGGACCGATTCAGGATCGTCAAGACGCAACAGTCAAGCTGCGCCGTGGCGTCGGAGTCCCGAGGATTATGTTTTGGCATGCTTCAGGATCTCTAGGCGATTGTCTCCCAACGAGGCAGTTCCCTGAGTGGAAATGCACCCCTGTAGGCGCCTCTGAAGAGGGAGCTCGGAAGGACAACATCATTGATGAGCCTGGGGTTGAATTACACTGGTCCTTCTTCTCCTCCTCCTCCTCCTCCTCCTCCTCCTCCTCCTCCTCCTCCTCCTCCTCCTCCTCCTCCTCCTCGCCGTCTTCGGCGGCGCGGTGCAAGGAGACCGCTGCAGGCATGCGGCCGGAGAGCGGCCTCGCTCCGGCGCCCCCCCCGCGGGGCGCCTCCCCCGCGGAGCTCCTGCGCGCACGGCCGCGCCGCCGGGGAGCGCGAAGGCGGCGGGCGCCCAGCACGCGGCGGCCGCGGCCGCGCCCGCGGCGGCGCACAGCGCTGCCTGGCGAGCCGAGGGCATGGCGGCGGGGAGGGGGCGGCGGGCCCGGCGATGCGGCGGCCCTCGGGCGGGCACCAATCCCTGAGATCCTGGCGCTGCAACTTCTTCCCAACGCGGGGTTTCGCTCCACTTCGGGCGCCGGGGCCGTCACAGATGGATCCGGCTCGAAAGATGCGGTCCAGGGCTCTGGGCGTGATTTGTTGCGATGTTAGGGGGCCACATGCGAACCCTACCCCTACCCCCCACGATTTCTGAGGGGGAGAGTGGGGTTCACTTCGCCCCTAGATGTTGTACTTTTTGCAACGTCGGATTTCAGGGTGGGGGTGGCCCACATGGGGGGTCAAGAAAAAGGACCCCCAAAATAGGCCCTCTGGGCCTCATTTTCAGGCACCAGCCGGCTCCAACAGGGACCCTGGAAGGCCCCGTTGGGGCCCCCTTCTACCCCCCCCCTGTGGGTCACCCCCCATTGCCACCCGCCGGAGGCTCGAAGCCCAGACTTCCGGCGCCTCGAGCAGCAGATCGAGGCGGAGGCTACTTCCCTGCGTGCCCCGAATCCCCCCGGAGCCAGGAGAAAAAGTCATGACTGGGAGGCTTGTTCGCCAGTTTCGGCCTCTGGGGGCACTCACCGGCCCTCGGGGCCGTGGACAAAACGATCCAGGATGAAAAGCCGCTTCGGCGGGGTTAGTATGGGTCAAGACCTCTGGGGGTCGAGGTCATGAGCAAAAATCATGACGTCGGGGGTTTGGGGACGGAGGTCTTCAATGCGTTCGGCCTCCCGAAGCCCTACTTTGGAGTCCCGAAACGGTGCAGTGACAAATCCAAGACCTCACCGCACGGTCCGTCAACGCACGGTTTTGGGACACCTCGCCAGCCCCAGTCGCCCGAGACGTCCTCTGAGAACGACCCGAGTCCCAAAACCGCGCGGTGACCCCGACTCCCCACCGACTCACCGCACGGTGTGGTCAACACCCCGTTTGGGGACCCCCGACCTACTGACACTGGGCCTGGGGGCAAAACCGGTCCTGGGGAGGTGGTCGAAAGGTCGGCGGCCCACGCCCTCGACCTGCCCCTTCCGCACCTGCCGCGCGGCAGGTGCCGCGCCGTCGCGGCCGCCGCCGCGGCCGCCACGGCGGCGACAGTCGAGGCCGCAGCGGCGGCCGCGGCGACCGCCGAGGCCGCATGGCCTCGAAGAGAGGAGGAGGAGGAGGAGGGAGGAGGAGGAGGAGGAGGAGGAGGAGGAGGAGGAGGAGGAGGAGGAGGAGGAGGAGGAGGAGGTGGAGGGTCCCGAACATATCGTGGAGGCGCCGGGCTTCTGGCGAGAAGCATCGGAGCGGCCGGTGACCCGTCACACGTGGCCCTCCACGGCGGCCGGTCCCGGGGCCTCGAGGGCCACTTCCGAGCGGTTAGGGACGACAAGCTGGCCTCAGGAAAGGGGCTCGAGCGTGGCCCAGGTAGCGCAACGATGTGTATATATAGTATAAACATATATATATATATATATATATGTGTGTAACTATGTATATATATGTAGATATGAATATATGTATAGATATAGGTATATATGTATATATGTATCCATGTTTATATGTCAACCCCCACCCCCCTAACCTGGACCCCCCCCAGGGACGCCCCGGACGCCCTTTCTGACGTCTCGGCGGCCCCCTGGACGCCCTTGGAAAAGGTCCGCTGGCTGTTCTTGGCCTCCTAGGGCGCCGTGTCGGGCCTTGCGAAGCGACTCAAGGCGATCAGAGGGGTCAGGCGCAAGAGAGACTCAAGACAGCCCAAAAGCGCTCCAAGAGAAGCCTCGATGGTCTGAAGACGGCCCAAGAGCCCTCAAGACGCCCCATGAGGCCGTTAAGAGAGCCTCGGCCCCATGAGGCCGTTACGAGAGCCTCGAAGAAGCAAACATCGTCCCATTCCATTAGGACAACGTCCAAATATTTAGCATATTCGCATTTTGGGTCTTCGCAGCGTTCAAGACGGCCCGATGGGCCCCCGATATCGCTCCAAGACGGCCCAAGAGGCACCCCAGGAGTGGTTGAAAACGGCCCAAGAGGGCCCCACGACTGCCCCAGACAGCCCCGAGGCTGCCCACAAGAAGCCCAAGATGTCCCCAGAATGCTCCCAGGAGAGAACCACGAAAGCCATGGGAGACCCCCAGTAAGGCCATTGGAGGCCCCTAAGAGGACCCTAGTTGGTTTCAGAAGACCTCTGGGAGGCCCCAGCTCCCCAAGACGGCCCAAGAAGGCCCCAGGACGCCCCAGGACGGCCCCCACCAAAAAACAAAACGCCCAGACGGCGTTCTCCTACGAAGTACATCGAACTGACCCGACGATCGTGGTTCCACGCTTGAGGCTCGAGGTGTAAATTCCTCGATCGAGAGAAACAAGCAATGGATTTAGATTCGTAGTTCGACGACCGATGATTCCCTGGAGCCCTCCAGGCATTCAAGAAGCGACCGAACATCGATTTGTTCGGAGCTACTGCGACTTCTTCGGCGGGTCACGGGAACGCTCTTTACTTCCTCAAAGGATGGACCCAACCACAGGAGGAGGCGGAAGAGCAGGAAAGGAAGAGGAAGGGATGGGTCGGGCTAAACCTTGGAGGCGGCAGATGAACAGCCAGACGAATTTTCTCTTTACCTCCTCCCATGAGGAACGGTGCTGAAGCAAGCGATGATTTATTGTTTTGCCGGGGAATCGTCCAGAACAAAACGCATAGGGCGAAGCGCCAATGCAGTATCATATCTCTCTATGTATAGATATGGATATATATATATATATATATATATATATATATATATATATATATGTATATGTATAGCTGTGCGTTGTTATATATATATATATATATACACACTGCTCCCTGGCCAGGCCCATCCTGAACTCAGCAACTGTGTTTACGCCATCCTGGCCAAACCAGCATGGCGTCGCATATATACACCGCTGCCCAATTCAGGGGGGGGCGGCACCCGAGGCACCGCCAAGGGGCCCCAGCGCCGATCCGAGAAATCCGTGCGGACCTCCGAATCGTTATGTTCACACCATGCTGAATGCACCTGGCAGGGGCCCTGGGAGCCTCACGAGGGGTGCCCTCTGCAGGCCATTTTGGCCGTCCCGGGGCTCCTGGGGACAGCCTGGGCCAGGGACGCCTCTGGCAACACCCGCTGGGTGGAAAGGGGGCCCACCCATGTCTCGGCCTCGGGGGAAGCGGGTCCTGAACGAAACGGGTCCTGGACCCAAGCGCATTCCCCCACGCAGGATGGCGTGTTCATCCCGAGCTGCCTTCTGGCAGACCCAGGGCCCGCGGAGGGCTCCGGGAGCCCGAACACGAACAAAAATCCCCAGGACCCGTTTCCTTCAGGACCCGCCTTTCCCTCCATGGCGACCCATGCCCATGTCTCGAAAGAGAAGCGCCGCCGGAACTCTGGTGATGAGTTGGCGGGGCGTCAGCGGAGCTGGCGGGCTGGGCCAAAATTGCTGTGGTGGAGCGTTCGAGAGGAATGAGGAGGAGGGAGGAGGAGGAGGAGGAGGAGGAGGAGGAGGAGGAGGAGGAGGAGGAGGAGGAGGAGGAGGAGGAGAGGAGGAGGAGGAGGAGAGGAGGAGGAGGAGAGAGGAGGAGGAGAGGAGGAGGAGGGAGGAGGAGGAAAAGGGATGAATAGGAGGAGGAGGAGGAGGAGGATGAGGAGGAGGAGGAACACGAGGAGGAGGAAAAGGAGGAGGATGAAGAGGATGATAATATTGATAACGAAGAGAAGGAGGATGTGGAGGAGGAGGAGGAGGAGGAGAAGGACGAGGAGAAGGAAGAGGGGGAGGAGGAGAAGGAGGAGGAGGAGGAGGAGGAGGAGGATGATTCAGTGCACCACGCCATGTGTTGAAGCACCTTTGGCGCGCGTCGATTTTTTGCGACGAAGGTCGACTTGGGGATGTAGACGGGGGGGCGTCCACCCAGTGCTTTTGCTGGAATTCGGAACGCGGAAACGGTTGCAGCAGTGTCACCCATGACTGTAATATGGAAGATCGACTTCGCAGCGGCAGTTTCTGTTCGGCGGGAGGATTGGCTGTTCGGGGCCCTCGATTTTATATATATATATATATATATAAGAAAGAAAAACTGGTGAGCTCTGCAATGATCGAGGGGGTCTCCACGGAAAAGAAACCGGCTGGTTCACGGTGAGTGGCAAGAAGATGGAAGGGGATGAGGAAAATTGAGGCTGAGCGGAAGGGCGAGGAGAGAACCAGGATGGGGGAGGGGGCCAGAACCGACATCGAGCAGGGTGCCAGCGCGCCGCGTGAACAAGCCACTTCAAACGAAGAGCTGCTGAACTTGCCATTCGCCACAAGCACCGCAAGGTCGCACCCTGCTCCGCAAGGCGACCTTCCAGCGCTGCGTGCGGAGACTCACCCGACACCGTCCAGGGCTGGGGGGGGATTACCCAGCTCGCCATGCGCGACCCAACCGCGCGGTGCGCTCGCGTTGGGGCGCAGCGCGCCTCTTCGCCCGAGTCGGCTGCCAGTGGGTCGCGAGGAAAGACGGCGACGCATCAAAACATGCCCCGCATGCAACGGGAGAGCGCGACGGCGGGACATTGAGAGCGCGAGGCCGGGCAAGACGCCCGCGCGGCCGAAGAGAAATCCCACCGCGGATCCAGAGATATAAGGGGGGGAAGAGGCTGGCTGGCGAGCTACTCTGCGACTGGCCGAGTCGCGCGATGAGAAGCATGCTGACGACCGCAGGGCGCGCGTGATACATTCTGCCCGCGTCGAAGTCAAACTGAAATCGAGGGGGCACCTCCTCGCCGTGGCGCGGGAACACCTCGGGCGAAGCGCGGCGCAGGGTCGAGACACCTGCGCCGGCCGAGAATAAATCGGACAAGCAATGACAGAGCTCTCATTGCGAGGGAACAAACCATGAGACCGATGGGGCGTGCGAGCCGAAGCCAGGGGGGCAGAGGGAGGACGAGGGGGAGGGGGGAGGAGGAGGAGGAGTACGAGGAGGAGGAGGACGAGGAGGAGGAGGGCTGCCTGCAGGATCTCTACGTCGCCCTCCACCCTTCCCCTCTGCCGCGTCGACCTCGACTATCGGAGCTGCGAGGCGGGGCCCCGCTCGCCCCCGCATCGGATTCGACCGCGCCCAGGAACGGGCCCGCGGGGAGGGGCGGGGCGGCGCGGGCCGGGCAAGGCAGAAGGCTTGCGGGGGGGGGGGGGGGGGGGGGGGCGGGCGGAGAGAGCTTGATCACATGATCAGCTTTCGTCGCGTTCTCCATCTGGAATAAGCCTTTTGGCGGCGCGCGCCCCGAGGCATCTTCTCTGGAGGCCCCCGAGCCCAGCGCTCTGGCGCGGGCTTCGGGCAGGGGGTGCTCCACGCCTCGCTGCCGAGACCGAGGAAGATGGTTAAAACAATCGGTGCGTTCATCGGCGGAAAGGGCCTCTACGGGGCCGCCCGCCCAGCTTTTCGCGAAGCGGGTCTGGCGGACCAATGTATGGGGGCCCTTCCTGCTGGTGCGCAGGTCGTCTTGGCGCCCTCGAATGTCTTGGCGGGGGGGCCCTGCGGCTGCGGGTGGCTGGCCGTGGATCCCATCGAGGACGCCCTTTCGCATCCTGAGGGGGTCCGCGGGCGCGGGCTGCGCGCGCGCAGTCGGGCGCTCGACTGTCGCGCGCGAGACGACCATAGCTTCGCGGGCGCTCGGGGCCAGCGCCGGGCCCTGGAGGCCCCTCGCAAATTCGACATGTTTCTAGGCAGCTGCCACCCCTGCCGGGTGGATCGCACGCTCGCGGGGGAACGCGCGTGCAGCGAGAACTGCTCCCCCCAGGCCTCTCTTACGTTGACGTCCTGACATGATCTCCAGCGTCGTCTCGTGCCGAGTCCTCGTCTAACTCCACGGTCGGGCCCTCGCCCGCTTCTGGGGGCGCCGCTGCGTCACCCGTCTTGAAAGCGTACTTTTGCTCCCCTCCGGGTCCGCCACTCGAAAAAGAGAGCATCGGTGCACCCGCGGGTGGCCTCTTCTCGGCGTCCTCCAGAGTGGCCGCGCGCACTTGCATCGCCCGCTGCGCCATCGACCGAAAATGAACAAATGAAAGCGAAACAAAAAAGCAGCGGAGAGACCCGCGCGCGATCGTTCACGCATGCGTGGAGCTGGGAGGGAGAGTCGGCCACGATTGCAAGCTGGGCATTCGCGCGGGCACGGTTGCACCGTGAGATGCCGGAGAGGACTGCGCTTAAATCCCACCGGCCCTCTAGGTGCAGGTGGTCTAGGGCGGCGTCTCTTCCGACTCCCTTCTTCCCCTTCGGGGGGGCGTTTCGCGCTGCCAGGCTGGCGGCCAACCCAGAACCGCGCCGGCCCCGCGCGGGCCGCCCCCTCGCCATCCATGTTCCAAAGCAATACTAAACGTAGTCTGCCTCCACATGTGGAGCGCGCGCGGCCAGCCCGACGCGGCCGCCCCCGCCACCCCTGTCAAAACAAAACGAAATTCACTTTTGGGCAAAGTCTTGGATCGTGTTCAGGAGGCCCGCGAGCACATTACATTGTCTGTAACAGGGGCGGCCGGGGCGTTCGCACATCCCCTGCCGCGCGCAGGGCTGCCATCCCTGACCAACAAAAAATTAGCCTGGCGAAGGGCCCAACCATATGCAATTGTAAGTGCCGCAATTATGAATATCTTCTTCGGTGGCGCTCCCTATGGGGCCACGAAGCGCTGCGGTGGGTGGGTGAAACGCAGAGGGCCAGGGCTGCGCGGGGTGGTGGCTGACGCACGCGGGCGGTGCCACTGGGACCTTCGGTGGAGCTCCCTATGGGGCCGCAAAACGCTGTACTGGGTGGGTGAAACGCAGGGAGCAAGGGCTGTGCTGGGTGGCGGCTGACGCATTCGGGCGGTGCCACTGAGACCTTCGGTGGAGCTCCCTATGGGGCCACGGAACGCTGCACTGGGTGGGCGAAGCGCAGGGGGCAAGCGCCGCGCTGGGTGGCCGCTGACGCACGCGGGCGGTGCCACTGGGACCTTCGGTGGAGCTCCCTATGGGGCCACAAAACGCTGTACTGGGTGGGTGAAACGCAGGGAGCAAGGGCTGTGCTGGGTGGCGGCTGACGCATTCGGGCGGTGCCACTGAGACCTTCGGTGGAGCTCCCTATGGGGCCACGGAACGCTGCACTGGGTGGGCGAAGCGCAGGGGGCAAGCGCCGCGCTGGGTGGCCGCTGACGCACGCGGGCGGTGCCACTGGGACCTTCGGTGGAGCTCCCTATGGGGCCACAAAACGCTGTACTGGGTGGGTGAAACGCAGGGAGCAAGGGCTGTGCTGGGTGGCGGCTGACGCATTCGGTGCCAGTGGGGCCTTCGGTGGGGCTCCCTATGGGGCCGCGAAGCGCTGTGCTGGGTGGGTGAAACGCAGGGAGCAACGGCTGCGGGCCGGTGGCCGGCGCATTCGGGCGGGCCATTGAGACCTCGGGGAGCTCCCCATGGGGCCACGAAGCGCTGCGCTGGGTTGGTGAAACGCAAGGAGGAAAGGGAGGAGGGCCACGAGACGCTGTACTCGGCGGGGGGACGCATGCGGACGGCAGACCTGGAACCTTCGGTGGAGCTCCCTATGGGGCCACGAAACGCTGCAATGGGTGGGTGAAACGCAAGGAGGAGGGGGAGGAGGGCCACGAAACGCTGTACTGGGTGGGGGGGACGCATGCGGACGGTAGACCTGGAACCTTCGGTGGAGCTCCCTATGGGGCCACGAAACGCTGTGTACTGGGTGGGTGGGTGAAACGCAGGGAGGAGGGGGAGGAGGGCCACGAAACGCTGTACTGGACGGTAGACCTGGAACCTTCGGTGGAGCTCCCTATGGGGCCACGAAGCGCTGTGCTGGGTGGGTGAAACGCAGGGGGGAATGGGAGGAGGGCCACGAAACGCTGTACTGGGTGGGGGGGCGCATGCGGACGGTAGACCTGGAACCTTCGGTGGAGCTCCCTATAGGGCCACGAAACGCTGCAATGGGTGGGTGAAACGCAAGGAGGAGGGGGGGGGAGGGCCACGAAACGCTGTACTGGGTGGGGGGGGGGGCGCATGCGGACGGTAGACCTGGAACCTTCGGTGGAGCTCTCCATGGGGCCACGAAGCTGTGCGCTGGGTAGGTGAAACGCAGGGGGGGGGGGGGAGGGCCACGAAACGCTGTACTGTGTGTGTGTGCATGTGTGTGTGTGTGTGTGTGTGTGTGTGTGTGTGTGTGTGTGTGTGTGTGTGTGTGTGTGTGTGTGTGTGTGTGTCTGTGTGTCTGTGTGTGTGTGTGCGTGTGTGCGTGTGTGCGCGCGCGTGTGTGTGTGTGGGGGGCGCATGCGGGCGGTGGACCTGGAACCCTCGGTGGATCTCCCTATGGGGCCACGAAACGGTGCACTGGGTGGGTGAAAAGCAAAGAGGAAACGGAGGGAGGAGGAGGGGGTAGGGGGCCGAGCAGGAGGAGGAGGAGGAAAAGGAACGCGGGGACCGTCTCTTCAAAACGAGGGCCCAACACCACAGGATGGTTGGGAACAATGTGCACATCGCGGCACAATCTGGATCATGCGCGGCCACCCCGCGATCACTGTCAAATAGTTTTTGACCAGGATGGCGGGGGCGGCGGCGGGTGGCCTGCTGCACGTGGGCCCACCTGACAAAATGACGGGCGTTGGTTTTCGACGAGGATGGTGGGGGCCGACGCGTTTCCCGATCTGCGCGGCGACGCGCGCAGGCGCACCTGGCGCACTCTGCGCGTGCCCCGAACGCGGCGCACCTGGCGCAGCTGGAGTGCGCGGCGCACCTGGCGCACTCGGAGCATGGAGCGCGGGCCCCAGGGGTGCCTGGCGCGCGCGGCGCCCCAGACGCGCGTGGCGCACCTCGCCCGAGCGTCGCGCACCTGGGGTCGGCTTTGGTCCCCAGGAGCTGCCCATCCGAAGACGACCTCTGGACATGCTCAGGCTTGGGTGTTACTTCTGTGTTGGGGTTGGGGCGGCGGGTGGGGGTGAGCTAGACGGCTTGCTGGCGCGTGGGCAGCCGGGCCCCTCCCCCGACCCCCTCCCGCGGGCCTGGGGGAGGCGGATGCGCGAGGCGCGGAAGCGTCCAAGGTGGCACACAATGGTTCCGAGAGGTCTTGGGGGGGCCCAAGATGACGTCCAAGACGGAGCCCAGATAGCCGACGATGGCTGGCTCCAGACTGCTTCCAATACGTCACCAGATGCCAAGAGACCGCTTCAAGACGGCCCCAAGTGGCCGCGGAGCTTTCCCGGGAGGCCGCCAGGGGGCCAGAATCCTTGACAACCCCATGGAAAAATAATGAAGTTTGCCTTCTCGACTTTTTGCTTTCGATGGCCGCCCCAAGTTTTGAACTGGCTTCGAGGGCGCCTAAGAGGGCCCCAGAAGGGGCACAGCTAATCAAGCCCCGCTTCTTGAATTTGATCGATCTTCTCCCGGTAGCTCCAAGAGCGCACCGGGGCCCTCAAGAGCGCCCCTCGAGGGCGCCAAGGGGCGCTGAGGAGGCTCCAAGATGCCACCAAGAGGTTCCCAAGAGACCCCCCAGCGAGGCCCGAAGATGCTCCCCGAGGCACCCCAGACGTTCAAAGATGCGCCCAGGACCGCCAGGAGGCCCCTAAGACGCCTCACTCAGTTGGCCTCTAAGAGGCCCCCAAGAGACAACCAAGGAGACTTCGAAAGGCACCCGTGGGGGCTCTGAAAGGCAACTCCTGATGGGCTGGCGGGGTTGCGCGGAGGCCCCGAAACAAATGCGCTGCATTTTGGGGCAAACAGAAAGCATCGAGCATTCGCATGCCTGCGCCCCCTCATTTCTCTTGCCGATGTCGCACATTATTTTCTCAGCGCGTTTGCAAAACGTCCAAGAATAACGCGATGTCCCCGCCCCTGCATCTGCTGCCGTTCGCCGGGGGAAGGGCGCGGGCCAAGACTCCTTTGAAGCGGAGTGATGGGGGGAAAGGCCGCCCAACCGCGTTCGTTTCAATGGGGCTTTCCAAGCGAAAACATTATTCCAGGGGCTCGGTTTCTGCCTGCGAAAATGCATAATCCGTGAGCGCTGGTTATAATATGCAGCGGGATCCAGGAGCGCCGCGTTCCAGAAGTATCTCGCCCCTGTTGTGGAAGTGCCCTGGGCGCGGGGATATGACGTCGAAGAGTTCAAACCAAAAGTGGATGCCGACAGGGCAGAGCAGCACGTCCGCATCGTGAACATCGGAAGCGGCAGTCAAACGATAGAGGGAGACATGCGTTTAAACTGTGCTCCAAGTTCAAGGAGCCGAGAAGACATGGTGCCATGGGAATCAACTACGACACCAAGGTCAACTGGGGCAGATTCGGCGACGGGGCCACCTGCAACATCAACGCTTTGTGGTTGGAGGCCCACCGCCAAACGCTTTTGCAGACGCAAAAGAATGCGCGGCTCAAGTGTCGGGGGATGCGCTGTGCCCGGACAGTTCATGAGCAAGTAAAAAGGACTCCCGGGATAAGATTCCAGAAAGGCATGTTGTTCATCAGGTTCCCGACCCAGGCGCTGCCCCAACGTGTTCGGCCGATTGTCCAGGAAGCACGAGGGCGACGCAATCCGAAAGAAGGACTCCGCTGGGGCGCAACATGGGCGCCCCAATTGAGAGGCGGGCGGCTGCGCCATCATTGCTAAGCTAACGCAATGCAGTTCCGCAGTGGGTCTTCGAGGAAAAATTGTTGAAGGTCTACGCGGGCGTCCGTGGACCTTCAACAAGCAAGGAGTGGAGCCTGCAGAGAAGTTTGCTGGTGCCAACAGGAAGGCCATGGGGTGCTCTTCGCACTGGCCCAGAATGGAAAAGCGCCAACCAAAACATATATGAGACATGGGAAAAGTGCGCGGTCAACTGGGGATCAATATTGCTGGGGTCGGTTTCTTGCATGGGCATCGCTCGGGGGGGCGTCGGCGATCGCGCGGGCAAGAACCACATATTATAAACTGGGCCGCGCTGAAAAGTGACAAAAGGAAGGATTAGAGCATTGAGTGCCCATGCTGTTCCAAGCTACCTGGCTGAACCCGACAAACTGCAGTTCCATGCCACTCCCAATAGGGACCAAAGACAGGGGGCCAACGTTAGGACAGCTCTCCCCAAAAGCTCGGGCGCACGGATGGGGTCGAGCACGCAACCGGGACAAAAAAAACATTATGTTTGAAATTATAAATGGGGCGCAGAACCAAGACAGGCCGCGTAAACTCCGAACTGCGCTTTGTTGATAGAATTGGCGACAGCCTCGATTCGAAGATCTTGCGCGCTGTCTCAAACCGCCCACTTCGACATGCTTATTCGAAGTGTTTCTGTTGCGGCATACGTAGACAAACTGTAATATTATATTGACGCGCGTGGTTGGTCACACATCCAGACCGTGTTACTTTGTTGCCGTCGCCAGGGGGCGGGGGCTGGCGGGCCTCGAAAACGACGGCATGCATTTGCCGCGCGCGAAGATTTCGCGGACCACGTGCCGCGACTGCAATGCGCGGTAAGAAAGCCCCCAATATCGCCAGAAACGGTGAAACATCTATGGGGGCAGCGGTTCTGGCGGCTCCAGCTGCGACCGCGATGGCCCCATCAATTTTTACAGAAACAAGCCGTCGGTTAATTAACGAACGTTGGGTGTAGCAGGCGCAGGAGCAGGGCCCGACAAGCAAGCCGCAGTCGAGATGAGACACGACTACTCAAACAGGCGCGAGGACCTTGAAAAGAAGACAAAACATCACTGACGGAAAGGGCACTGTGAACACAGAAATGTGGGCACAGATGAAATTCAGCAGGAAGATGTCCAAGGAGGTTTGAGCGGGTAGACACCAGAGTTGTTCTGGACCGAGAGAAACGGCCAGAGTAAGACATGTAAACGTACTGCGGAGACATACCTCGCGAAGCCTGCATTGCCCTTTCTCGAAACTGCCTTGGCAGCCCCAGTGGACGGGACAGGTAGGCGAGAACTCAGATGGAGCAAGGCTGCTGGGGTGGACGGCCCCCCGGCAAATTGCAGAAGGAAAGACGCACCCAAAACGCTGGGACGCGCATGATGGTTCGGGCACAAGGCGCGGCAAAAGCAGGACGTGAGGCAGATTCCGACGCGTCCTTTGGCGATTCCTGTCCAACTACATAAAAACGCTGAGTTCTCTGACACAAATGGTGGGCAGTCGACGAGAAGTGGGAGGTTTGCCCCATCGCACAGTGGGTGACTCTTGCTCTGGTGGCGGCGACGCCTGTGCTGCGTGCGGTGCAGCGGGGCGTGCGTATATATAATATATATATATATATATATATATATATATATATATATACACACACACATATATATATATATATATATATATATATATATATATATATATATATATATATATATATATATATATATATAAGCTCTCTCTCTCTCTCTCTCTCTCTCTCTCTCTCTACTGAAAGAGAGGAGGCAGTCGCAAGCATTGCTTTTAGACGGTTCCCTCTGCCAGTTGCGCTGCATGCGGGTGATCACTGCTCTGCGTCAGGACAGAGAATTGCCAAACGCACGGAGAAAACAAAACAACATAAACAACGAATACACAATAGCTGTAGCTGTGGGGGCTAGTAGGCACGGAGCACTTCCGCGTAAGTTCTCGCGTGCTGCGATTTCCAGTCAATAAACACCTTCTTGGGGAAACGCAGGAAGGCATGTGTTGCCTCAGTGGCCAGTTGGATAATCGAACCCGCGGACATCCCCGCAGTTAGACGAAGTAGTACAAAATCCGAATCAGGGCCAGCTCGTGGGGGGACCCCGCCCCGTGGGGAGAGCAGGGGCGGGGGCAGGGTCTGCCCCTCCGCCGCCATCTCCTCTGACAAGGGGGGCGGGGGGGCGGGCCCTGCCGGAGAACGCTCGGCCTCAACGCCACCTTATTTGCCAGGCTAGCTGCCCGGCGCCTCCAAACTTGGCGGGTCGCTGGCAGCATAAACAAGGAGCTAGGCTTGCTCGGTCGGCTTGGTCGTCTAGTTCTGTTGCCAACACACGCTGGGGCGTCTGTCGAGCAAACGAAGAAAGGGAAGGCGACAGGGCGCAGCAAGCTCGAAAAGCAAGTTCTCTTGAAATAGTACCACAACGCGCACGGTTAATCTTGGGAGGGATTTTTGTTTTTCTTAGCTGCGTCTCTCTTGCAACGATCGCCCGGCGATCAAGGAGACGCGTTATCAGTGTCGGACACTGCGCAACTTACTTGTTTCGTTTGCGGCGCCTGCGTAATTTTAGCCCCGAAGATCTCTTGGAGCCCGCAGGCTGGAACAAGGAAATACAATGGGTCCAATCAGAGAAGCACTCTTGGCCAGAATGGGTATTGAAGCGGTGCCTGGACACCTCGTGCTGCCAAGTACTATTGTTGTCACGTTGCTCCGGCTCTGCGGGGCGCAACCGCCACCGGGGCGCGTGCTGCGCCCCTCCCTGGGGGATCGCTTGATGGCAGCATCTCCCGCCGGCCTGGTCCTCGGAGGCGGTGCGGGTTATGCGCTGCGTGAGAGCACTCGCACACCTGGGGCCATCGCTGCCCCAAGGTTGCCGGCACGACCAGGTAGGGCGCCATACTGTCCGAGAGGGCTACTGACATTGCGTGGCTGAAATAAACTTTCCGTGGTTGTGCTGCGGCTGGTCGCCTGGTGGTGCTGTTGCTGGTCGCCGTCGTGGGTGGCGGCGTTCGTAGGTGCCGCTGAGTTTCGCAGCAGCCGTCTCGAGCGCCCGCGCCGCCTAAGCGCCCCAGAGGTTCTCGGCCAGGCCCCGCAACTGCGGCGGCAGAGGCCGCCCGCTGGGGGCCCAGGCAGGAGCAGCGGCGCCGCCCCACATCCAGGATGTGGGGCCCGGCGGCAGGCGCGCGGCAGCTCCACCCCCTCCAGCTCCAAATCCTCGCCCTGGGCTTGTGTGCCGCACCTGGCCGCGTCGAACTGCGGGGGCGAGACCGGGCGGCGGGCTTGAGTCTGGCGAGCGGGGTTTGGCTTTGAGGCCCGCGGGCGGGTGCTCGGCAGCTCCGTTCGACTTCCCAGCTCTTTCTCTGCCGGGAGGCCTGCTTTGCAGCCAGCTCCTCTCGCCTTTTTGCCTCCTCTGTCTTACCCGTTTGATGTTCTCGTGCGCCTGTGCAGCTCAGACTCTCAAAGGAGAGACGGCGGCCTTGGAACTGGCAGCGCCTCGGGCGTGGAGCTTGCACGCAGGCGCGGGGCAGCCCCGCCCCACGCGCAGGCAGGTGCGCGACAGCCTCCGCCATTCGACCCCGGCTCTCTCTGCTGGGCCTTCGGTGCGCCTGGCCCTGACCCTCGGTCCCTCCTGCTTGCGCCCGCGCCTCGCCGCCTCTCCCTCTGGCACCTCTGGGCCTTTGTTCTCCCGGAGTAGAAGGTCACCGCCGCCTGCGTCAAGGTTGAGGAAAGTGCAATCCGTCAAAGCGGCAGGGGCGGTCGAGGACGCGGTGGAGATCGAGCCGCACTACCGTGACTGACGCCAGCATGGAAACGTCCAACATCGCTCGAGAAGGGTGCGATGAGCAGCCTGCGGATCGCGGGAACTCTGCGCGCCAGCTCCGTGGCCAACCCGGAGCGGGAGGCACCAGCGGGCAGCATGAGTCGAATTTGCTCAAGGAGGGAGTGTAGGCATGGTGCTAGTATGCCTGGATTTTGTGCGCATAGTGCAAGGTATTTTTCGGGAGCTGGTGAAGTTGGACTTTCCGACGCTCGTGTTGCTGAGCGTTCTCGCGTGGAGAACAGCCTCTAAGTTACTATAGGCGTGGTGTGGGCTCTCCCCCACACCTGCCGGCCAATTCAAGACATTGTCGTCGAGCTCCGGAAGGCTTGGTGGTCGCTTGCGAAGGTTCCTCGCAGTGGACCTGCGGCTCTGGCTTCGGATAGACGTTTGAATTTTGATGCGCTTGTCCAGCGCTTGGAGACGGTCGCCTAATTCGGTGCCCAGGATACCGAGGTCTTGGCGGCATCATGCATACAAGCTCCGTCGACGCTTGTGTGCAAAGGGCAGTTTGTCGACTACGTATTCACACAGGGCCTCTCGGGCCCGACATTTCCCTGCCCGGCTGCCCGATCCTCCCAGGAGCCTGGTCGGTGGCGCAGCGGAAGAACTCTTCCGCTCTGCTGCTGGTCCGGCGCCCTCTTGGATCTCAGCCTCTTCCTCGGCGCGTGGCGCAGCTCTCCCCCTGGCCCTGCCTGGCGTAGCCCTCTGGCCTGCGCGCGGCCTCCCTTCAGCAGCGGCGGGTGCCCCTTGGCAGCCTCCGGCCCCCGTCGGCCTGCATGGCGGGACGTCGCCGCGGCGACGGCGTCAGGTCGTAGAGGGCTGCGGCCCCAGCCTGGCGCAAGCGAGGAGGGCTGGAGGGCCCTGCTCCCAGCGCCTGGCTGCACCACATGGCACCAGCAGCAGGCAAAACCAAGTAGCCGTCCGAGCCCACGCGGTGGCTGGGCCTGCGCAGGCGGGGCGGAGTGGACACAATCAGGAGATCATAAGTGAGAAAGTGCGAACCGCGCAGATGTGGCGGGGGCCTGGCCGCCACGAAACAAATTATCCGCCACCGTGCCTGCCTGCGGTGCGTTGCGGCGTGAAAGGATGCCAAAGGCTGCCTGGCAGGTTTTGCTGTGTTCGAAAGGGCGACCCCCTTCTCGTCCAGTAGACAGGCGAAGGCACCATCCCTGCTCCCGGGTGGGCCCCGGGCGGTCCTGGCTCCACCCTGGGGCTCTCCGAAGCTGCAACGACGGCGCAGGAAGCCCCAAAGACGGTTCAAGAGGGGGGCGAGTCGCCGAACGATCGCGCGAAGACGCCCGAAGTGGCCCAACACGCCTCCCAGACGCCCTGAGAGGCTCCCGAAGACAGCCCCAGTGGAGGCAAGCGTTATATCCATGTTCTCGTGATTGCGGATGCTTCTGGGGCGAGACCACCATGGCCATGCGCAGCGTGTTTGATGCGGTTGCTAGCCAACACCTCCCACGTAGATTATAAAGCTCGGCCGCCGAGCCCCTCTCCACAATTAATTTCTGTTGAACGGGGAGGGGTAGGCGTTATGATCGCCCGTTGTCGGTTAGTCGCGAATATGTCTGAGGCGAAACTGACTGGACCACCTCTCGCGCAGCATCTCGAAGCTGAGGGTTGCGAGAAAATGGCAGGCGAAACGCGCCAGATCACCTTTCGCTCGGCAGGCGAGGTTGGACCAGGCAGACGGCGCTAAGACCACCAAGTCGAAAACAGAAGCGTCACCAAAAACCTCGCGCGCGGCATCCTGGAGAACGGCGAAAAAAGCAGGACCGCCGCGCGCACACCTTCTCGCGCCGCACGACCTCGCGTGCGTCAACTCCAAGCGTAGAGCAATGAGGAGGCCTGCGGCGGATCGATCCAGCCAATCTCGCGTAGCATCTCGGAGCGCCAGAGTTGCAAGAGTGTCTGCGGCGCGACGCGCCAAAAAACCACCTCGCGCTCGGCAGCTCGGAGATCAGAGTTGCGAGGATGCCTCAGGCGAAACGCGCCAGAATCACCCGCGCGCGTCAACTCCAAACGCAGAACAATGAGGATGCCTGAGGCGGAACGATCCGGACCACCTCGCGCGCAGCATCTCGGAGCTCAGAGTTGCAAGAGTGTCTGAGACGCGACGCGCCACACCTCGCGCGCGGCAACTCGGCGATCAGAGTTGCGAGGACGGCTCAGGCGAAACGCGCCGGAATCAGCCACACGCGTCAGCTCGAAGCGAAGCGAAGTGAGGATGCCTGAGGCGGAACGATCCGGACCACCTCGCGCGCAGCATCTCGGAGCTCAGAGTTGCAAGAGTGTCTGAGGCGCAGCGCGCCAAACCACCTCGCGCGCGACATCTCAGAGATTAGAGTTGCGAGGATGCCTCAGGCGAAGCGCGCCGGACTAACTCGTGCGCGTCAGCTCGAAGCGCAGAGTAATGGGAGGATGCCTGAGGCGGGACGATCCGGACCACCGCGCGCGCAGCATCTCGGAGCTCAGTGCCGAAGAGGTCAAAACCAAAACGCGTCGGACAACCTCGCTTGCAGCATCCCGGAACCTAGAGTTGAGAGGATGTCTCAGGCGAAATGCGCCAGAGACCCCAGACCAGCTGTCGCGCAGCTTCCCGAAGCTCCGAATTGCAAGGAGGTCCCGGGCCAAGCGGAGCGGGCAGGACCACCTTGCGAGCGGCATCTGCGAGTCGAGCTCAGCATTGAGAGGATTTCTGAATCGAAACGTGCCGAGCCACCTCGCGCGCGGCATCCCCGAGCCCAGAATTGTGAGGATGTCTCAGGCGACACTCATTTCCCCGCCAACTCAAAATCAAGAATTGTGAGGGTGCCTCAGGCGAAACGGCCAAGACCACCGCCATATTTTTGAGGATGTCTCTGGGCGGGAGTTCCTCGATAGGAAGTGGTGACAACCACAACACCAATCCGTCCAGCAAGCTGTTTGGAGAATAAGGGCGTAGCGGCACAGGGCAATTTCGCCATGGCCACGGTTCCACTCACAACTCGTGCAAATGCCTGTCCCTGAAGCGTCCTGTAGTGGGGTCTGAAAGCCGCTCTCCAAGTACAGCTGTTCTGGATCACATTTGGCATCCCCTGACAAATTGCGTGTGGCACAAAACCTCTGTTCAGATGCAATGGCGTTGCCGCGCCAATCCAAACACCTTCCTGCAACACTCGCCGACAGGTGCCGAAAAGCCGGCGCTGGCACAAAGACGTTGGCATCGTCGATCGCAAAGCGCAGTGCTGCGGGCACGGCTCCACAGCTCGCGCTGATATCTTGCGGCGCGCAAATCAATACACGCGTTCACCAAAAAAGCGCGTGCAAGCCCGCACTTGCAGATGTGATATGCAACGAGAGCGGATTACCCGCAGCCGACGATAACAGCAGAACACAAAAACACACAGGGCAATCCATGCGGGGAGCCAAAATGTGTGGAACCAAGAATGAAACAAAAGGGAGTGGGCAACAAGCTCGATGCCGAAACATGGTTTGATTGTAGCAGTGCTGCTGAGCGAAACGAGAATATTGCTGCGCAACGCTCTAGCCCGATGACACGGCTGCGCACCAGCACGACAAGCATCGCTGTTTGAAGGCCACCGTTGACACATTAGGCGTCGGCGGAGTCGAGTGCAAATTGCGCTGTCCCCTGCATCGCCGATTAACTTGCAGCAGATGCACACAAGCAGATGCCTGCCGACGTAACGCATTCTGGTAAAGACAACGCAACCTCCGAGGACCACTAAGAGACGTACCCAAACTGTTCGCAATGCTTCGCAGCACATTGAATGATGATGCAGCAAGTGCAATTGTTGGCAAGGTAGATACACGGCTGAACCTCTCAAATGTCATATGCTGGCTGCACCAAGCGCCTGGCAACCGTACTCTTTCTAGAGCCTGCGCGGATGTTGTGTGTCGGCCATGCACAGAAGTACTGATGCAGGGCGGCTCCTTTGCATAATGAAGCTGTCGCCTGAATCGCCCTCATGTTTGACGACCCGGATTTGTGCAACAGCTTCGCGGATGGAGGGCGGTTCCTTTCCAGAGCCTGGCTCTCGCTGGAACCCCAGCCGCACGATCCTGCCTCTTGGCCTTCTCATCCGAATCCTTGCCGCAGGCACTGAGTGGACTGTCCTCCGCTCCCTTCGCTGAGGAGCAACGTGAGGCGGGCGCCAGCCCAGATGGGGGGGAACTTCGACCTGGAATCGGCGATCCAGCGCCGATGCTTTGGCGATACAGGCCCCCGATAGCGAATCCTCGCACGCCCCTTGGCGGGGTGTGGCCGTCGGGGCCCTACCGGCGACCGATGGACGATTGGGGGTCGATGCGCGCCCCCCCCCCTCCCCCCCCGAAAGGAGGAGGAGGCGGAGGAGGAGGAGGCTTAGGAGGAGGAGGAGGAGGAGGAGGAGGAGGAGGAGGAGGAGGGAGGAGGAGGAGGAGAGAGGAGGAGGAGGGATGAGAGGAGGAAGAGGGGAGGAGGAGGAGGAGGAACAGGAGGAGGAAGGGGAGGAGGAGGGAAAAGGAGGAGGAGGAGGAGGAAGGAGGAGGAGGAGGAGGAGGAGGAGGAGGAGGAGGAGGAGAGGAGGGGAAAAGGAGGAGGAGGAACAGGAGGAGGGAGCAGGAGCAGGAGGAGGAGGAGGAGGAGGAGGAGGAGGAGGAGGAGGAGGAGGAGGAGGAGGCCACCCCCCTTAACGTCGCACTCTGGAGAGCCCGCGCTGAACCCGACGGGCCCCGCGGGGTCGCGACCCCCGAAGACGACGGCTCCAGAGCCGACCGCCGCCGCCGCGCGGGAGAACGCGTCGCGCCGACGGCTGGTGGCGCGCACAAAGGGGTGAGGGAGGGGCGAGGGCTTCTCAGGAGGACGAGGCCCCAGCCTTCTGAGCAGGGGTGCCTTTAAGGAACTCCCCCCCTCCCCCCGCCCCGCTCTGCGCGTGGCTGACAGGGCGCGGGGCGCACTCCAAGCGTGGCGCAGTGCGCAGGCGAGGCGGCGCGGACGCGCATATCGGCGGGGCACCATCCTCATGTCGGGCATGTCCTCCTACAGGCGGACTTTGAACAGAAAAAAACAAAAACAAAATGGTCAAAACAGACTCAAACAAAACCAAAAAACAACCCATCGTTCCCAGACCCTTTTTCCCAACCATCCTGTCGTGTTGGGTCCTCGTTTTGAAGAGACGGTCCCCGAGTTGTCCTCCTCCTCCTCCCGTTTCTCCTCCCCCTCCTCCCTGCTCCACGCTCCTCCCTGCGTTTCACCCACCAAGTACAACGCTTCGTGGCGCCATAGGGAGCTCCATTGAAGCCCCCACTGCCGCCGCCCGCATGCGTCCCCCACACCCCAGTTGGCACACCCCTCGCACGTTTCGTGGCCCCATCGGGAGCTCCACCGAAAGCCATACTGCCACCGCCCGCATGCGTCCCTCACACCCAATTTGGCACACCCCGCACACGTTTCGCGGCTCCGTAGCGGGCTTCACCGAAAGCCCCACTGCCACCGCCCGCATACGCCCCCCCCACACCCAAGTTGGCGCACCCTTTACATGTTTCGTAGCCCCATCGGGAGCTCCACCGAAGGCCACAGTGCAACCGCGCGCATGCGTCCCCCACATTCAATCCGGCACACCCCTCACACGCTTCGTGGCCCCATAGGGAGCTCCACCGAAGGCCCCAGTGCCATCGCGCGCATGCGTCCCCCACACCCACTTTGGCACACCGCTCGCACGCTTCGTGGCCCCATCGGGAGCTCCACCGAAGGCCCCAGTGCCACCGCCCGCATGCGTCCCCAACGCCGAAGCTGGCACACCCCTCGCACGCTTCATGGCCCCATTGGGAGCTCCACAGAAGGCCACAGTGCCACCGCCCGCATGCGCCCCCAACACCCAGGTTGGCACACCCCTTACATGTTTCGTGGCACCACAGGGAGGTCCACCGAAGGTCACAGTGCAACCACGCGCATGCGTCCCCCCCACACTCAATCTGGCACACCACTCACACGTTTCGTGGCCCCATACGGAGCTCCACCGAAGGCTCCAGTGCCACCGACTTGGGCGGGCGCGGTATCATAGCAACGTCGACAACGGTAGACGCGATTATAATAGTAGCGTTGCTGGTGGCGACGTTGAAAGCGGCGACGGCGCGGCCAACGACGGCGCCGGCGCTGATCGCGCTGGCGACGATAACGGCGTCCTCGCGTCGGCGATGGAGGTTTTGGAACGAGTTCGACACGCGCGCGCGGCCGACGCGCGAGAAAAACCCGCATGGTATTATTCGACGCAGATCGTGCCCCCCCCAGCACGCGCGCGAGGACGCGCCAATAGCGCGCGCGAAGCCAGTGTTGTAGCATGTTCACCAGATCGTTTTGTTTTGCAAGAGAGATCATTTTCTCAAGAATTAGCAAGCATTCGTGCGCGTTGTTCTTTGGTTGCGAAATCTTTTGCCCGCGCACATGCATGCATGCATGCATGCAGACATGCGTGCATATATATATATATATATATATATATATGGGCACTCGGGCGTAAGATCCGAATGCAACTGAAAGGTTTGAGCGGATTTCGGCACGCGCGCGCGACGACGCGCGAGCACTTCGCCCAGTCTTTTACACGGGCCCTTTAAAACTGGTGAGCGTCGATTCACGAGTGCGCGCGCCAAATTTTTGGAAGAGGATGGAAGCGGGAAGCCGGCTCGACTAGGAAAGTGCGAACTCATTTCTAGGATGGGCGATGGGGCAGAATCATATGCACATTGCAATGCGGAGGAGGTGGCGGAGGGGTCGCATCTATTCTCTCTAAGGAAGAACCTACGTGGTGCAATTGATTTTAACGAACGAGCTGACACATTCCATGCTTTTGCAAACCTCCCACCCAACTAACCGCAACTTGGTTTGCCATGCCTATGCGGTGGCGGATGCGACGCATACTCGGCGTTGACTGGTGAATCTCCGCGGCCGCGCTAACCCAAGCGCGCGCAGCGGCCAGCTAGATTGGTGCGGCCGACGCGGCCGCGGTGGCGCTGGCCGCTGGGCGCGCCCCAGCGGGCACTTCGCTGCGAGTCGGCGACTTGGGCAGGCGACGTGGGCAACGTCGACGACGGTAGGCGCGATGACGATAGTAGCGGCGCTGGTGGCGACGTCGACAATGGCAATGGCGCGGCCAGTGCTGGCGCCGAGGCTGGTCGCGCCGACGACATTGACGGCGCCCTCGCGTTGGCGATGAAGGCTTTGGAAAGAGTTCGACGAGCGCGCGGCCGACGCGCGAGAGCGGCCCGCGCGGTGATATTTGACGCGGACTGCGCCCCCCAGCACGCGCGCAAGGGCGCGCGAACGATATCGGCGCGCGGCGCGAGAGGCCCGTTTTGCATAACCCCTTCAAATTGTTGAAAGATCTGCGGTTTCCACCAACAGCAATCGCAATATCGAGGGCGCGCGCCTGCTGAAAACTGCCGTTGCGGGGCCACTTTGTTTAAGCAAACATGTGTTTGACGCTCGGCTTCGACGGCGCGCGAGCGCGCGCTTCGTTCCAACGCTTGCCATGTATTCTAGACGGCGCGCGTGTGAAGGCGCTCCAGCGATTGCGAACCCGTTTGGTCGCATTTTCAGGGAACGTTGAACAACCTTTAGTTTCTCAAGAATTCGCGAGGCCGCGCGCGCAAGATTTTCTTGGGTAACCCGCGCTGCGAAACCTTACTTAAATGCGTTGTTTGGGCGCTCGGCTTGACATCCTTGTGACGCGGCAGGTTTTGGACAACGCAGGAGCTCAGGAATGCGCGCGCATCGACGCGCGCGCATTTTTTTTTTTTCAAAAAAAAAACATATATATATATATATATATATAAGAAAAAACTATTATTATCTATATATACATATATATATATAGAGGAATTATTATTATTTTTTCGTGGGATTCTTGAAACCTGGTGGTTTGGGTTCAAGAATCGCGCGCGCGCCTAGCAAAGGATGGCGGGGGTGGCGATGCGCCCCCCCCCGCCCCCCCCGGGGTGCTTTCAAAATTTGCATCTAGGATGGGCGATTGACGGATGGGGGGCTCCTCGGGGGGAGGGGAGAGGAACCTAGTTCCTTTGTAGAAAAGAACAGCGACTACCCTGCGCCGCGCTTGACCGCCCCCACTGCTCGCGCAAACATCCCGCGCGCCCGCCCGCGCCTTGGTTCTCAACGCCCACGCGGCGGCGAATGCGATGAGCGCTTGACGTCGGCGGGTGCATCTCCGCGTCCGCGGCAGCCCGCGCGCGCGCGGCGACGCAGACCGCTGGGCGCGCCCCAGCAGACATCAGCGCGAGTCGGCGACTCTGGCGGGCGCGGCATCATGGCGACGTCGACTGCGGCAGACGCGATGATGATGATGGCGATGCTGGTGGCGATGCTGGCTGCGCCAACCCATGCGCGCAGCGGCCAGCTAGTTTGGCGCGACCGACGCGGCCGCGGTAACGCTAACCGGCGGGCGCGCCACAACGGGCGCTTCAGTGCGAGTCGGCGACTTGAGCGGGCGCGGTATCACGGCTACGTCGACGACGGTAGGCGCGACGATGATAGCAGCGAAGCTGGTGGCGATGTTGACGACGGCGACGGCGCGGCCAGCGCGGGCGCCGATGCTGATCGCGCCGGCGACGACGACGGCGTCGTCGCGTCGGCAATGAAGGTCATGGAGAGAGTTTGACACGCGCGCGCGGCCGACGCGCGAGCGGCCCGCGCGGTATAATTTGACGCGGGCCGCGAACCCCCACCCTTCAGCGCGCGCGCGTGGGCGCGCGAATGATGTCGGCATGCGGCGTCAGACGCCCGCTTGGCAAAATTTAGTGAACAGTCCGCAAGAGAGCGAGTGCCGTTCTGAACAACTGATGTTCCGAAACCATGCCATGTCTCATAACGCATGAATATGTTTTGAATGCTCTGTTGAAGCCGCTCCGAAACCGCAGGTCTTTGAGCGATTCCTGCGCGCGCGGAGATGCCAGCGCGCGCGCTTCGGCAAATTTGTCGCAAAAGGATCTCGCGACGGCGCGCGCGCAAGGGCGCCGGTGGATTTCGACGCGCGCGGTGGCGAAGTTCGCGCGATAGCATCGTCGGGGCACGATGAAACGCGTGTAGTTTTGTTTCCCAGAACTCGCAAGAACGCGAAAACATTCGTTGATCATCGGCGCTACGAAACCCAATGCTTTCTGGGAGCTCGATTTTGAAACCCTTGCTCCACCTGGAGGTTGTGAAGGATTCCGGCACGCGCGCGCGACAGCGCGCGCGAATGCGCTTCGTATTATTTTGCACGGGCTTCTTGGGGACTTTTGATTTGGATAAACGAGTGCGCGCGCGTACTTTCTGATGCAGAGGATAGCGGGGGAGGGGGGTGCCGGCTGGGCTGGGGCGGTGCGATTTCATGCCCCAATCAGCGCTTGCACTCAGCGCTGGCAGTGAAGGGGTCCTTGCAGAAAATCCCCAAAGCAGTCCTCGCGGAAATTGAAAGATTTGGCAACAAATCCCCACCGATGTCGGTCGCGCGCCGGGTGCCCGGGCTCCCGCGTTCCAGCGTTCCCGGAGGGCGGCGACGTTCCCAGCTTCCCGGGTTCCTGGTCGATCTTCTTATCGATCGGTCTCACCATCGATCTCATTACCCACTTTTCTATCGATCTCATCATCGATCTCACAATCGATCTCACTATCGAGATCACAAGCGATCCCACTAGAGATCGCATGAGCGATCTTGCGATCGATCTCACGATCGATCTCATTGAATAGATTTCACTCTCGGTCTCACGATCGACCTGACAATCGCCCTCGCGATCGATTCCACTATCGGTTTGATTATTAATCTCACAATCGACATCAATATCCATAGTATTAGTTTTCTGATTGGAACTTTCTCAAGAGCAATTGGAAGATCAAACGAACATTCCCCGCCGATTTTGGTAGCCGGCTGGGCGCCTGGTTTCCATGGTTTTCCCGGTTCCGTGTTCCCGAGCTCCTGAATGCTAGCTCCAAGCCGATTTCAGTGGGTTGTAGGTTCCTGGGTTCCCGGTTTCCCAGTGGATCTTTATTTTCGATTTCATTGCCGATCCCATTTCAGACCATCCACTGATTGGGATTTTTCTCTGGTGAAAGATATGGGAAGGACGATGGGGCATAATCGCGCGTAAATTGCAATGCGACAAGGGGGGCGGGCAATTCCGACATCGGGAGGGCGGCGGAGTCTATTATGAAGGATGATATGCGTGGTGCGTATAATTTCTGTTTGCGGTGAAAAGCCAACTCAACTGCCCGCGCAATCATCCCGCCCACCCGCCCGCAACTTGGTCTGCAAAACCAACTTGGCGTTGGCTGGTGCATCTCTGCGGCCGCGCTATCCGGCGCTTGCTCGCGCGCGCGCAGCGGTCAGCTTGTTTGGCGCGACCGCCGCGGCCGCGGCGGCGCTGACCGCCGGGCGCAGCCCAGCAGGCACTTGCGCGCGGGTCGGCGACTTGGGCGGGCGAGGTATCATGGCACCGCCGAGGTAAACGCGATGATCATAGTAGCGATGCTGGCGACGATAGCGACTGCGGCGACTGCGCGGCCAGCGACGGCGCCGATGATGATCACATGGCGACGATGACGGCGCCCTCGCGTCGGCGATGAATGTCTGGAAAGAATTCGACGAGCGCGCGCGGCCGACGCGCGAGTGGCCCACAACGTGTTATTTGACGCGAATCTTGCCCCCCCCAGCGCGCGCGCGCGCAAAGGCGTTCGAATGACTTCGACATGCGGCGCGAGTGGCTCGTTCGGCAGAATTCCACACGGTTGTCTCGACGGTTCGCAGGAGCGCGAGCGCCAGTCTTTTGAAAACTGGCGCTGCGAAACCATGTGCGTAAATTGTTTCTTGGCGCTCGACTATGTAATCCATGCGAAACCGAAGGTTTCTGAAGGATGTCGGCGCGCGCGCGACGACGCGCGAGCGCGCGCTTCTTCTATTTTTTCCCAATGCAACAAAAAACGCGACGTCGCCCGCGCGAGGGCATTCGAACGATTTCGACATGCGCGCGCGAAGCCCGTTTGGAAGCATGTTCGGAAAATGTTGGTAAACCCATGTTACCTAACAGCGAAGACTGATAGGTTTCTAATGGGGTCAAGAGAGAGCATCTGATGACTCCCCAGGGGGGTCTGGGCGGGAACCGGACAGGCGAGGGCCGGGCTCGTTTGAAGCAAACAGTCGCACACTTCGTGCTCTTCTTATGCGCCCGCTGCGCGGCAATCACGTTCGACATCATGAGCGCCAAATAGCGCCTAATAGCGCCGAATAGTGCCGGATAGTCTCTGCGGCCCTCTCTTCCAGCGCCCCCGTGCCACTGCCGCGAGCGGACTTGGTGCCATCATCGCCACCGCTGCAGCCACTACTGCAACCACCACTGCCACTACTACGGCTCCTGATACGGATGCTTCTGCAGTGTATGCTATTTTTACTGTTACTACTACTGCTACTACTACTGTTGCTACTGCTACTGCTACTGCCACTGCTACTGATACTGCTACTACTACTGCTACTACTACTACTGTTACTGCCACGACCACTACTACTATGACTACTACTACCACCACTACAACGACGACTACTGCTGCTACTACTGCCACTACCACTGCCACTAACAGTACCACTACCACTACCACTGCTTCTTCGATAATGCGACTGCCACTGCTACTGGTACTGCTGCTGCTCCGTACTCCACTGCTGCTATCACTACTGCTTCTTGTAGCCACCACTGGCAATCCTACGACTACTTCCGCGCACACGCATGCGACTACTGCAAGTGCCACTGCCGCCACCACTGCGACTACTGCAATGATTCGTACCACTATTCCCGCAATCACTACAAATACGATTATCAGTCCTCCTCTTCCCCTCGCCATAACATGACCACAACCGCCACCATTCCTGTTATTATTTCGCTGCCCACCCAGCTACTGAGAGTAACACATATACTCAACTACTGCGGCGACTCCTACAACCATCACGAATACTACTACGGGTACTACATACTACTAATGCAACTACCACTGCTCATACTACTACTGCTACGACTACTACGATTTTTCCTTCAACTTTGACTGCAACTCCTGCCACTGCCACTACGACAGCGACTACGGCTACGACTACTACTACCACTACTACTAGTATCACTGCCACTGCCACTCCTACTGTTACTGCTACTGCTACTGCTACTGCTACTGCTACTATTGCTGCGACTGCTACTGCTGCTACTGCTACTGCTCTACTACTGCTCCTACTACTACGACTACTACTACTAGTACTACTACTTCTACTTCTACTTCTACTTCTACTTCTACTTCTACGACTACTTCTACTACTACTACTACTACGACTACTACTACGACTACTGCTACTATTACTAGTACTACTACTAGCTACTACTACTACTACTACTACTACTACTACTCTACTACGACTACTACTACTACTACTACTACTACTACTACTACTACTACTACTACTACTCTACTACTACTACTACTACTACTACTACTACTACTACTACTACTACTACTACTACTACTACTACTACTTACCTACTACTGCTACTACTGCTACTACTACCACTACTACTACTACTACTACTACTACTACTACTACTACTACTACTATTTCTGCTGCTGCTGCTACTACTACGCGGGGCCCTGGGACTCCACGAGAGCCCTCGAGCCCCCCAGGGGCACCCGGCCACCGGCAGCGCCGCCGGTGGCCTGGCGCCGAAGGGCGCACCCCCGGATGGCCTGCCTGCGGGCCCGGAAATCCTCCTCGCACCTGGCGGTTCCTCATACTGCTACTACTATACCCACCAACTGCGCAATCCCCCCAAGCAGCATCCGTCCTCGGCGGCGCCCCGACACCCCCGCGCACGTCGGAGGCGGGGCGCCCGCGTAGACGGGAGAAGCAAAACGATGCGGCGAGAACAAACGAGGCAAAATGAGGGCAAGACGGTGGCGATGCGGAAGATTGCACGCCTTATTTTTTGGACGCCTCAATCAATGCGCCCCGTGGCGGGTGCGCGGGCCCCCAGCCGGCCGGAGAAGCCAGACGGACAAGCAGGAGGGGCAGGAGGAGCAGGAGGAGCAGGAGCAGGAGGAACGAGGAGGAGGAGGAGCAGGAGGAGCGAGGAGGAGGAGGAGGGGGAGGAGGAGGAGGAGGGAGGACGGACGAGGGGCGAGGGACGAGGGACGAGGGACGAGGGGCGAGGGAGGAGGGAGGAGGGGGGAGGGAGGTGGAGAGAGAGGAGAGAGAGGAGAGAGAGGAGAGAGGAGTGAGGAGAGAGAGGAGAGGGAGGAGAGGAGAGGAGGAGAGAGGATGAGAGGAGAAGGACACGCCCCACGATCACGGCCACGTAGTGCTCCGGCGGCGGCGCCACTCAGCCAAAGACGGCGGACAGCTCCTCCGCGTCGCGGGCGTCCTGCTCGGCCTGGGTGCTCGCCGCCGGCGCTGCGCCCGACCCTGAGGCGCCCCCGCTGGCCGCGGTGGTGGCCGGCGTTTCCTTCTCGCTGTCTGGGGGGAAATTCTTGCGCTGCAAGTGATTGTGCTCCGTGCCCTTGCCCGGGTCCTCCAGGAACTCGACGGCCAAGTCGTTCGTCCGCGTCTTCAGGACCTCGACGACGACTGCGGCACCGAGCACGGCCGCGACAATCAACGACAACGAGGCCGGCGACAACCGCCGACCAGCGACGACGACCAACGACGAGGACAAACGACGATGAGGCCCAAAACATCAAACGGCCAAAGACCTTCACGCGGCGGCCGTCCAGCTCCTTCTTGCGCTTCATGTCGATCCTCCTGGTGGTGCCCTCGGACACCGCGGTCTTCCCGGGGGCGCCCGCGGCTTTGTCCTCGTCCGAGCCGCCGACCTCCGCCGCCGAGCCCCCCGTCGCGTCCGCTGGGCCACCCTCGGCGCCAGCCGCCAGGGCCCCCCCCCGGCGGCCCCCGTCGTCGTCTCCTTCGGTTTCTCGCCGTCGGCGGCCGCCTTCGCCACCTTCTCGGCGGCCGCCTTGGCCTTGGCGGCCCCCTCCTTCTCGGCGGCTGCCTTGGCCTTTGCGGCCCCCCCCTCCTCCTCCTTCTTCCTTTTCGCCTCGGCGGCCTCCTCCTCCTTCCTTTGGTCCTTCTCCCTCATCCACTCAATGAGCAGGCCGCGCGCGGCCCCGAGGCCCGTCGCCTGGCCATTGTGCTTCTTGAGCACGATGGGCTTCTCCTTCCCCCCAGTCGGTGTCCGGCAGAGGCGCGCCGTAGTGGGCCTCGGGCACAGCGAGGCCCACCTTCCAGCCGAAGGCCTGCAAGATGACCCCCTCCACGAACGAGGACGGCGACGGCGCGAGCTTGCCCGCGGCCCAGATGGGGGCGATGTCGTTGAGGACGAGCTTGGCCGGCAGCGCGAGTTGCGCTGCGGCGCCGTCGATATCCAACAACTTGGGGAGGACGGCCTTCACGGACTCCACGGGGACGTCCTTCCACCGCGTGCTCGACGTCAGGAACGGGCGCAGGTCCAGCAAGCTGTTGAGCGGGCCCCAGTCGTCCAGCACGTCCAGCGACTGCGGAAACCCCAGAACGTACTTGATCTTCGTGTCATCGGAATCGCCCGGGCCCAACAAGGACACCGCTGCCTGGAGCTTTTGCTGGTCCTCTTCGCCGAGGCCCGACGTGGGCAGCGCTCGCATCGCATCGTGGCGCTCCTTGGGATCCATGTCCTGCGCCCCGCGCAGCTTCTCGAGGCGCGATTTCGCGCGCTTCTCCAAGAAATCCGTCAGCAGCGCAGATTTCATGATGCGGTAGTGCTGCTGGCCCGTCAAGCCGGCGACGCCGGCGACGCCGTGGATGTTTGGGTCGTCGAGGCCCCCAATGTCGCATTCCTGCGAGCACCTCGACGTGGGAGACGCGGGGGGGCGGGGGAGTGGAAAGGGACCGAGAGGGGGGGGGGGGGGAGCGGGGGACGACGGACGGAGGGAAAGGGCGGGGAAATGGCGGGACGGGGGAGGGGGGAGGGAGGGGCGGGAGTGAGGAGGGCGAGGAGGGCGAGGAGTGAGGAGGGCGAGCAGGAGGAGGGCGAGGAGGGGGGGGATGGGGAAGGGGCGGAGAGGGGGAGAGGGGGGGGGGGTCGACGGAGGAGGGCGAGGAGGGCGAGGAAGGAGGACCGGGATTGGGAAGCGGGGCAGGGAGGCAGTGGTAGGCAGGAAGCGAAGCACTGAATCAACTTCCACTCCCCGTTGTCAGACGGGCACAGCGCGTCCACGGCGTGGTGCCAGGACAGGATGTCGTCCAAGGCGTCGTAGCAGGGCGTGCCAATGACCTCGCGCGCCGCGAAATCAACAAACCTCTTCGCCTGCGCTGGCGTGCCCACTTCCTGCGGGTTCCGCTGCTTGCGGATCTCCATGCGGTTCTGGAAGAGCCTCAACCAGAATAGCGCGGTGCCCCTCTGCATCGCATCGCCAGCCGTCCACCGATTGGCCGTCGCCGCCGCGACGACCTCCGCGGCGATGGCCTTGAGCGTCATCTCGGGCGGAGCGTCCTCGGCGGAGTCCCTGCGCAAGAGGTCCCGGGCCGCCGGCGGTGCGCCCGCGGGGTTGGGCGGCGCCGCCCCCGCGCCGCTGGTGGACGCCCCCGCGCCGCTGGCTGGCGCCACCGCGCCGCTGGCCTTTGGACACCCGAAATGGGCACCGAAAGAATGGGCAACATGCCCAACAACAAATGTTGTCCCGAACCAACAGCGGCCGCTGTTGGGCAGGCGGCCTCCTGTCTCAAATGAACACAGGCCGCGGCGGCGCGGACAGCGAGGCCTGTTCAAAATGAACAGGAACTGCTGTTGGGCATCGTACACATTCTTTCCGTGCCCATTTCGGGCGCCCAGATGGCCGACGCGCCCGCGCTGGCGGGCGGCGTCGGGGCCGGCATCGGAACCGCGCTGCTCTCGCCGGGCGCCGGCAAGGCCACGCCGGGGGGCGGCCAATCCATCTTGGCACGCACCCCAATTTTCACCTGGAGCTCGAGGACGCCCTGGCCCAGATCCTGCCGCGGATACCCGGAGTCCACGACCCAAAACTGAGCCTCCGAGCAATTGTCCGGCCACTGGACGTCCGAGGGATCGATCATCCACTGGGCTGGGGCGGGCGGCGTGGAGCGGCGGCTCTTTGGGGCCAGGAACACGGTTCGAACAACAGCATTCTCCGCGAACTTGGCCACTTTCTTCATCGCCTTCTCGACGGCCGCTTTGGTGGGCCGCTTGTTGAACGCGCGGAGCGCCGGGAGCAAGCGAGCGCCGGCCTCGCGGGGCGCGGGGGGCAACGGGGGGAGAGGGGTGGCGAGGCGGCCGGCCTGTGTAGAGGGCAACGGCTCGATCATAGCCCCCCCCACCGGAATTTCCCATGGTGCCCCGTCCTCTGCCAATCCATGGCGCCCCAAAGCGGTCTGGGCAGCCTGCGCCTCGGCGGTGGTCGGCCTCTGGTTTGCCATGGCCGCCTGGAGTTCGGCCCCGGTGGGCTCCACCATGGCGTGGTGTTCGCTTCCCCGCGCTGATCCTGCACTAGACTGGCGCTGGCAAGGGGTTGGGCCCTGGCCCCCAACTCGGGCCCCAGCCCCAGCGACGACGACGGCGACGAGGACGGGACAGGAGGAAGCAAGCCAGGAGACGGGAGAGAAATAAGATGGCCCCTCCCTGGCTTGCTTTGCCCCTTGGCTCCTGCGCCGTCTACATCGCGCTGGTTGCGCGGCTGATCCCCGTGCATGATGTGCAAGGGTTCCGCCGACACTCGGAGGGCGCATGCTGTGGCGCTTTCAAAAGCCTCGTCCGCCATGGAACTGACGAGGGTCGACTACTACGGCGTGCCGGAGGGGCAGGGATAATGATAATGATAATGATAGTGATGACGCTAATGATGATGATAATGATAATGATAATGATAATGATACGTAACGATAATGATAATGCGAATGAGAATGATACTGGTAATGGTAGTGATGATGATACTAACGTTAATAATAATGATACTGATTCTGACAATGATAATGCCGATGATAACGGGCAGACCGACTCGTGTCTCGTGACGGGGCGGCGTCCCTGCAGTGGCCGTGGCCCCCGACTCGGGCTCGAGCGTCCTCGTCGTCCTCCTCCTCCTCCTCCTCGCCCTCCTCCTCCTCCTCCTCGCCCTCCTCCTCCTCTATCCTCCTCCTCGTCCGTCCTCCTCCTCCTCCTCCCTCCTCGTCCTCGTCCTCGTCCTCCTCGTCTTCGTCCTCCTCCTCGTCCTCGTCCTCGTCCTCCTCCTCCTCCTCCTTCTCCTCCTCCTCCTCCTCCTCCTCCTCCTCCTCTATCCTCCTCTATCCTCCTCCTCCCTCGTCCCTCGTCCCTCGTCCTCGTCCTCGTCCTCCCTCGTCCTCGTCCTCGTCTCTCGTCCTCGTCCTCCTCCTCCTCCCCTCCTCCTCCTCCTCCCCTCCTCCTCCTCCCTCCTCCCTCCTCCTCCTCCTCCCACCGTCCTCCTCCTCCTCCTCCTCCTCCCTCCTCCTCCTCCTCCTCCTCAGTCCTCCTCCGTCCCTCCGTCCTCCTCCTCCTCCTCCTCCTCCTCCTCCCTCCTCAGTCCTCCTCCTCCTCCTCCTCCTCCTCCTCCTCATCCTCCTCCTCCTCATCCTCCTCCTCCGTAGTCCTCCTCCTCCTCCTCCTCCTCCTCCTCCTCCTCCTGCGCCTGGCGCCGGCGCCGGCGCCGCGGCGCAAGAGAAGCTGACTATTTCTGCCAACGCGCCGCGCCCACTCGGGCTCGAGCGCCCGCGCCGCTGACACTCCGCATCCTGCCCCCGCTCCGGCTCCAACGCCGGGTGCGTTCTCATAATCCATCGGCACCCCAGAGGGGCGCTCTTCCGCATCGTGATCCCTCTCCGGCTCCAACGACCACGGGAGGCACCGAGCACGGCGCACACCGCCTGGCCACGACGCCGACGACGAGGACGACCACGCCGACGACGACGACGACGGCGGCGGCGACGGCGACGACGACGACGACGACAGCGGCCGCCGACCGTCCGACCGTCCGACCGTCGTCCGTTTCCTCCGACGACGACGATGATGCCGACGCCGCAGAAGCCCGGTCATTCCTGCGGCGTGGCCATCGGTTGGTCCACGCGCAGGACGGCCACGCAGCTCCGCAGCTCGCTCTGCCACAGCTGCTGGCAGCGCGCCCGGTACACGGGCGGCTGCGCGCCGTTGCCGCTGCAGGAGAGGAGCACTACCAAATCCCCCTGCTCTACCGACTTGCGGGCCTGGCTGTGGCGCACGGCCAACGACAGCAGCCCGCCTGCGACGGCGATGCCCCTGCCCGTTTGGAACCTGCACGCGGACAGGTGCACGTCGCTAGTGCATGAGGGCGCCAGCCAGCGCCGCAGTGCTCCGTGCCGCGCTGGTCCAGGCAACCGAATGGGAGGAAAGGAGAAAGCAAACAAACAAAAAAGAAGGGAGGGAGAACGCACAGGGGGGGAGCGCAAGAAACCTGGGGCCTGTAGCGGGCGTTGTGTCCAGCGGCCGCGTTCTGCCTCAGGGCGGCGCGCCGCGCTCTCCGGAGGCGCCGCTGCACGCGGCGGACGGCCGCCCTGGCGGCCGCGGCGGTTCGGCAGCGGCGCAAAAGCCCCTCCGCCCAAGCGAGCAAGGAACGGGGCACGCGCACCTGGCACTGCCGCCCGGCGACGTGGTGACGCGCGCGCTCCATTTTGGGCCGCGTCGGCTGCGATCGAGGCGGGAGCGGGTGCGACCGGTAACCCAGGGGCCCGAGGGAACGGCGGTAGCCGCGTGCACAGCCGAAGTGGCCCTTGGCGGCCGACGCTCACGGCCGAAGTGGGTCCTCGGCGGTCCCCCGCCCCCCTCGTCGTCGTCGTCGCCGCCGCCGCCGCCGTCGTTGGTTCCCCCCCCCGTGGCTCTCGTTTCGGCGTGGCTCTCGAGGACCTCGTGGCCCTCTCGTGTCCTCGTGGCCCTCGTGGCCCCCGTGGCCCGTGTCCTCGTGGCCGTCGTGGCCCTCGTGGCTCCCGCGGCCTCCGTGACCCTCGTGACCCTCGTAGCCGTCGTGGCCCTCGTGTGGCAGGTGTGGCACTTGCTCCACTCCGCAGGGGGTGTGCTGAGGGTTGGTCTCCCTATGCGCGACGGTCGCCCAAGTGTGGCAGGTGTTGCACTTTCTCCACTCCACAGGGGGTGCGCTGAGGGCAATCTCCGCATGCGCGACGGTCGTCCAAGTGTGGCAGGTGTGGCACTTTCTCCACTCCACAGGGGGTGCGCTGAAGGTGGTCTCCCTGTGCGCGACGGTCGTCCAAGTGGCAGGTGTGGCACTTTCTCCACTCCACAAGGGGTGCGCTGAGGGTGGTCCCCCTGTGCGCGACGGTCGTCCAAATGTGGCAGGTGTGGCACTTTCTCCGCTCCACAGGGGGTGCGCTGAGGGTGGTCTCCCTATGCGCGACGGTCGTCCAAGTCGAGGCTCCCGTGGCCCCCGTGGCCCTCGTGATCCTCGTGGCCCCCGTGGCCCTGCGGCCCTCGTCGCCATGGTTCCGCTGTCGGTCCTCGCGGCGTCCGCGCCGCTGTCTAAGCAGGTGGAACCTCGGGCGCAAACTTCCGAACGAGGGGCTCCGCGGGCCCCAAGTCGATGGCCGCGGCAAGCTTGCGAAACGCCTCCTGCTCGCTGTGCCACCATTTCTGGCGACAGGATCGGCGATCCTTCCACCCGCCGCCCGCAATGGAAGACCCCCACAAGCCCCACGCACGAAGGGCAACGAACACCCGCTCTTCGCCCAACGGCTCTGGCCTGAAGTTCCTTGGCCGCAACCTAATGCTATACTTGTTCTCCCCCATCTCTGTCGTCTTTCGCCGCGTTGGGTGGTAAGAGAAAGCGATGTCGAAAAAGGCTGGGATCTTCGTCATCGTGAAGTAGGTGTTCGAATGGTCGAACACTGTGTGCGCGTGGGGTTTCTTCATTTTTTTGACAAGGACCTCGTCGTCGTCCGATGAGGGCGCGCCGTGGCCCGCGTGTTCCTCGTCGTCCGCCTCCGCGTGGTCATCCCCGTCGACCTCGTCCGCTTCCTCCACCTCCTCCTCCACGTCGGTGGCGACGGAGTCGCAGTCGCTGTCGCCAACGTCGCCGCCGATCTCGTCCGCGCCCTCTGCCTTGGCAGCCTTGCGGCCGCTGACCGCCCGGGCGACGGCTTCGACGAGCTTCGGCTTCGCGAGCTCCAGCGCCGGAGTGGGCCATCGGACCTCCGCGCGGGCCAGCACGGGCGAGAACGCCTTGGCGTCGCCGGGAAGGGCGAGGTCGCCCGCGAGGGACCCCATGTAGACGACCTGGTCGACGAAAAGCTTCTCCAAGTCCATGGAAAAGACGTTCTTGGATTCCTGATGCAGCGGGGCGCAGGCGCACTTGTGCCCGATAGTCGCCGCGAGGATTACGATGACCTCGTCGACGCGGCGATCTGGACCGATGTTTGTGGCCCACCTCAATGCGTAGAACCCGTCGTCGGAGTGGGCCACCCTCCTCGCCCACTCGGGGAAACCCTGGATGCCCGCATGGACAGGGCCCACGCGGTCCTCGGCGGGCAAAGCCGTGCGCTGTGCTAGCCGGCGGAAGTGGGCCGCCCTGGACTCGGTCATTCTCGCCCTCGAACCAGCGAAGCCACGCCGAGGTCGACGAGGGAGTGGTGCAACCCTGCTGGTGTTCCATTCGAGCGGCCTCGGCGCGATCTTCATCAACTCGCCGCTGTAACTCTGCCCTGTTGTTCTCTACGTACTGGGCAATGGCACCGCGGTCCCACTCGCGAACGATGGCCCGCTCATCGCCGCCTGCGCCTCCAAAGCGAAGGCCCCGCGGTTGCTGGGCGTCGCGGGGGCGGTCCTGCCATGCTTTGGACCAAACCGACGAATGCTTCAATCTCCATAACACCTTGGCCCCGCGAGCCCTCTGTTTGCGATGCATGCGCATCGTTCTCCTGTAACGCTCTAGTATATTGTTCCGGCTGGCCAAGGCCACGCTGTTCACATTGCCGCGGGGCGTCTCGCCGCGCTTGACGGGCTGATGCGCGCGCTCGACCTCCAGCGAGGTTGCCGGGAGATTCTCGAACATCTGTTTCAATTCCCGCTGCATTGCTTGCCCGGCCAAGTGCGCCTTGGCAGCGGGCTTCCCGCCAGGAGCCAGCGCCTCCCGCTGCGCTGGAACGCCGTGCCCCAAGTCCAACTCCCGCTCCGGAGTGTCCAAGAACGCGGCGACGGCTGCTTGCCACCCCACGGGGCTCCATTCGGCAACCGAGCTCCAAAGCCAGAACGGCCAATCGTTGTACTGCCCGAATCGGATGCAAACGTGGAGCTCAGTAACGAACAGAGCTTGCGCAGCGGGGGCGACGTCCAAAGCCGCATCTGCGTGAATGTCCTGCAGTTGCTGAGAAGTCCGCCTTTCCACCTCGGCGCTTTGCAAACGAACGAGCGCTGGGCGGCCATCCTGCGAAGACTCTTTCTTAGCAGTCATGCGCGTAGCATACAAACTTAGACGGAGACAGAGGGCAGCGCGCCGCAATAATCCATCTGCGTCCGGATCATCCCACCAATCCATGAAGCTTTTCACCCTCGCACGCCGTTCTCTGCGACCGTCTGCCATGAATAGCGCGGCCGGGAACATGGGCACTTTCATGCGAAGAAAAGCAAACGCGCATTCAGCGAATAAAAGAACCTCGTGACAACGGGTCTCTCTTCAACCTTTAAGGTCCAACGGAAGACAGAAGCAAACGCCCGCCCTCGCACGTCGGCGACGTCCTCGGCGGGCTCGGCGAAAACGTTCCAACTCCGAACCCCATTCGGGGAACACTCTGCCAAAGAACTAGGGAACACGTCCGCGCCATACAATCGGAGGAAAGCGGCCTCCGCTGACGGCAAAGAAAGGACGCCAGCCTCGGGCACGGGGCGGGCGACCAAGCGTTCCCGCACGAACGCCCGCAAATTGGAACCGTGCCCATCGACCAGTTCGGGGAGTAAGTGTTTGAAGAAACGGGAAGCGTTGCACGTCAACCCGTCTTCTTCCAGAGGACGCTTCTTTTTTTCCCCTGCCATCGCTATCTCGACCACCAAATTCGCTTGATGGCTCGCACATTTGAGGAGCACGAGGAAATATTTGACATGAGGCACCATTGAACTGAGAAGGCGTTTGAGGACACGGCGCGCTGCAGCTTGATTTGTGTTGATGCCATCACCTGTGAGAAGATGCAGAAGTCGAAGAACTCGCCCTGGGGCCGCGGCGTCGCGGGCCTCCAGGATCGACCGCATCGGCTCGCCGACTGCCTCGAGAATGGCTGCCGCCAGTGCATCGGCAGACTTGTTCTCGAAAGGCTGCAACTCGCTCAGCCGCGCTAATCGCCCAGCATCGGTGCAAACCGATAGCGCACTGTTCTGTACCTCTGGGGAGGCGGAAAGGCAGGAATGGGAATCGGAAGGAGGCGCGGCAGAGTGCGACGGGGGGGGGGGGGGGGAAGGGATGGGACGGGGCGGGGAGAAGAGGGGATTTGCGGAACGCCTGGAACCCCCGAACACTTCCGTGCGATTGTATTTTTCGCCCACGGTTGTTCGTTGACGGTCCCAGGGCCCAGACGCGGCCCCCAGAGGCCGAACATGCAAGCGACGTCGGAAATCTGGGACGAGGGACTCGTTAGCAAACCGGCACTTGAGAAGCTCGTGATGTTGAGAATTCACGGCCTCCCACCACAGCTGATCCGCTAGGCTGGGTCACGCCGGGGTCGGCCCCGCCTCTATAACTACGCAACCGAAGCGCTGCTTCGTCGTGCGCGTGCGTGATGAACACTGTGGAGGGGCGATTCTCCTGGCCAGGCCCAGTACCACTTGCGCAAAATGAATGCCGACACAATGACATCAATTCCAGGTGCTGGAAATGCTTCAACGTGGCTGCAAATGCGTTCCTGACCTGGCCAACGCATGTTTTCCCAATGGTGACGCTGCCCCCTTCCGCGGGGAACGCGGCAAGACAATCCTCCAATTAACGCTGCGACAGGTGTGCTGGGCTGAGACATATGCGGAATATCCGCGCTGCTGCGAACCGCCCATCAGTTTTCGACGCCCGTTCTGTGGCCAGCATCTGTTGCAATCTCTTTTTGCTTATCACAATAATTCCAACATCTTTTTGTCTGCACCAACTCCTTCTTCAATCTCTGGATGGTGGCGTCGGCGCCGCCCTCTGCGCGGAAGTCGTCCGCGCGTCGGTCGAGCTGATCCTCCAGGGGTCTCCAGAGCACGAGACAAAGGGCCCAGGGGATAGAGGTGAGACGAGGGAGGGGTGGGGGTGAGGGGCGAGGACAAGGCGCGGAAGAAGAAAGGCCAGATGGGAAATAATAACAGGAGGCGGGAGGGCTGAACGCGTCGCATGCGTAGATCCGCCACGGTGGCGGCAAGCTGGCAACACTGTGCCTGCAAGTCCTCGCTGTCGACGCCGCGCTCCGCCAGGGCCCCCGTGCCCGCGCAACCTGGCTGGCAGAGCCGAAAATCGTTGGAGCAGCAGGGGGGTCGACGGGCCGATCAACGCTCCGGCCGCGGCCGCCGTCCGACCATCCCGCCGCGGCCGCCGTCCGCGACGACGAAGACGACGACGACCGCGACGACGACGACGGAGACGACGCCGACGACGACGACCACGACGGCGACGACGACCGCGACAAGAAGGCCCGAGGGGCGACGGAATCGGGCGGAAGCCCTGCAGCGTGGGGCTGGTCGCCGCGCCTGTGCGCCACGTAATCCGCGGGCCCCGCTTCGGGAGGCGCCGAGCCACGGCGCGCCCCGCCCGGCCACAACGCCGAAGCAAACGGCGACGGCGACGGCGACGGCGACGGCGACGGCGACGGCGACGGCGACGACGACGACGACGACGAATGCGGCGACGGCGACGACGGCGGCCGCGGCGGCGGCGACGGCGGCGGCGCCGCCGCCGCGGCGACGGCGGCGCGGCGGCGGCGACGACGACGACGACGACGAACTCCACGACGTTTCCGCCGCTGGCCGCCGAGGGAGCAGAAGGGGACCGACGGGCCGACCGACACTCCGGCCGCGGCCGCCGTCCGACCTTCCAGCCGCGGCCGCCGCCCAACCTCCCCTTCCACCCCCTTTCTTCCTCCGCCTCCTCTTCCTCCTCCTCCTCCTCCTCCTCCTTCTCGCCCTCCCCCTCCTCCTCCTCATCCTCCTCCTCCTCCTCCTCCTCCTCCTCCTCCCCCTCCTCCTCCCCCCCATTTGTCCGCCTCTCCCCCCCACCGCCTCCCCCGCCTCATCCGCATCCACATTATCCACCTCCTTTCAATGTTTGTCCTCCCCCTCCCCCTCCTCCTCCGCCTCCCCCTCCTCCTCTTCCTCCTCCTCCTCCACCCTTTCCTCCTCCTCCGCCCCCATCCGCCTCTTCCGATTCATTTGCCTCCCTCGCTACCTTCCCCGTCGACCGCCCCCCCCATCGCCCCCCCGCCTCCGCCATCGACGTCTCGGCTCCGCCCCGCGATCCGCGCGCCGACTCTGCAGCGCGGCAGAACATCGGGCAAGCGCCCTGCTCAGCGCGGCCGCCGCGCCCAAGAGGTGCCCCATGGCACCCGCGGGGGGGCGAGCAGGGGCAAGGGGGAAGAAAGGGAAATGCGGGAGAGATGAACGAGAGGGGCGGAAGGAGGAGGGGGGGGGGGAAGGAGGAAGGGGAGAGTGCAAAGGGGGTGCGCAGCTCGAACCCCCTGCGAATGGCCGGGCGAGGACGGTGCTGTGGTGCATTGCGGCACAAGCATCCAACACGTACGAGAGATTCGCGGCACGCAACGGAAACTGCAATACTTCGTCAATTAATGGCATCATACTTGTTGTGGTCGCGGTTGCGGTTGCGTTATTCTTTTCAACGAAAAATGCAATGAAGGGTCCACAACCGATGACGCCCCATCCACCAGAGGCCCCGGTCGCCAGCCGCAGAAAGTTTGCCCTGCCAGCGCGGCCGAACGTCGGGGCGGAAATTCTGACGGTTTTACGCCTGAGCGAGAAAGGAGGAAGAAGAGCAGAGGGGGGAGGAAGGAGGACTGCACATTCGGAGCCAACATCTGGACCTGGTTTGAGAAGGGGGGAGAGCACGCAAAATACCAGAAACGAATTCTGTCGCGGTGGCGGTAGTGGCGGCGGCAGTGATAGTGGTAGCGGTAGCTATAGTGGTACTAGTAGTGGCAGTAGTAATGGTGGCAGTAGCAACAGCAGCAGTAGTCGTGGTATCAAGTGCACCACGGACGCGCCGTAGAACCGGCCGCAGACACTATTCTGCACTATTCGGAGCTATTATGGAAAATTACGCCACCGAGGAACCCCACATACTGATTTTATGTTTTGTGTGAGCCGCGCTACCACTACCACCGCCGTCGCGCTCTCAGGTGCCTCCTGTGGTCCTTGAAAGGACGGGGAGGACGTGTGGGGGGAGAGGAGGGGTTAAGGAGTCATCTGTGACGGTCATATCCGGCGTCGCCTGGCACTTGGATACGAGAGGTACTACGCAATCCCGCACTAGAGGCTCTGCCTGGACGACCCTGGCACGCATAGGGAGACCACCCCCTGCGCACCCCCTCCGGTGTCGAGAAAATGCCACGCCTGCAATGCCTGGACGACCCTGGCACGCATAGGGAGACCACCCCCTGCGCACCCCCTCTGGTGTCGAGAAACTGCCACGCCTGCAATGCCTGGACGACCCTGGCACGCATAGGGAGACCACCCCCTGCGCACCCCCTCTGGTGTCGAGAAAATGCCACGCCTGCAATGCCTGGACGACCCTGGCGCTCATAGGGAGACCACCCCCTGCGCACCCCCTCTGGTGTCGAGAAAATGCCACGCCTGCTATGCCTGGACGACCCTGGCACGCATATTAGGGAGACCACCCCCTGCGCACCCCCTCTGTGTCGAGAATGCAACGCCTGCCATGCGGACGCCCCTGGCACGCATGCCACCCCTGCCGCACCCCCTCTGCGAGAACTGCGCCCTGGACGACCCTGGCACGCATAGGGAGACCACCCCCTGCGCACCCCCTCTGGTGTCGAGAAAATGCCACGCCTGCTATGCCTGACCCCTGGCCGCGCAGAGGAACCACCCCCTGCGCACCCCTTGGTGTCGAGAAAATGCCACGCCTGCTTGCCTGGACGACCCTGGCGCGCATAGGGAGACCACCCCCTGCGCACCCCTCTGGTGTCGAGAAAATGCACGCCTGCTATGTGGACTGGACGACCCTGGCGCGCATAGGGAGACCACCCCCTGCGCACCCCCTCTGGTGTCGAGAAAATGCCACGCCTGCTATGCCTGGACGACCCTGGCACGCATAGGGAGACCACCCCCTGCGCACCCCCTCTGGTGTCGAGAAAATGCCACGCCTGCTATGCCTGGACGACCCTGGCACGCATAGGGAGACCACCCCCTGCGCACCCCCTCTGGTGTCGAGAAAATGCCACGCCTGCTATGCCTGGACGACCCTGGCGCGCATAGGGAGACCACCCCCTGCGCACCCCCTCTGGTGTCGAGAAAATGCTACGCCTGCTATGCCTGGGCGACCCTGGCACGCATAGGGAGACCACCCCCTGCGCACCCCCTCTGGTGTCGAGAAAATGCCACGCCTGCTATGCCTGGACGACCCTGGCGCGCATAGGGAGACCACCCCCTGCGCACCCCCTCTGGTGTCGAGAAAATGCCACGCCTGCTATGCCTGGACGACCCTGGCGCGCATAGGGAGACCACCCCCTGCGCACCCCCTCTGGTGTCGAGAAAATGCCACGCCTGCTATGCCTGGACGACCCTGGCGCGCATAGGGAGACCACCCCCTGCGCACCCCCTCTGGTGTCGAGAAATTGCCACGCCTGCTATGCCTGGACGACCCTGGGCGCGCATAGGAGACCCCTCCCTGCGCACCCTCACTGCTGTTTGGCGCGCATAGGAGGCGCACCCCCTCTGGTGTCAGAAAATGCCACGCCTGCTGGATGGCCGCATAGGAACCACCCCCTGCGGGTGTCGCAACGCATAGCCACCCCCTGCGCACCCCCTGCCGCGACCATCTGCGCACGCGAGAAACTGCTATGCCTGGACGACCCTGGCGCGCATAGTGCGCACCCCCTCTGGTGTCGAGAAAATGCCACGCCTGCTATGCCTGGACGACCCTGGCGCGCATAGGGAGACCACCCCCTGCGCAGCCCCTCTGGTGTCGAGAAAATGCCACGCCTGCTATGTCTGGGCGACCCTGGCGCGCATAGGGAGACCACACCACGCCCTGCGCACCCCCTCTGGTGTCGAGAAAATGCAACGCCTGCTATGTCTGGACGACCCTGGCGCGCACAGGGGGACCACCCCCTGCGCACCCCCTCTGGTGTCGAGAAAATGCCACGCCAGCTATGCCTGGACGACGCTGGCGCGCATAGGGAGACCACCCCCTGCGCACCCCCTCTGGTGTCGAGAAAATGCCACGCCTGCTATGCCTGGACGACCCTGGCGCGCATTGGGAGACCACCCCCTGCGCACCCCCTCTGGTGTCCAGGAAATGCCACGCCTGCTATGCCTGGAGCGGATAGGGAGACCACCCCCTGCGCACCCCCTCTGAGCTGTGTGCTGTGCTGAGCTGTGCTGTGTTGTGTTGCGCTGCTTGTGTGTTTGTGCCGCGCTGTCCTGTGATACGCTGTGCTGTGCTGTGCTGCGCTGCGCTGTGCTGTGATGTGCTGCGCTATGCTGAGAAGTGCTGAGCTGAGCTGTGTGTCGTGCTGTTCTGAACTCCGTGCTGTGCTGAACTGTGCTGTGCTGAGCTGTGCTGAGCTGTGTTGTGCTCTGCTGTGTGAGAAGGAAGAATGTCCTGTGTGGTATGCTGTGCTGTGCTGTGCTGTGCTGTGCTGCTGTGCGGTGAGCTGTGCTGTGCCGTGCCGTGCCGCGCCGTGCCGTGCTGTGCTGTGCTGCGCGAGAAGGAGAAGGGGAGGGGGGAGGTGTGAGACGCGGGTGCGGCGCGGCAGGGAAGAAAACCAAAATCTCACGAAACATGTTGGGAAAAACAACCACCGTCTTGTCGAACATGACTGCCGCGCAGCGGACGCATAACTCTTCGACTTCCCAGAACTCCATTGCCGGGCCACATTTTGAATGCCCGGAACCAACTGTAAGCAACTTCGTGCTCTTGGACTTCCCAAAACTCCATTCCCGGGCCACATTTTGGATGCCCACAGCCAACTGTAGGCCACTTCGTGCTCTTGGACTTCCCAGAACTCCATTCCCGGGCCACATTTTGGATGCCCGGAGCCAACTGTAGGCCACTTCGTGCTCTTGGACTTCCCAGAACTCCACTCCCGGGCCACATTTTGGATACCCGGGGCCAACTGTAGGCCACTTCGTGCTGTTCCACTTCCCAGAATTCCACTCCCGGGCCACATTTTGAATGCCCGGAGCCAACCGTAAGCCACTTCGTGCTGTTCCACTTCCCAGACTTCTAAGACTCATCATCTTCGTCATCATCATCGTCCCCGTAGCCTTCTTGGCTCCAGCCGTGCTTTCGAAGATTTCCTTTCAAAGGAACTGCGCAGCGCCTACTGCGCACCTTAATGCCAGGACATGCTGATAGTTCTCTGTCTGGCGGCGGTGCTCCTGACCCTGCTGCATTGAACAGCGGTGCTCCTCAGCGTGCTGAATTGAGCGGTCCTCTGCAAACGCTCGTCGAGCACGTGAAGCAGTTCGGCCGGATACCGAAGCGAAATAAAGGAACGTCCGAACAAGAACGGGCCGAAGACAAGTTGGCCAAACGTTTCTCGGACCATCGCGACCGCATCCCCAAAGACATTTTGCATGAACTGCGAGCCCTGGGCTGTGCTGATCAGCAGACGGAGACCGAGGAGCTCAAGCGGAAGCAGAAGACCAAGGAGCTCATGCAGCAAAAGCGAGACAAGACCGAGGAGCTCATGCAGCAAGTGCGAGACCACGGCCGCCACCCGAAGGAGCATGCCGGGCGTAGCCTCGCAGAGCGGCAGCTGGCAGAGAAAGTCCGGAAAGCACGGAAGGCCAACCAGTTCTCCCCGGAGCAGGACGCCGAGCTCCAGGCCTTCAAGCAAGCGGAGAGCGAAGCCACAACAAAGACTCGCATCGCGGAGGCGGAGGGCCTTCCAAACCCCATGGAAGGGTTCGCTGAGGAGGCGCAGAACAGGATCGACCAGGACCTGCTAATGCTCGAAAGTGGCATCCGGACCAAGGCAATCCTTACCTAACAGCGAAGACTGATAGGTTTCTAGTAGGCTCAAAAGAAAACATCATGACGCCCCAGGGGGGTCTGGGCAGATGCCGGACGGGTGCCGGGGAGAATCCGCGGAAGTCGTTTTAAGCAAACAATTACACACTTCGTGGTCTTCGAGGTCCCAGAACTCCATTCCCGGACCACATTCTGAATGCCCGGAGCCAACTGTAGGCCACTTCGTGGTCTTCGAGTTCCCAGAACTCCACTCCTGGGCCACATTTTGAATGCCCGGAACCAACTGTAAGCAACTTCGTGCTCTTGGACTTCCCAAAACTCCATTCCCGGGCCACATTTTGGATGCCCAGAGCCAGCTGTAAGCCACTTCGTGTTCTTCGAGTTCCCAGAATTCCATTCCCGGGCCACATTTTGAATGCTGAGGCAGGCTGATGCTGAGGCTGAGGCAGGCTGGGGGTGAGGCAGGCTGAGGCTGAGGCCGAGGCTGAAGGCAGACTGAGGCTGAGGCTGAAGCAGGCTGAGGCTGAGGCTGAGGCAGGCTGAGGCTGAGGCTGAGGCAGGCTGATGCTGAGGCAGGCTGAGGCTGAGGCTGAGGCTGATGCAGGCTGAGGCTGAGGCAGGCTGAGGCTGAGGCCGAGGCTGAAGGCAGACTGAGGCTGAGGCTGAAGCAGGCTGAGGCTGAGGCTGAGGCAGGCTGAGGCTGAGGCAGGCTGAGGCTGAGGCTGAGGCAGGCTGAGGCTGAGGCTGTGACTGCGACTGCCGTTGCCACTGCGACTGTCATCGCGAATGCGACTATGACTGCGAGAAAAGCAGACTTCTACAACTGGATTCTCATCCGAATCTTACAGGGAATGCTTCCAAATCTGCTCCTACACATCGCTGTTAGCTTGCTTTGCCGGGATAATTTGGAATACGGCAGGTTCGTGTCGTGTCGACCCCGGCGTTGGTTTTTGACACCGCAGGGATCGTTAAACCTTGAACGATCGACCGCTGCCGCAACGTCCGATCGTTCAACATCGATCGATTCTGGGTCGCCAGCGGCGTTCAACCTTGGACGCCCGCGCTGGGGTCGCCGCTGGTCGACACGACGCAAACCTACCGTACTCCTCCTGAAGAGGGACACGCCCGATTTCAGACAACCCCGAGAGAAGGGCGCCAGCGGGCGGCAGCTGCAGTGGGCGGCCAGTGCGCGGCAGCACCGGCGCTCCGACGACAGCCTCCGGGGGGCCCCTGGGGGCCAAAGGCGACGCGACAGACGCCTCCATCCTCACCTCCATCCTCCTCCTCCTCCTGCTCCTCCTCATCCTCCACCTCCTCCTCCTCCTCCTCCTCCTCCTCCTCCTCCTCCTCCTCCTCCTCCTCCCCCTCCCCCTTCCCCACCTCTCCTCCTCCTCCTCCTCCTCCTCCTCCTCCTCTCCTCCTCCTCCTCCTCCTCCTCCTCCTCCTCCTCCCCTCCCCCACGTCCTCCTTTCTCCTCGTCCTCCTCCTCCTCCTCCTCCTCTCCTCCTCCTCCTCCTCCTCCTCCCCCTCCCCCTCCCCCTTCCCCACGACCTCCTCCTCCTCCTCCTCCACCTCCTCCCTCCTCCTCCTCCTCCTCCTCCTCCTCCTCCTCCCCCCTCCCCCCTCCCTCCTCCTCCTCCTCCTCCTCCTCGTCCTCCTCCTCGTCCTCCTCCTCCTCCTCCTCCTCCTCCTCCTCCTCCTCTATACGCAGCAAGAACAAGAACCCGATCCTCGACGACGCGGAGCGAGGGGCGGCCTCTTTTTCGCTCAAGCGGTATTAGGGGGCGAGCCTCTCCGTGGCCTCGCCCCGGGCGCACCGTGGAGGCAGTACCTCAAATGGGCTCGGAGGCCGCCCCACACCGGGGGCTGGAGCAGACTGGGCCGGAGCACGGCGCCGCATCGCCGGCTCGGGCGGCGCAGTGGCGACGTCGGGGGAGTGTCAGGTCGGGCATGTCCTCCACCAGGGGGAGCTCGGACGCAGAATGAACGTCAGGTTCAAGCACAGCCGAACAGAAATAATAGAAACATTGCCCCAACCTATGGGTTGACCATTGTTGGATATTCCTCCAGTAGGGGGACATGCCCGACGCAAGAATAGTCAAACTCGGGCCCAGGATCGCACCACATCGCCGACACGGCGCGATCCGCCGACTCCACCGCAGACGGCCACACGTACAACCCTCACTGCCCCTGCTGCCCATCGATCTGGTCAGGCAGGGCTCCACCGGCGGGGGCTTAGAACTTGGGACACGAGGGTACCGAAGCCCCCCTGGCGGAGCCCCGCACGTCCTCATCGACGGGCTTCTGGCGCCGGGTTCACGCGCGGCTGCCCGACACCTGCTCCAGCCCCGTTTGGGCTGCCCTGATGCAGTCCTATGCGTGGACCGAGTGCCCGAAGGGCCTGGGTCGCGGGCCCTCACTGCTTGAAACCGCTGCCTAGGGGCATGCACACCCTCCATCCGCCCCCCCCCCTCGGCGCGGGGGGTGCTGCACTGACGACGAGGAGCTGGAGAGCGCACCTGCGAGTTTCGCTGCGCATGCGAATTCTGGCGCCCGCGCTCTCCACACGGGCCCCCGCTCGAGTCCGAAGATCGCTGCGCTGTCTCTTTGCGCCCACTTTGATATTAGTCGCGCTGACGCCCGTGAACGGGCCCCCCTCGGTCACGCCACGATTCGCATCGGCGCCGCCTGGACATAAACTCTTCTTCTGGCCATCGCTCGGACGTCCATTCCCGGTGTTTTTTTCGGTTTCGTGCGTGGTTTTTTCGCCAAGTGATCAAGGATGCTCCTCGATGGTCCTCGCCGAAGGAAAATGCACACGTCCGAGCGATGCCAAGTCTTCGGCATTCCCAGACAGCGGGAAGGACGGCGGTGGCTCGCCGCAGGCGTCCCCGATAGTCGTCGCCAAGAGGGTGTATTTAGCGCTCGAGCGCCGAGCGCGTGCGTCAAGAGCGGCAAGGTTCGGCACTCGCCAGATGACGGCAACAGTTCCCCGCACCCCGCTCCTCCTAGTCGCTGTGGTGCTGTGCCCTGGTGAGGATAAGGAGAGAGGCCGAGGACGACGACGACGAGGGAGAAGCAGGGGGGGGCGGCATGAGGAGTCGGACGGCGACGCGAGGAGGGGGAGTGGGGGGAGAAGTCCAACGACGACGACGATGACCGATGACGACGATGGAGGAGTGGAAGGAGCAGAAGGGCAAGGGGGAAGGACGGGGGGCGAGCCGAAGCTGAAGCTGCTGAGAAACAGCGTCCGCGACCACGTCTCACGGCAGCCTCTCCAGCCCCCTCCACCACGGCAGCCCCCTCCACCCCAGACCCTCTTACGACGGGCACGTCTCCCCGCAGGAGAACTATCCAATGCGGGACCTAATTCTGCACCCTCGTCGGCGTCGTCGTCCTCCTCCCCGGACCGTCCCGCCGCTCCGCGTCATGCACCCCCCCTCCTGCCAGAAGCACTCCACGTCGTCGTCCGTCGGCGCCGCCGTCGCCGTCGCCCCCGGAGACCTCTCCAGGGGCGCCTTCACAGAGACATACTAATACTATATGTCCTCCTTGAAGGCGCGCGTCCGACCCGAACATCAAATATACCCATGTTGTAGCACTTCGTTTCCAGAACGGTGTGGCCAGAAAGCGCCCGCCATGACTCATATACTGTAAGATTTCTCGGTGCGCGCGTCGCCCCTGGGGGGAGGACGCACATCTGGTATTAGTAAACTCTGTTGGGGCGACGCCGATTCCGATTGCAGCCTCGAAGACGATCCAGGGTTCAGCCGCGGCGACGGGGGCGCACCCGGAGACCCAAAGAGGGCAACGTCCTGCGGAGCTCGATCCTCGAACCTCCATCTCTCGGGGAGACGTAAGACTCGTGCACCGGGGACTCGGGGTTGGCCTGACGGGGCCATCATGAAAATGACGAGGCCCAATCTGGAATTAAACGCCGAGCTCCCGCTGCAAACATCGCGCGAAAATCGGACCGTCAAAATCCAGGACGCGCTCGTCAAAAAACGTCGGCAAACCCGGAACTCGAGTCTTATGTGTCCCCGATCCTCCTGCTCCGGCCAACCGATGGTCCTCATTCGGTGGCAACTCATGGGAGCCTCCCGTACCATCTTGTTGGCTCTTGCGAGTCGACGCTAGTCGACGCTAGTCTGCGCTAAACAGGCGCTGAATCAGCGCTACCTCGTCGACTACCAGACGCTAATCGACGCTAGCGCACGCTATAGACCTAACTGCGAGAGTACACAATGCTCCAATTATTTTTACCGAATCATCCTATCGGGGAGACGTAAGACCCGGGCTCGGGGGCCAACCTGCAATTTGACGCGAGCTCCCGCTGCAAACATCCCAGGAAAGCTGGGCCGCCAAAGCCCAGAACAAGCCCGCCCAAAAGCGCCGGCGGACCCGAGTTCGTACTCGAGTCTTACGTTGCCCATGTCCTACAGTCGGACCTAGGACAGAAGAACGTCCTTCAAGAATATGAGACCCCCAGCTAGCCCAGACCGAAGAAAACTCGAGGGTACCCTCCCCCAGGGTGCACCAAACACCCAACAAGCACAAAGAACATCGGGGACCCCTCCCCGAACCGACCTCGACCTTATACCTCGGTCCGACTGTATGCTAGTCGACGCTACATCGACGCTAATCGACGCTACATCGACGCGCATCGACGCTGACCGACGCTAGATCGGCGCCATTTGATCGAATCCCAGACGTGAATGGACGCTAAACGCGCAGGGGCTAACCGTCCCGGCATCCCTGTTGACCTACCACGAATTGTTCTGAGAAGCCGAGCATGTTCTAACAACAAACGCGAAGTTCTTGGAACAGAAACCCGATGGCCCGATGTGTTAAAACCAGACAGTCCTTGCCAGACATATTCTAAGAACACACTTCGTGCGAACCTCACAGGGTTCTTAGAACATTCTTGGGTAGTCCTAAAATCAAGCCAGGACGCTTCGCCACTGCTCGACTGAAGAGGGTACACCAGGCTCCCATTATTTGCTGCTTCGGGGGCGCGCAAACACGGATTACCGATCCATGGATTTGGTGCGCACCTTCCCAACATGCGGCCGGTGCCGCCTCGCTCGGCGGCGGAACTCCGCGATCTCCCGTGGCCACGGGACCCGTCGCTCATCCACGCCCGCTCGATCCATGTTTGCGATCGCGTGACTGCCGAATCCTGCTCCTGCCAGCCGATGCTCCTCCTCCTCCTCCTCCTCCTCCTCCTCCTGCCACCTCCTCCTCCTCCTGCCTCCTGCCTCCTCCTCCTGCCTCCTGCTCCTCCTCCTACTGCCTCCTGCCTCCTCCTCCTCCTCCTCCTCCTCCTCCTCCTGCCTCCTCCTCCTCCTCCTCCTCCTCCCCCTCCTCCTCCCCTGCCTCCCTCCTCCTCCTGCCTCCTCCTCCTCCTCCCTCCCGCCTCCTGCCTCCTCCTCCTCCTCCTCCCCCTCCTCCTCCCCTGCTCCTGCCTCCTCCTCCTCCTCCTGCCTCCTCCTCCTCCCCCTGCCTCCTGCCTCCACCTCCTGCCTCCCTCGCAGGGTGGGCCCTGCCCCCCCCCACACCCCCCCCAAAAGGGGCCGCCCCCCGGCACGGTGCGCCCGTGCGCGCGGGGGTGAGGCCCGCGCGTGCCGCGCCTGGCCCCGCCGCTCTCGAGGGCGAGGGGCGGGCCCCCGAGCCAAGGAGTTATACCGTCGGGGCGTTGACCTAGGGAACCCTAAATAAGGAACGAGTAGAGGGGAACTGGAACACACAAATAAATACACACAAATAAACATATCTTCCATATTTTCCCATATTTTCTGGGTTTTTGTCTTCCCCACCACTTCCCATATTTTCCCATATTTTCTTAGGGACCGACGATTAATTGTGTCTGTGTGTGTTTTTCCCCTCCTGAACGAGGCCCATTTTTCTGTGAAATTAACCTTCGATTTCCTATCCAAAAAAACCGGAGGAAAGCCTGAGGCAGGCTGTGCAACACGTAAGGAACGCGGAGCCCCTCCCCAACGAAAAGGGTTCCTTCTTCAGGGCCCCGACTGTAGGTCGGGCGCGTCCTCCCACGGGCGGGGCTCTGGGCGAAAGGCAAGAAGAGTCAAAGAGGTGGTCAGCGATAGTCAAACGCAGCCCAACAGCTCATCCCCATGCTGCTTCGTAGCTCTTCCTGCGCTTTTTGTTGTTCCTCCTGTAGAGGGACGTGCCCGACCGAAACCTGGATGGGGGCGCGCAGGGACATACTAGTACGAGGCGTCGTCCTTGGAGGCGCGCGTCCGACCCGAACACACACACACACACACATATATATATATATGATTAGCAAGAAACGAACCCCTGACAATTTGGGAGAGGACCTAAGTTAGTAGGGCCAGGAGGATGAAGGATAGGGGGTCCGTTCTGCTAGTGGATCAGGCCAAACCGCCCAGACTCATGATCCCGAATACCCCGATGCGAGAACGGAGACCTGGTTGAGGCCACATCCCCATCGTGACATTAGATTTCGGGGTTCTTTTGTTCTCGGTGAAAATAAAACAACCATATTCTAGTGTACCATTTCACGAAGCATGAGACCAGAGGGCGCCCGCCGCGACGCATTTACCAGAAAACATCTCAGTGCGCGCGGCGCCCCTGCGGGGGCAGGCAACGCGCACACAGTATTAGCATGTTGGGGTGACGCCGATCGACGCTCTTCCTTTTCCGGGGCAGATTCAATCATGTGTCCCCCAAGACCAGACCCCCTCGCATCATGAAGAAATGGCGACCGGACATTGTTCGCAAGTTTCGGCCTCTGGGGTCCTCACCGACCGTCGGGACCGTCAGACAACGACTCGGGACGAAAAACCGATCCCAGGGAAATGGTCGAGACCCTTGGGGTTCGACGTGAAGGACGCAAACATGTGCAGTAGCGAGTGCTGTCGTCGTGGCTATCGCCTCCAGTGGAGCTCCCCGTGGGGCAACAAAACGCGTCAATGGTGTGCCGAAATGATGGGGCTGCCGCTTGCGAACATGGCCACTGGGGCCTTCGGTGGCCGGCCGTCTCGGAGGTCCCTGGGGACGTTTTGGGGATCTCGGGTAGCCTGTGGGGTCGTCGTGGGGCGTCGGGGAATCGACAAGGCGAGAACGCAAAGATCTGTCAGAAAGCCCTTGCAGATCGATACATGCTGCCTCTTGGGAGGCATCCTGGAGGCCTCTCTTGTGCGTCTCGGGGGCATCTTGGGCCGTCTGGAGGCCCTGGGCGCCACGGAGCGACCTTTTTGGAGCCACGAAAGGCGTGAACTGTGTGTATGTGTGCCGAAATGGGTGGGGCGGACGGATGCGGAAATTGCCAGGGGGGCCTTCGGTGGAGCTCCTGGTGGGGACAAGCATGTAAAAAGGGTATGCCGATGAGCGCGGGGACGCATGCGGGCTGCGCCGCTGGAACCTTCGGTGGAACGCCCGCTGGGGCCACGGACCGCGTGAGGAGTGTGCCGACATGGGCGGGGCTGCCGTTCGCGAGCGTGGCCACCGGGGCCTTCGGTGGAGCTCCCTATGGGGCCACGAAGCGCGTGACGGGTGCGCCGAAATTGCTTGGGCGGACGCATGCGGGGTGCGCCACTGGGACCTTCGGTGGAACTGTGGGGCCACGAAACGCGTAAATGGTGTGCCGAAGTAGGTGGGGCGGACGCATGTGGCCAGCGGCACGGGACCTTCCGTGGAGCTCCCTATGGAGCCTCGACGCGTGTGCGGGGTGTGCCGACATGGGTGCGGGACCGCTTGCGGGTTGCGCCACTGGGACCTTCGGTGGAACTCCATATGGGGCCGCGGAAAGCGCGTGAGAGGAGTGCCCAGAAAGGGAGCCTTGTGCTGAGCGCAGGACCAAGGAGGGGGAGCCGTAGAACCATGGAGGACAGAGAAGCAAGCCCGCGCGAGAGGACTGCCTCACAAAGAGCACTGCCTCATCGCAAAACGGGCCGCAAGGAAGGTGAGGACGCGGGGCGATGTCTCTATATGACGAAGACCCACGCCCACAGGAAGGTTGGGCCAAAGCTCATGGCGTCGGGGGTCTGCGGGGGTCCCTGCCGAACCCGTCGTCTGAGCACGGTCGGCCGCCGAGCGGACCCAGGAAGAGAACAGGGAGAAGGAAGGAGGGAGGGAAGGAGGAGGAGGAGCAGGAGGAGCAGGAGGAGGAGGAGGAGGAGGAGGAGGAGGCGGAAGAGGAGGAGGAGGAAGAAGAGCAGGAGGAGCAGCAGGGGCAGGAGGAGGAGCAGGAGGAGGAAGAGGAGGAGGAGGGGAGGAAGAGCAGGAGGAGGAGGAGCAGGAGGAGGAGAAGCAGGAGCAGGAGAAGGAGAGGAGGAGGAGCATGAGGAGGAGGAGGAGAAGGGGAGGAGGAGGAGGAGAGCAGGAAGAGAAGAGAAGGAGGAGCAGGAGGAGGAGGAGGAGGGAGCAGGAGCAGGAGGAGGAGCAGCAGGAAGAGGAAGAGGAGGAGGAGCAGGAGGAGCAGGAAGGGGAGGGAGGGAGGAGGGGGGGGGGGGGGGGGCGAACGCCCCCGGGCGGCGGGGCCAGCGCGGGCCTGGCGCGGGCAGACGCCTCCCTGGGGCGGCGGGTGGCACGCGCGCGCGGCGAGGGGCTGCGGCACGGTGCCGGCCTCCGGCCTGCCCGTCGCGGGAGCCGCCAGGGGGGGGGGCGAAGCGGGCCCCAACGAGTCCCGAAGCTGGATCGCCGTTTTCGGCCTCTCGGGGCCCTCCACGTTTTGTTTTCCCCTCCCATATATCCACGAGCCCCAGGGGCTGTCAGAAAACGGCTCGGGATGTATGGGAGAAGGAGAAACGCCGTGAAGAGAAACTTGTGGCGCTCCGCGCGGATTTCTTGGATCTGCGCGGGGCCCCCCTCCCTGCGCGCCAGGGGCGGCGCCAGAGGCGCCGTCGGGGGGTCCCTGCGCGGATCCGAGAAATCCGCAAGGAGCGCCAACAGTTTCTGTTTATGGCGATTTTTTTCTTCTTCGATCTTGAAGCCTCTTCGATGGGATCCGAGTAGATGGGGTCGGAGGATCGCGCCGCATCGGCGATGCATCGGCGACGTCGGCGTTGCATCAGCGACGCCGGCGTGGAGAAAGCCGAGATTCGCATCGAGCCGCACCGGCGATGCGGCGCGATCCTCCGACCCCATCTCTACTCTGACCCCATCTGTGAAGCCTAGGGGGAAGGCCCCGGGTCAAGGACCCGTTCCCCTCAGGTCCCGTTTCCCCCCTGCTAAGGGGGGGCGGCGTGCCAGGGGCACCGCGCGGGACGGCGAGGAGGTGGGCAACCTCTCACTCCTCGGCCTGCTCCGTCCGCCCCTGTGCTCCTCCTCCTCCTGTTCCTGGTCCGCCCTCCTCCCTCCTCCCTCCTCCGTTCTTGACTCTTCCTCCTCCTGCTCCTCCTCCTCCTCCTCCCTCCTCCTCCCTCCTCCTGCTCCTCCTGCTCCTCCTGCTCTCCTCCTCCCTCTCCTCCTCGAGCACGACTGGTGCTTCTCAGGATATTCCCACGGCATTCCTCCTCCTCCTACTCCTTTCACCGCCCGTTCCACGTCCCGAACCTGTGGCAAGGTCATCAGCTCGCCGTTGTCGTTGTCATCGTGGTCGTTTCGGGTCGGGCGAAAGGGGGGGATAGCAAAGGGGGGGTTTGAGAATCAGCTCACGTAGCTGATTTTCCCGGCGCCTCCCGGCGCCGGAGGCGGCTATGCATCGAGGAATGGGCCCCTCGGTGAGGCCGAAACCAGCTGCATGCAGCAAATTTCGTAACCCCCCCTTTCCCAATCCCCCCCTTTCGCCCGGCCCGATCGTTGTCATCGCCTTTCTCGGTCAGCGGCACCGGACGTAAGGCCCTCACAAGAATCCCTCCCTGCCGCAACCCCCGTCGTGTCGGTCGGGCGGGCCCCGGCGTGTCGCCTGAGACTGCATCACCATCTATGACCCAAGGCTGTGATTTTGCAACAGCTCTGAGGATGGAGGGGCACCGTCCTCAATATGGGGTTCTGGCCTGATCGCCGCCCAACTTCGTCATAACGAGCGGCAGCAATTTCAGGAATGGAGGGGGGGGGGTCAAGATTGAGCTCTCGCCTAGGCACTGCGCACAAGATTCGTACAAAGCTTGCAGCAACTTCAAGGATGGAAGCCGGCTCCATTGTAAAATTGGTGATGTCTCCTCAGCGCCGCGAATTCGCAATAGCGTCAAGGCAACAGGAACGGTGGCTTCCCAAACGGGGATCTCGCCTTGGCGCCGCGCGCATTCGTTTCACAAGCTAACATAAATAGCACTTTTGGGGGGTTGTCGTTTTTTACAGTTAGCATCTCGCCTTCATTCCGCTCGCATTCTTCCAAACACTTTGCGAACAACGACACAAGTGGAGGCCGGCTCGATTGTCAAATGCGGCTTCCGCTTAACATTTCCCGTACTCTATGGCCCCGCAGTTCCAAACTGTGCAGCACTTACACGGATGGAGGGAGGCTCCTATCCAAAGTGGAGCTCTCGCTTGAGACTTCTGCAAATACTATGTCCATAGCTTGATATAGTGCAGTCGACGGATGGAGGGAGTTCCTCCTCAAAACGGGGATACATCTGTACACTTCCTTCACCTGTAATATCCTACCCACTTGCACTTCTTCGAGCTGAAAGATGGGCGGCTGATCTGTTACATAACTGGGTCTTACCTGAGTAGCATGCCTGGGGCCTCTTCCCGCAGGAGAGAGAAGTACTTGGTAGGGACTCATGAAGGGGAACAGGAACAGGAGGGTGTAGTGCAGTACCGTTGATGCATCCAGGCTTCACTCGGATCCTCCCCCCTCCTCCTCCTCCTCCTCACTGCCCCCCGCCGCCGCTCCTCCTCGTTCTCCTCCCCCTCTCCTTTTTTCTCCCTCCCCTCCTCCCACTCCCCCTCTTCATCCTCCGCCTCGTTCCTCCCCCCCTCCCCCTGCCCCCGCTCTTCCTCTCCCGCCGCTGCACCCCCTGGGTGAAGGGGAACTGGAACACACAAACAAATACACACAAATAAAACTATCCCCCATATTTTCCCATATTTTCTGGGTTTTTGTCTTCCCCACCACTTCCCATATTTTTGGATATTTTCCTGGGAGTCGACGATTAATTGTGTCTGTGTGTTTCTTTCCCTCCTGACTGGGGACCTCTGACGCCGCCCCCCCAGAGAAGCCGGGCGAGGCGACGCCGGTGCGGGGCCGCGCTGAGAAAAGCCGCCGGCCCCCCTCCCTATAGGGGGCCCCCTCGTGGGCCTCTCCCCTGCTGGGCTTTGGGCAGCGCAGACGAGCGCGCTCCACGACTCGCAGAGGAGCTGCTCGCAAGCGGCCTGGGCGGGGGCGCTGCGTTCCACTGCGTGGGAGGAGGCGTGTGCTTCTGTCGGACGTTTGCGGGTGCAGTGGAGGCCCGACCACAAGAAGCCTCCCACAGTAAACCAGATCCTGAGACCCCAGGGCGTCAGTTGATTTTTGGCGTGGGGACGTCGCGCTTTCCATCGCAAAACCGTCGACCCCCCCCCAAAAAAAAAGCCAGGGCACCCTGGAGGCAAGCAGGGTGATTCTTGGCATGGGCCTCCACTGTAGGCGCCCTGCCAGCAGTGGCACGCGCTCGGTGAGATGGAAGAAGCCCCCCTGCAGCCCCTCTCCTCTGAGGCCTCGGGCAGAAGAGGAAATGCACCTCCGCTGCGCAGACGTGGGCTTCCAGATGTCTGCGCGGACCCCCTGGGCCGCCGGCGCCGACCCTCCCGGCGAAGAGGACGAGGAGGAGGAGGAGGAGGAAGAGGAACAGGATGATGATGATGAGGAGGAGGAAGAGGAGGAGGAAGATGATGAGGAGGAGGAAGAGGGGGAGGAAGGGAGAAGGAGGAGGAGGACGAGGAGGAGGGGGCCCCGCGCTGGACGAGGGCATGCGGCCGGGAAGGTGGGGGGCGGCAGTGCTCCCCGGCAGTGACTCGCCTCACGGCTGCGGGCAGCACTCCCGGCGCCCAGCCCCCTCCCCGGGCAATGACGGATACAACACCGAGTGTCTCTGAGATGGGGCGGCTGGTATCTCGACACGACAGTGGAGCCATGGTGTCTCGACACGACAGTGGAGCCAGTGGATGCCTCGTCGCACCGCTCACGACAGTGGAACCATGGTGTCTCTGAGATGGGGCGGCTCTAGAGGATGTCTCGGGCGCCGCCGCGACCGTGCCAGAGCTCTCCAGAGCGCTCTGCACCGACCTGTCGCTGAGCTTGCCCCGCCCGACGCATCCACACCCATCTTCCTCTTCCTCGTGTGTGTGGCGGGGGCGGCGGCTCGGTGCCGAAGGCCGACGACTCGCAGCAGCAGCAGAGTAGTCCATACACTTTACGCTAACGCTACATTGAAATGCCTCCAGGCGTGGAATGAAAAGATTCAAAGGCGGAGCCATCAGAAAATCAGAGACAGGACACCTCCGTCGATTCAGGCTGCTGGACTGTCCGGATGTCTCTGTGTGATTGTTTATGTGTATGTGTGAGTACGTGTGAGTATGTGTGAGTATGTGTGCTTATGCGTATGGGTGTGTATGGCGGGGAGGGCGCGTGTGTTATCCCTGGCTTCCGAGTGGGCTGGCCGCGCGCGCGCTTTCACCTCCGCTTTCCAACCGTCTGCGCCTCGCCTCTGTGCGCGCGGCTGCAACGCCCCACAGTCTGTGTGTTTGTGTGCGCGTGCGCGCTTGTGTGTGTGTGTGTGTGTGATCGTGAGCGTGAGCATGTGCGTGTGTGCGTGTGTGTGTGCGTGTGCGTGTGTGTGTGTGTGCTGCGTGTGTGTGTGTGTGTGTGTGTGTGTTTGCTGCGTGTGTATGTGTGTGTGTGTGTGCTGCGTGTGTGTGTGTGCTGCGCGTGTGTGTGTGTGTGTGTGCGTGTGTGTCTGCTGCGTGTGTCTGTGTGTGCTGCGTGTGTGTGTGTGTGTGTGTGTGTGTGTGTGTGTGTGTGTGCGTGTGTGTGTGTGTGCTGCGTGTGTGTGTGTGTGTGTGTGTGTATGTGTGTGTGTGCTGCGTGCTGCGTGTGTGTGTGTGTGTGTGTGTGTGTGCGTGTGTGTGCGTGCGTGCGTGCGTGCGTGTGTGTGCTGCGTGCTGCGTGTGTGTTCGTGTGTATGCTCTCGTGCTTGCCCCGCGCCTCCTCACGCCGCTCATGACCGACTCCGCCGCGCCCCCTGGCATACCCCGGACCCCTCCGGGACGCTCGGACAACCCCCCCCCCCCGCCAGGCATTCCGGAGCCCTCGACCCGCGGCGCGCCGAAGGGAGAATCAAGGGCTCCCAACTTCGCGCTTCGCGCTCCGCGAAGCGCGAAGCGCGAATAACTTCGCGCCCTCGCGCCGCCTCCCCAAAGGGAGAAGAGGAGGACGAGGAGGAGGGGGAGAAGGAACGAGGATCGCGAAGCGCGAAGCGCGAATAACTTCGCGCCCTCGTGGGAGCCCTCGAGAATGGGGCTGGGGCGAGGAGGCCGGCCTCGCCGAGGGATGGTGCGCGGGCTGCAGACTTCGACTCCGTGTGCCCTCGACTTACCAGCCTGGATCATATCGCTATCCCTAACTATGCTGGGCACCTCCTCATCACGATGCCAATCTTAGGGCTTCCCTCATTTTCTGAAAGCGAATCCCTAAGATTGTCATCGCCTTTTTTGGCGTGTCAATCTTAGGGATAGGGACATGTTCGAGGCTGGTAGATCGACGGCGACGCCGTCGGCTCGAAGGTCTGGGATGGCGCTTCTAGCTGTCTCGCGGCAGCGGGCGTTGCCGGGCCCGGCCGCACCCCCCAACCTCCCCGGGACACCCCACGATTTGCGCTGACCTCCGAGCTGCGTGTTGCCTCATCCTGGGGATTCCAAGCCGGCGCCGCCGCGAGGCGCGACGTTGCTGGCCCCAGCGCCCGTAGTCGCCGAGGAATGCGGAGCGCGAGTGGCCAGGAGGGGACCCCAGCAGCAGTGGACCTTGGGAGGGAGCGGCGAGAGGGTGGGCAACACCCTCGGCACAGTTCAGAGATTCGCCAGCTTCTGCTAAATGGGGCCAAGGGGAACACACGTAAATACATACAGATCACAGCATTCCCTGCATCTTCACATATCTTACGGGTTTTCGTCTGCCCCCCAAACTTCCCATATGTTCCTGGGATTCGACAATTCATTGTGTCTGTGTGTCTTGCCCCCTCCTGATCTTGCGAAGGGATCGAGGCTTATGTTGTTACCATCGTACTTGAGGACCACATCCGAGACATTATCTCGAGCACCCAGAAGAGTGTCGAAACCGTGTCGAACGCGCATCGCTTCCCAGGAGAAGACACGTGAAAACCCTAAGTTTCGGTACTTTCCTGGGGCTCGAAAGTCTTTCTGGCGGTCAAAAGGTAAAGCAGGCTGGAGCATCATACGCCGAGGCACATCTACTTGCGTGGAGGGAGAGACGGCGTGGCGAGGCCCAAAGGAAAGCTGGACTGCACGCACGCCGGGACTCTCTTTCTCACCATTTCGGCCCAGCGCTCCCCTTAGGACGGGCATGTCCCCCTACAGGCGGATTTTGGACGAAGAATAAAACATAGTCGAAACATATTCAGAAATTGTCAACACATGCTCCAAAAATCGCCCCCAGAGTATTTTGTTTGACTAATTTTGAATATTCCTCCTGTAGAGGGACAGGCCCAACTTAACTGGGGCGTTGGCAGAACTGGGTTTAGTGGGACCTGGTTTAGTGATGTGTACTGGGGGGCGCCCCCCCCGCCCCTTTCCACTGACCAGAACTGCCGTCACCCGAAAAAACACCAGCTATGGCAGACCTGGTTTAGCGATTCTGGCCAATTCAAGGGCTCCAGGGCCCTACCACTAACCGGGTCCCCTTACCCGGGGTCCTGCCTATACCGAAGTCGGGCCTGTTTCCCTACAGGCGTATCTTGGACGACAAATAAAACAAATCCCCCCCAGAAAATAAATTCAAAAATGGTAGAAAATAATAGGAAAACCGTCCCTATTTTAACATATATATGTGTATATAAACTATTTTTGAATCTTCCTCCTGTAGAGGGACATGCCCGACTTACGGCTTCACCGATTAACGCTCCTCGAAGCGGAGGGGGAAAAGGGTGGGGCGGGCGGGGGAAGGTCGCCGGGCGCGTCTCACTACTCGCAAAGTGCCGACTCGCAAGCTTTCGAAATGCACAGGTCCTCCTCTACGTTCTATAACGTAACTCCCCCGCGACGCCCTCTCGCGAAACCGAAGACCACCAATTCGCTCGTCGACGCGTCAGGGTAGGGGGATCATCAGCCTCCGAGTCTATGTTGACTACCTACCAGACCACCCCAACCCAACCCGAAGACCCGAATTTCGGGTTGGGGGGGGTAAGGGTTCCACGTGTGTTTTTTCTATGTTTCCCGACCCCCCCCCCACTGGAAATCGAGGGTAATTCTGAGCCTTCGGGTTGGGTTGGGGTGGTTTGGTGGGTGGTGATATGTTATATAACGGAAGCCCCCCGCGACGCCCTCTCGCGAACCGAAGACGGCCAATTCGCCCATCGACGCGTAAGGGTGGGAGGAGCATCAGCCTCCGAGATGAACGCTCCTCGAAGAGGCGGCGGAGGGGGGCGGGGCGGGCGGGGGAAGGTAAAGGGAAATTAGGACACACAAATAAATACACACAAATAAACATTATCCCAATATTTTCCCATATTTTCTGGGTTTTTGTCTTCCCCCCCAATTCCCATATTTTCCCATATTTTCCTGGGAATCGAGGATTAATTGTGTCTGTGTTTTTTTCCCTCCTGAGAAGGGGGGGGGGGCGGGCGGGGGACCGAGGCCGGCGGCTCCCACGACGCGCCCTCCCCGCACGAGGCGGGAAGGCCCCCACGCAGGCAGCCCCCGCGCGGGCTCCCCGGGAGACCACCCCGCTCGCCCCAGGTCGGGCGATGTCCTCCTGCAGGGAGACTCTGGAAGAACAGAAAAAACACAGAACAGATTCCCCCCGCAGCAAAAAAACAAAAAAACATAGTCAACAAAAATCGTCCCCGATCCATGTTTTACTATGTTTGCCTATTCCTCCTGTAGAGGGGCGCGCCCGGCATCACGCTCGCCCATACCTCGGGGGTCCCAAGGGCGGCGACAGACCGCGCGGCGACCTCGACACTTCCAGAGACTTCGCCGCGCGGTCGGTCACCGCATGCCTCTGGACCTCGGGGGCCCCGGGCCGCCCGAGACGTCCACGGGGGACGACCCAGGTCAAGACAGCCGTGCGCTCTTACCCGGTCGGTGTTGTCACCGCGCCGCTTCTTGGGTGCGCTCGCCAACGAGGGGCCATCCGCTGGGGGATGATGACTCGTGCGCCCCTCGCGCACCTCGTGGGCCTGAGGTGGCAGCGTAGGGCCCCTTGATAGCACGCGCGTTCCACCACTCGCGAAGTAACTTCTCGCAACATGGCCCAGATCCGCCTCTGGCGATTTGCGATGCACTGCATGGAAGCAGAGACGTGTCTTTCGGACGTTTGCGAGCAGGCACTTTGCGAGAGTCGTGGAACGCGCTCAGTGACTTTGAGGGCACGTTCCTGCAACTCTCGATCGCCCCCCACAGTTCTGGCCCCCCGCTGTCGCCCGCCCGAACTTTTGGGACTTCCGGCACATCCTCCCTGAACCGGCGCCCAGGCTCTTCCCGTGTCCATGGTGGGCGTTTTCTTATTCGTCGTTTCGACATTGAGCGAAGAAGGGGGGAAGGGGTGGGTCTGGCTCTGGACCTCTGCTTAGCGCGACTGTTTGCGACAGTGCGTCCTATTAGCCTATGAGCGGGGACTCCACCTGCTCGAAACAGGCGCCAAAAACAGCCAAAATCTACTCCAAGGGGGGGGAGGGGGGGGGGTGCGAGGGCCCGCGCCGACCGGCAAAACAATGAATAAAAAACGATCACAAAGACCTCCCGTGGTGATTTTTGTTTCCATGACTCGAGGGGGGTCTGGGTCATCTATAGGCCTGCCACATGGGGTCCGAGTGGATGGGGTCGGAGGATCGCGCCACATCGTCGATGCATCGACGATGCGGCGGGGGGGAGGGGGGGGGGTACGAGGGCCCGCGCCGATCGGCGAAACGACAAAAAAACGAAACGATCACATGCATCGGCCATCTGTTCGAGCTGCGCCCCGGCCGCAGCCACCTCCTCGGGGACCCACTCCCACCGGGAGGCCCAGGGCACGGAGCGTGCAGGTTGTGCTCCGGGCGGCGCACGTGATGCACGAGCGCCAGGGTGCTCATGTGCTCTGCGGGCTGCACTCGACTGGGCGACCACGTGTGAACGACGAGGAGACAGGGGCCTTACGCTAGATGCCACAGCGACCTTACAGGGTGGCTTACGCGGGCCGCCGGCGCGGGACGCCATGTTGGAGACGGGGATGTGTACGCGCGACCTGACGCGAGCTGCTTACGCGCGAATGTCGGCGCAGCCGAACCCGTTTCTTGGCTTGGCGGCGCGCACAGAGGGGCAGGAGGACCCCTATCCTTGGGTCGGGCCTGTCCCCCTACAGAGGGATTTTGGGCGAAAAATGAGAGATGATCAAAGATACTCCGAAATAGCAAAAGAATGCTCCAAAAATCGTCCTCCGACTATCTATTGACTATCTTTGAATACTCCTCCTGTCTGTAGAGGGACAGGCCCGACTCTTCACCTTCCCCCCCTCTGTGCGGTGGCCGCCTGGAGCCGCTCCTACGAGCCCCGCCCCTGCGGGCCGTGCCTCCAGAACACTGGCCGGGGTTTTCGCAGGTCGAGGCCCGCGGCCCGACGAGCCCCGGCGTGGGGGTCCGAAATGCTCCCGCGCCGGACTCGGCGGCTCGCGTTCGCATGTGAATGTATCTTTTAGGAGGAGCGAGGAGGGGGGAGGAGGAGGAGGGCGAGGGCAGAAATTCCCTCAGTCTCCTCAGTCCTTTCCTCCTCTCCTCCTCTTCTCTCCTCCTCCTCCTCCCCTCTCCTCCTCTCCTCGCCCTCCTCCTCCTCCTCCTCCTCATCCGGTGGACAAACCTCCCTTCAATAAACCACTCTTTAGGGAAAACGGCCTGGGGCCGAAACCGACCGACCCGGGACCCGCAAAGATGACGGCCGAACATGCAGGTGCGGGGCGCAGGGCACAGACTTCCACCGCATCTGGGAGAACTGCTACCAAAGCGATCACAAAGACTACAGAGCCACGGACCACCTGCTGGAGCGGGCCAAAGAAGGAGCAGCAGTACTTCCAGCACTATGGCTCAGGGCATACCGCCCACCAGCTGGACCACGCCCGCGGCATGCTCGACAGAGGACACGCTACAACTCCCTCTTCCAAAAGAAGAAGCAGACAATATCAAGTTGCACGGCAGCGAAGATCAACCAGTCTGCATTTGCGGTGGCGGCAGCAGTGGAGCCCAGGCGGACGACAGACGGTACAGAAGATACGGTTGGGGATGGGCAGCCATCAACGAGCGCAGAAATGCCATTGAGGAAGAGCGCAGTGGGCCGCTGCCAGCAGCAAGACAGACCAACAACCGCGCGGAGATGTACTCGATGATCGACGCCCTGGCACACTCCACGGGGGACATCACGTTCTGGACAGACTCGGATGTGTTGTGCAGAGGATGGCGCAAGCAAAGGTACCAGAGCAAGGCCTACATCGGGACGAACAGCGACCTGTGGAAGAAGCTGGGGCAAGCCATCGGGTACAGAGGAGAAGCACACATCAAAGCCAAACACATCGAGAGCCACTTGGATTGGGAAGAGGCGCAGATGAAGCAGTACCCAAGGTCAGCTTGGGAAGGCAACACAAGGGCGGACACACTGGCGGGCGAGGCAGCGGAACAGCACAGCATCCCCAATAACGAGCAGGAATGCTACAACTGGGCCAACGCGATCGGCTTCCTGATCCGCAAACGTATATGCCGACCTACAGCACAAGCCATCGAGAGAGACCCCTCCATGACGATGGATGAGAAGCAGCTTCGGCGAGAACAAACTGCAAAAGAAAAAGAAGAAATGCAAACCAAAGAGGACATCGAGAAGCTGCTAGAGGGTACCACGCACAATATTGACATAACCAACGGCAAATGGTCGTGCTGCAAGTGCGTTGAGTCGTGTGTAGAATACGGACCCAACAAAAGAGGTACTCAAAGAATGGCTGAAGAACAAGTGCATAGACGCAACAGAAGGAACGAGGTTCAAAAGGCACCAGATCATGGCAAGGGCGGCAGCTACACATCCGTCCCACGACATGCGACATGCAACGAGAGCGAGGAGATGGCTCTGCTGGTATTGCGCAGCATGTGTTCGGGCCCGAGGCGAACACCACTCAAAGAATAAGCCACAAGCTGCAGGGACCATGCGAAAGGAAAGCATCGAAAGGGATGGAGCACAAGCTGAAGGCCTACCAGAACCAAGTGGAGCGACATTGATAGGAATATGTTCAGGGGGCCCTCCGCCCCGCCTACTGGGAACCAGTAGGATAACTGGAGGGTTCGTCGCCACGTGCTGGACAGATCCCCTTGGGTGTCTAGGCACTGGTCACCTCAGCCAAGGCAGACGGTACCCGGCCCTTGGGTGACATTTCGTCGCAGTTTTGCTGAAAGACTCGCAGAAGTTTGGAGTAGATCGCAAAAGGACGAGGTTCAGGAAAGGCTGAAGACAAGAAAGAGAAGGGCGAGGGGCCAGAAGGGGCCGCCTCGTCGCAAAGACAAAGAGAAAAGATCAGGGTGCCAAAGGCAGCCCTGATGCAAAGACAAAGAAGAGAAGGTCGGGGGCCAACAGGGGGGCTGCCCGACGCAAAGACAAAGAAGAGAAGGCCTGGGGCCCAAAGGGGGCTGCCAGGCACACAGAAGAAGAGAAGGTCTGGGGGCCCAAAGGGGGCCGCCCAGGCGCAAAGAGAGGTCTGGGGGCCCAAAGGGGGCCGCCCAGGCGCAAAGAGAGAAGGTCTGGGGGCCCACAAGGGGCCGCCCCGACGCACAACTCGGCCGCGGGCGCGCGGCGCGCCCGCCGCGGGACTGCGCGGCGGGCGGACGGGACAGCGTCCCGACCGAACTCCTCCTCCTCCTCCTCCTCCTCCTCCTCCTCCTCCTCCTCCTCCTCTCCTCTTCCTCCTCTTCCTCCTCCTCCTCTTCCTCATCATCGTCCTGATGCTCCTCCTCCTCGTCCTCCTTCTCCTCCTCGTCCTCCTCCTCCTCTTGTTCGTTGGCTTCTTACTATTATTCCTCTTCTGCTTCTACTTCTCACTATTCCTCTTCTTCTTATCTTTATTATTATTCTTCTCCTCCTCCCCCCTCCCCCCCCTCCTCTCCTCTCCTCCCCTCCTCCTCCTCCTCCTCCTCCCTCCTCCTCCTCCTCCTCCTCCTCCTCCTCCTCCTCCTCCTCTCCTCCTCCTCCTCCTTCTCCTTTCCTTCTCCCTTTCCTTCTCCTCCTCCTCCTCATCCTCCTCCTCCCTGCTTCACTGCGCCCTTCTCCTCACCCCGCTTTGTTACTGTGTCGGAGGAGGGACGCGCCCCAGGCAGGTGGCGGCTCGGGGCCGCGGGATAGGTCCGCTCGCCAGGCATCGGCCGAGACGGGCCTCGCGTGGATCCGCCGCCCCCCTTGCAGCGGGGCTGCCTCGTCCCGAAAGCGGCCATCGGAGACGAGGCCGGGTAAGTAAGAAGCTGGGCGACTCCTCCTCCTCCTCCTCCTCGTCTTCTTCCTCCTCCTCGTCCTCCTCCTCTTCCTCCTCCTCCTCCTCCTCCTCCTCCACGTCGTCCTCGTCCTCCTTCTTCTCCTCCTCCTCCTCCTCCTCCGTTTCCTCCTCCTCCTCCTCCTGCTTCTCCTCCTCCTCCTCTTCCATTTTCTCCTCTTCGTCCTCGTCCCCGTCCCCGTCCTCGTCCTCGTCCTCGTCCTCGTTCTCCTCCTCCTCCTTCTCCTCCTCCTCCTCCTCCTCCCTCGACTGCGCATCGGCAGAGAAGATGCCGTGCAGATGTGCACTGGCAAAATGGTGAGAAGCATCGATCGTCGAACACCCGATGCTCCGAAACTGTGTCGGCACCCCCGAGGAGGGCATCGCCCGTGCACGCGGCGGCACTCGCGAGCCCGCTGGCGCGGGTGCCAGTGAGAATCCGTTTCTTGTCGTCTTCGTCGTGATCGTCCTCGTCGTCCTCCTCCCGCAGCTCACTGAATCTTCTCTCTTCGCTCTTCACTGTCATTCCTCCTTCACTCCTCCCTCTCCACCATGTGTCTCTGCATCCCTCTCCTCGTCACATTCTCGTCCTCTGCATACCACCATCATCCAAGCATCCCCTCCTCAACCCATGAATCCTTCCTCTCCCTTGTCCTACTCCTCCCGCGGTAGGACCAGGCAATTGGGGGCCGCAAGGCGACATGGATAATAGTATCGGCCAACCAACTCGCGGTGCAATCGCGAAATATGTTGATCGAGGTAGTGGCCGGACATGCCTCGCCGCCTTCACTGGCTGCAGATGGGGTGAGACGGGAGAGCCTCCTGCGCGGCCGCCACGAAAGGCAGCACGAGAAGAAGACCACCAAAGACCTCCCTCTGTCCTCCCCCGCTGTCGTCGTCCGCTTCCTTGCCCCTTCCCCTCCTATGGCCCCCCTCCGCCTGTCTCTCTCTCTCTCTCTCTATCTGTCGCCGTTGCATTCCTCCCCCATCCCACTCCTCCCTTCCCCCGCCTTCCTCACTGATTCCTCCCTTCTCGCTGCACCACGCGGCCGTCGTGCCTCCTCCACCCCCGTCGTCGTCGTCGTTTTAATCATCGTCGTCGTCGTCGCCGTCGTCCTCGTGGTCGTCGTCGTCGTCTTCCTCGCCGCAAGCGCCGTCGCCGTCGACGTCCTCGTCGCCGTCGCCGACAGCGTCACCATCGCCGTCGTTCTCGTTGTCGTCCTCGCAGCCGCCGCCGTCGCCGTCGTCGCCGTCGTCGTCGCCGTCGCCGTCGCCGTCGCCGTCGCCGTCGCCGTCTCCGTCGTCGTCGTCGCCGTCGCCGCCGACGTCTCCGTTGGCGTCGCTGGTGTCGTCGTCGTCGTCGTCGTCCTCGCCGCCACCGCCGTCGTCGTCGTCGTCGTCGTCGTCGTCGTCCTCGTCGTCGTCCTGGTCGTCGTCGCCGTCGCCGCCGCCGTCGCCGTCACCGTCGCAGTCGGCGTCGCTGTCGGCGTCGCCGTCGCCGTCGCGGTTGTTGCCGTCGCCGTCGCCGTCGCCGTCGTCGCCGTCGTCGTCGTCGTCGCCGTCGCCGTAGCCGTCGTCGTCGTCGTCGTCGCCGTCGTCGCTGTCGTCGTCGTCGTCGTCGTCGTCGTCGGCGTCGTCGTCGTCGTCGTCCCGTTTCTCGTGGACCCCGCCGCGAGGCACATCCCAGGGGCCGAACCCGCGTCAACGGGGCATCTCAGGAAACTCCCAGAAGTTTCTCTGCTGGAGCGCGCGGTGCAACTCGAGGGTAGCTGCCGTGCTGTAGTACGTCTCCAGCGCCCTGTGGCGCAGCATGGGGGGAGAGAGGGAGGGGATGCAGATGAAGATCGGGAGGACGAGGAGAAAGGACGAGTTGGAGAAGAGCCTCCTCCTCGTCCTCCTCCCCCCTCCTCCTCCTCCTCCCTCTCCTCCTCCTCTCCCCTCCTCCCCTCCCCCTCCCCCTCCCTCCCCCCTCCCCCCCCCTCCCCCCCCTCCCCTCCCCTCCTCCCCCTCCCCCTCCCCCCCCACCCCTCCCCCTCCCCCTCCCCCCCCCCCTCCCCTTCCCCCTCCTCCTCCTCCTCCTCCTCCTCCTCTCCTCCTCCTCCTCCTCCTCCTCCTCCTCCTCCTCCTCCTATCGGTGCACGGCGGGAGTACGGCAACAAGGTCCAGGAGCTCGGCAAAGGGCTCGGGCGAGGTCCCCCCCCCCCACACGGGCACGTCGCAGTGGCGCTGATCGAGGCACTCGTGCAGCAACTGACGCAGGAGGGCACTCTCAACGAGCCAGCGGCGTCCGCCAAGGGCACACTGGAGGAGTTCACGGGGCAGATCGCGGAGTCGCGGGGCCCGCTCTTCATGGTGGAGGCCTTCCAAATGTGCAGGGTGCGGGAGATCTACAAGAGGGGGGGAGACACGGACGACAGCGGCCGCTTGGGCAAGGTGCAACACTCGATCAACTCGCCCCCTGCCTGAGGTCGGCGATGCACGGCAGAGCCGAGATCAGCGACGAGCAGTGCGCGAAGATAGCAGGGTTGAAGGCAGACCTCTTCAAGGCAGCGGTTGGCCTAGCGATCGCCCACCTCGGCGGGACGAGGGGTCTGTAGGGGAACGAACAATGACATGAACATAAAAACTCGGAGGTCCGCGCGGATTTCTCGGATCGGCGCTGGAACTCCCTCCCTGGCGCGCAGAGCGCGCCACACAACGCGGGCGCGGAGGCAAGACACACTCGCAAGAAATCCAACCCTGAAAACCCGCGCGCGGGGTGCACCCGAGGGGAAGCCTGGAGCACCCTGAACGCAGCAGCTTCTTCAACGGCTGCGGGAAGTCACCGCGCAGCGCGCGAAGCGAAGAAACCCAGGATACCCTGACGAAAAGCTTATGGCTTCTTGATGCGCGCCCCCAGTGTATGTTTAAGTCATTGTTCGCTCCCCTACGAGCGCACGGTGGAGGCTCAGCTCAGCCGTCGCTGCCGCCAGAAGACAGGGTGCCCCGTGCCGTCGAGCACGCCAGCCTCTTGCAACGAGGCGGGGCTCCAACCTCTCCGCCCTGGCGGCCTTCGGCATCGCCAGTCCCGAGAGGAAACCACTGCTCACGGTGGGGGCATTTGGTAAGGAACCCTTGGATAAGGAATCCAGGCTATGGAAGCCAGCGGAACACCAACTGATGTTTGGCCATGGGCATTATCGCCACCCTCATCAGACAAGGGCTCCCAACTTCGCGCTTCGCGCTCCGCGAAGCGCGAATAACTTCGCGCTCTCGCGCCGCCCCCCCAAAGGGAGAAAAGGAGGACGAGGAGGAGGGGGAGAAGGAACGAGGATCGCGAAGCGCGAATAACTTCGCGCCCTCGCGGGAGCCCTTGCGACTCATCAGAGAAGGAATCCTCCAGGGTCCGAAGCCTCCTGTGCACATTCCTTAACGCACGCCCCCACCGCACCAACTGAGCATGGATCCAGTGCGCCTACCTCGACTGTGTAGTCAAGCGGATACCCCTGGGGTTTGTATGACACAACTACTACGTATGAACCGCTACTGCAGACCAGGGCGCGCTACCGACTACTATACCACGGGCATGCGACGGGGGAAGGGGACCACCTCCCATCAGTGAGCTCCCCTCTCCCCCTCCTGCACAACGGACCCAGTCTTCCCTACAACTCCGCCCGCCACCTTTCCTATTGCCCCCCGCGCAGACCAGCATATTGAGCGCAAGCGCGTTTACACACAACAAGCGGTCACAGAGCACACGACATCTACAGCGGTACATCAGCAAAATTACACACCGAAGGCACGAACAAAGAACACTGCAATTCACAGCGTGCAATACGCAAGTCTACCTCTACGTCGTGTGATTCTTACTGTGCCCGAACTATAGTCCCCTCCCTTACCCATCCACTACTGAGGCAACCACGGCCAGGGAGAAGAGATCCGAGACTTATCCCACCAAAGATACGACCGCTGAAGCAACGACTCAACTACACCGTCAGGCCCCATGCCTAGCCGTTTCCTCAGCGCAGGAGTGCTCGACGTAGCGACCTGACCTCTCAGGAAGGATTCGGACGCAGAGAGTGGCGCTACCACGAGCAGTGGACCAATCATGGCGGGATCGTCGACGACAGGCGAAGAGCTGGCGCAGATCGCGATGCAGAGCTTCGCGAACGTGACGGAGGTGCAGGCTGCCAAGCTCTGCGAGGTCCTTCAGGCGATGCAGCTCCAGAAGCTGAAGGTCACCCAGGCCATCGCGCACACGACGCACAAATCTTTGAGCCCTCTTAGTGCCGAGGTGCAGCGGACCGCTAAGGTCATGACCCTGCAGTGCCACGACGCGCGCATGACATGGTCACGACGGAGCTGCAGAAGATCAAAGGCCTCCTCTGCCAGTGCGGCGCGTCAATTCTGCAGCCTGCCCATGACGCAAGGGTAGACGGGAGGGGAGTTGGTTGCCTCACTACCTCGAGCTCCCGACCAGGGACTGTGGGACTGCGCTCGCGCATCCGCAGTCACTGGCAGGTGGCAACGGCCCGTCGCTCATCCTGCGGTGGAATGCGATTGGGGAGGAGGGGGGATGGAGGGTCCTCAGCGGCGACCGTGCGCTGCTTCATCACGGCAGCGGTCGCCTCCTGCAGCACGCCGCGCGTCCCGCGCTTACGCTGCTGACGGGGCAGCGCTGCCCTCGGGACTGACTCGGGGAGCGTTCGCCCCAGACAGCCACTTGGCGAAGGGCGCAGGAGGAGGAGGAGGAGGAGGAGGAGGAGGAGGAGGAGGAGAGGAGGAGGAGGAGGAGGAGAAGGGGGAGGAGGAGGAGGAGGAGGAGGAGGAGAGGAGGAGGAGGAGGAGGAGGAGGGAGGAGGCGGAGGAGGAGGAGGCGAATCCCCCCTCGCCCGGCTGGTGGGCCTTCGCAGGGCCGCAGCGCTGCCCTCGGGACTGACTCGGCGAAGAGACCCTATGGGGCCCGCATCCATATCTCCCTATGGGGTCCCAGGGCTTGGGCGCAGGCTCAGGCCAAGACCCCCAACGGCCTTGTCCTTGCCCTTGCCCTTGTCCTTGTCCTTGTGAGTGTCCTTGTCCTCCTCCTCCTCCTCCTCGTCGTCCTCCTCGTCGTCCTCCTCCCTCCTCCTCCTCCTCCTCCTCCCCTTCCCCTCCCTCCTCCGCCTCCTCCTCCTCCTCCTCCTCGTCCTCCTCCTCCTCCTGTCCTCCTCCTGTCCTCCTCCTTGTCCTCCTCCAAATCCTCCTCGTCGTCCTCCTCGTCGTCCTCCTCCTCCTCTCCTCCCTCCTCCTCCTCCTCCTCCCCCTTCCCCCTCCCCTCCGCCTCCTCCTCCGCCTCCTCCTCGTCCTCCTCCTCCTTGTCCTCCTCCTTTGTCCTCCTCCTTGTCCTCCTCCTCCTCCTCCTCCTCCTCCTCCCCCTCCTTCCTCCTCCTCTCCTCCTGTCCTCCTCCTTGTCCTCCTCCTTGTCCTCGTCCTTCCTCCTCCTCCTCCTCCTCCTCCTCCTCCTCCTCCTATTCATGTTTTTCTCCTCTCCTCCTCCCCCTCCTCCTCCTCCTCCTCCTCCTCCTCCTCCTCCTCCTCCTGTCCTCCTTGTCCTCCTTGTCCTCCTCCTTGTCCTCCTCCTTGTCCTCCTAGCCGTTCTGGCTCAGGTGTTCTGAGCTTGGTCGTGCGAACTTCAGAACGGCGCTGCGCGACCGGGCCAGTTTCGGCTACAGTCAGCAGAAAGCATGCCAGAAGATGCTCCCGGCACGCAGACCGCCGGACCATGGTCCCATCGCCAGCCCCCCAAGAAGCCTTTCACGGGGGGTTGGCGTTGCGGAGTTTGTGGATGTGCAAAGAATCGTGCACACTGGCAGTGCTGCAAACACTGCAGGTCCCATTGGTCAGGGATCCCGACGTCCGATTGGGAGAAGTGCTCTACCTGGCCTCCGCCTCGTGGTGGTGGTGCTGGTGGTCTGCCTCTTCTTCCTGGGCTTCAACCTGGCGGTGGTGCTCGTGGAGGCGGCGCCCTCCCTCAGGAGCCCCACGGATTCTCCCTCGAGGGCCTGGGCGTCAGCGAGCTCGACTCGATGGCGGGCGTCGCCTCGAAGCAGGGCAACGAGCAGCTCGCCAAGTGGTACTCGCGCGCTCGCGACATCCTGGCGGCCAGGTCCGAGCCGAAGCCCGAGCCCGCCCTCCAGACACGGGTTAGTCAAGTTCATAGTCGTATCAAACCGCTGGAGAAGAAGTTGGAGAAGGAGCTCAACAGGTTGGACCAGTGGCGTGAAGGCATCGCTCAGCAGCAATCACTATGTGATTCCATCTTCGACGACATCTCGGAGGCCGATGCCAAGTACAAGGAGCTGGTGGCCCAGCTCCACCATGGTGCCCAGGGTCCCCAACCTGTCGGAGCGGAGCCCAAGCCCGCTCGGGGCATCTCTCTCACAGCACTCCTCGAGGCGAGCTCGGTGGACCAGCTGTTGGTCGACGACCTCGTTTCAGACCTTCCCGAGGGCTGCGAGGTCTCTCCGGAGGACAGGGAGCAGATCGCGAAGAGGAAGCAGGAGTTGCAGGATGGTATGTCCAAGATGGCGAAGGAGCTCTTCGGCAACGCCTACGCCGACTTGCAGAGGATCCGTGACGAGCACGCTGACCATCTCAAGAGGATGGGCAAGAAGCGCCGCACGAGTCAAGATACTTCTGCTGCGGGAGCCGCCCCTGTTGACGGCGGAGGTGGTGGTGGTGGTGGTGGTGTCGGCGACGGAGGTGGAGGCGCCGGAGGCCCTGCAGGTGAGGCCCCCGCCGCCGCTTCAGCCAGCAGTGCCGGCAGTGGGGGAGGATCCCCTGCCGCCGCCGCTCCGCCTGTCCAAAATGTGCGTGAACGCTATCGCAAGGCTCGGCAATCCAATCAACAACCCCTGCCAGCCGGCGGGGGAGGGGAGCTTTAGACAACACGTTATGCCGCATAATAACTTTTTGTCCGGAGGTCGTTCAAGCGATTCCGGAACCCACCCCCTCAGGGTCTCTAGGGGTTCGGGGTTTTGCGAAGCAATTTTTGCGCTCCCTTTCAATTTTAGTAATGGTCGAGCTGTTGACTTGCCGAGTGCTGCGCCTGCGGCCCGAGGCACTTCAATTTGCAGCCTTGACCCCGCCGCCTCTGTTGGTGTTGATCCTCCTCCTCCCGCCTCTGCCTTCAGTCCTGCTTCTTCCGCTCCCGTCTGTGCAGAAGTCTTTAAGTTTTTAGCCGACCTGCCAGTGCCAGTTGGTCTCAGCACCCCCGAGGTAGACTCGCTTTCACTGGTGGTCACCACAGTCAACTGCAACAGTTTCGGGACCTTCAGGGGCTGAATACCGAAGTGCGTCTCTTCCCATGTCATCCTTCTGCAAGAGCAACATTTGCAGCAAGACGATGCAATTCAAAATGCGGTGCGACACTGTCGGGGTGCCGGTTGGAAATCTATTTGGGAGCCTGCTACTCGTAAGCCCGAGAGGGGGCACGTCGGGTGGTGTGGCCGTTTTGGCAAGAGATTTCTTGGGCTTACACCCTCCCGGTGGAGGGTCTCAGATTGTGCCGGGCCGTGCAACTGGTGCAACCTTTCATCTTCCAGGTGGTCCTTCTTCCACCGCTGTCTCTCTTTATGGATATGACTCGGAGGGCATGTCAGCCCGCCAGATCGACCTTCTCAAGGAGGTCGGCGCCTTCCTCTCGCTGCAGGGCGGCCCGTGCATCGTAGGTGGCGATTTCAACTTGGACCCAGAGCAGGTCCTCGATTCTGGATTGGTTGAACACCTTCGGGGTGAACTGGTTTCCACTGGTGCTCCGACTTGTTTCGGGACGACTCAGAACATTCGAGACTTCTTTGTCGTATCTGGGGGCCTTGCCCAAGGAGTTGCCAAGGTCTTCGAATGCCCCAATGGTTACTTCAGCCCCCACATGGCTATTTCGCTCGAGTTTCATCCTCAGCTCTGCCGCCTCCAAGCTCTGGGGTTCAAGAAGCCTCCTACGTTGCCTGTGGTTGCCCTTCCTGGACCCGTTCCTCGCCCACAGGATTGCAGTAAAAGTGCGAAGCTGCTCGACCTCTGTGAGGGCGCTCTGACTGCTCGCGATGGTCCCAGACTTGATCGTCTCCTGCATTGTGCATACAAGCAGTGGGCCAATCGATCAGAGGAGGAGCTGGAGGCTGTCTTTGGCACCGTGCTCCCGTACAGAGGTGCCAGGGGCAAGAACCCAGAGGTGGTGTGGCGATCGATTTTAAACAATGACACCAAGCAGTGTCGATATCCTCAGTTGCATGCTCTTCGCTGGTTATCTGCTCGTTTCAAAGCTGTCGTCTTCATTTCCAGGTCGATTGCTTCCGGCAGGGCGGTGGAACCAGCTGAAGTACACTTTGGCCGCGCTCTTGTCGCAGCCATTCGTGACACGTCTGATTGGATTCGTTCTCGTCTTGGTGATCTTCAGCCGCATCTTGGGATCATCCAGGGGGCTCTCAGAGGCTGGTCTGAGCAGGCTATTGTTCCTGAGTATCTGGAGGACTTGGACGGCCTATACTCCTCTCAGCAAGATCTCCTGGACAGCTGCATTGCTACGCACGCCAAGATTGCAAAACAGGAGTGGCATTCTTGGTTGACGGAAAGGATTAACCAGGGTGCCAAAAACGCCCATTCGGCTATCAAAGACCCCCTCTCGTGGACCTCTTCCACCACCCTTTCCTCGGAGGGGGTGGTGGTTTCTGATCCTCTGAGTCTCTTGCAGCAGGAATCTATTCGCTTCAGCTCTCTGTGGAAAGTGCGGTCTTCGGAGCCGCGCGTTAGGATATATGAAGCACCTGCTCTTCCTCCTCTGGCGGTGGATGACCTCAGGGCCCTGAGCAGATCGTACCCAGAACGGTCTGCGATTTCTGTCGACGGTTTTCACGTCCGTCATTACCAGTATCTGAGCGATGACAGCTTGGCCATTCTCCTTCGGATGTTCAGCATCATGGAAAGGTCGGGAGTGTTACCTTCGCAATTGCGACATGTTCTCATCGCGCTCCTGAACAAAGCAGTAGGAGGTTATCGACCGATCGGAGTGTTCCCTTCCCCGTACAGGATATGGGGTAAGGCCAGGAGGCCTCTTTGTGACCAGTGGGAAACTGAAAATGCCAGGGGGTACTTTTCCGCAGGTAAACACCGAGGGGCCTTGGACACGGTTTGGCGGCAAAGCTTCAGGTCTGAATCGGGAGTTCGGTCTGGACGTTACTCTTGTTCCCTCCTTTGGGACATGTTCAAATATTATGAAGAGATTTGTCTCGAGGCCCTCCGGCTACGCGGAATGCGTCACCACTTTCCTTTGGCTCTGATCAACGTGTGTATTGCGGGCTACAAGGCGGCTCGGTTCATGTCCCTGGCAAGCATTGTTGCTGGCCCCTACTTCGCTTCCTGCGGTGTGATAGCCGGCTGTTCAGCCGCCACGACCTTGATCCGAGTCCACTCGCTCGACGCTTTCGACACTATTCCCCGATGCTTGAATGGGGTGGATGATTCCACCGTACATGTGTGCGAGGAAGAGGTTTCACTCGACAAGTACCACAATTTCGACGCTTATATCGATGATACGAACGTTTCGGCGATAGGGGGATGGAGGTTTGTTATCGACTCGATTCTTCTCATGGCGTCTTTGTTGTACCATGCCGTCTACGTGATGATGGGCAACCACATTGCCTTGGACAAGGCAGCCCTTATTTGCTCCTGCCCTGTCCTCGGCAAGGCTATCGAAGACTGTTTGGGTGACCTGAGTGGAGGCTGGAGGCCGTCGGCGGTTAACCTGGGAGTGGACGATGCGGCAGGAACGGCTTTCAGGTCGGGGAAGGGAAGGTCGAAACTTGCCAAGAGGGCCCTTTGCCATGCTCACCTGAGGCGCAAGACCCGTCGCCTCAAAGTTCTCCGAGGACATTTTGGTCGCCAAGCTTTGAAGGTTTTCGTTTCCGGGCCGCTCCCGGCGCACACGTACGGGACGGAGGTGACCGGGATGTCTAACGGGGAGGTGCTGGATCTCAGGAGGAAGGCGGCCAGTGTTGTCAAACCGTCATCGGGCTCTCGGAGTTTAACTATGCTTTGTCTCTATATGGAGACCCGGTGTGGTACGCGCTGGTGGCCCCCATCGTGCGCTACTGCAAGGAGGTGTGGCTCTTGAGATCCCACTTGTTCCGAGGCTGTCTCGACTGGCCCACGATACGGAAGTCCTGGGATGCCGTTTTCGGGAACGTGGAGAAGAGAACGAAGCTTTCTTGGAAAACCGTTTCTGGGCCCATGTCGGCCATGTATATGTCTTTGGTTCGGATCGGCTGGTCAATGAAGAACCACACGCTGTTTGTAGATGACCTCAACAATGAGCTCTCCTGCACGCTGTTGAGCCCCGAGCTTATCAAGAAATGTCTTCATGCAGCGGTCCTTCGCCAGCTTGAGCGCGACGCTCTCCCGAAGCTTGTTCAAGGCTGTCTTTTCGATGGAGTTGAATCGGCGTGCTCGGCATCTTGGTTTGCGGCGAGCTTAGATGCCTCGGCTCGCGCTGCTGGTTCTGTTCCTCGGCCTTGTGTTGATCCGATCACGTCGGCTTCGCGGTCCAAGAAATGGTCGGCATTCGAGAAAGGATGTCTCCGATCTTTAGCTTGCAACGCTCTCTGGACGAACGCCCACGCACAAGCTAAGGGGTATCAGGTGGAATTGGTTTGTCCTTTATGTAATGCTACACCAGATTCAGTTTTTCACTGACTGTGGGAATGTTTGGTTTGTGCAGAGCAGCGCCAGGATTTAGTTGGGCAGTCTATGATAGATAAGGCCTTCGAGGCCCAGGAAGCCGGTTCCCTGGATTTGGTCGTCTTTACTTCTGGAGCTTTTCCTCATCCAGGTGACTATGCCCCAGGTCCGATCAAGCAGCACGGCATGGATGAAGTGGTTCTGGAATATTTCGAGGACGGTTTCAAGGTAGCGGGTTTAGAATTCTCGGGGGCTGATGACCTTCGATTTGCAAAGCACGTTTTCCTGGATGGCAGTTGTTTCAAGTCGGCTGTTAAGGAACTTTCGCGTTCAGGTTGGGCTTTCGTCAGAGTCGCCGACAACGGCGAACCCTTAGGTTGGTGCTATGGCCCAGCGTTTGGCCACCTCCCGCAGACTCCTCAGGCAGGGGAATTCTCTGCACTGGCAGCTGCTGGAGTGAACCTCGACGGCCCAGCGTGCATTTATTCTGACTGTGCGAATGTGGTTTCTGTATGTTCTCGAGATCCCGTGGACCGTTTGTCCGGGAAGCGAGCCTATGCAGGCTCTGTCCTCGAGTGTTTTTCGGGCGCCTCGCCAAAAGTCCAGGACGTTATCAAGGTCGCGGCTCACAAGGATGTCGACGACCCAGATATAACTGATGTTGAACGTTTCCGACGGAAGGGCAACTTCCACGCCGACTTGGCGGCTAGGAAGGGTGCTGGGTCACACCCCCGTCCCGAGCCTGATGTCCAGGACAGAATTTACTTTCAAATTCGTGCTAGCAAAGCGGTGATCAAACTGGCTTGTAAGCTTGTAAGCCGCTGCCTCTCTGGCCGAAGTGTGACCTCTCTGAGGTAGAATCTGTCAAGCCTCCTGCAAAGCTGCCCGCAGACCACCGCTCCCACGAGTGGGAGTGGGTGAGCTCGTTCTGGCAGTGTCGAATTTGCCTCTGAGGAAAAAGCGCGGCGCTGATCGCCCGCCGCCCGGCCGTTGTGCTAAGCCTCCTCGGTTGAAAATTGATTTGATTTCAGGTAATAACCACCAGTGTGCTCTTATAGATTGCACAAATGGCTCATTTTTATGCATCTGTCTCAAATGCCACCACTACAGCACGGGTGGCAGAATTGTGCACCTGGCCAAGCCCTGTCTCCCAGCTGAAGGCGGAGCTGGGCGCACAAACTGGAAGCATGTATGTTCTGGCCGTCACCCACAGGAGAAAAAAAACGGATTCGCAATGTCCATGTTCTTCCTTCGCCGTGGACTGTCGGCGCCTCCATCTCGCCTGTTCAGGCTTTGTCCGCCGACGCCGATGCAGCTTCTGAGGTGGAGGAGGTGGGAGATGTCCAGCACGAGAGGCCTATGCTCGCTCCATCTCCTTTGAGGGGAGGCGAAAGTGGCCTCTCGCGTGGTGCTGCTTGTAATTTCGATGCCGAGGAGGAAGCCTCCCTTTTCCTCTTCTCCCCGGCGGGCTCCACAGCCGCTGCAGCGGTGCCCGGATCGTCCAGTTCCGTTCTCAGGAGTGTGGCCGATTCTTTCAGACAGGAAGAAGACGAGCAGCCTGTAATTGTTGCTCGTGCTGACTCTGCCCAAGACGAGTCAGACTGAAGAGCCCCCTCGGGAGGGGCATGTAGCCGTAGATGTGAAAAAATCCTCCTTGTCCTCCTCCTCGTCCTCCTCCTCCTCCTCCTCCTTCTTCTCCCCCTCCTCCTCCTCCTACTCATTTTCTCCTCCTCGTCCTCCTCCTCCTCCTCTTCTCGTCGTCGTCGTCCTCCTCCTCCTCCAACTCCTCCTCCCCTTCCCCCTCCCCCTCCGCCTCCTCCTCCTCCTCCTCCTCCTCGTCCTCCTCCTCCTTGTCCTCCTCCTTGTCCTCCTCCTTGTCCTCCTCCTTGTCCTCCTCCTCCTCCTCCTCCTCCTCCTCTCCTCCTCCTACTCATTTTCTGCTCCTCCTCCTCCTCCTCCTCCTCCTCCTCCTCTCCCTCCGCCTCCTCCTCCCCCCGTGAGGGCAGGGGGGGGGGGGGGCAACTCACGGCCGGCGGCATGTGCGCGGCCGAGGGGGGCGGGGGGGGGGGCGGGGACGTACTGCAATAACTGAAAAGAGGCGCCGCGGAATCAGTGGAGAGATCATGGCCGCCCCTGACATGATATGCACCTCCCCCATACAGCAGGAGCTCTGCCACAAGAAACCTTTCACAAGAAACCCAATCCTGTGCTCCAGAGTGTCACTTGATTTCGTCACGCTTCCCGTAGCAAAACTATCGAATCCCAAGAAACCCAGGGCACCCTGGAGGCAGGCAGGGCGTTTCTTGGCATGGACTCCCACTGCATTGCAATACGAAGAGGCGCCATTGGGTCTGGAAAGATCTCATGGCCCCTGGCATGAGATGCCCCCCTAATCATCGGTCGGAAGACGTCGGTAGGACCATGAAGCAGGAGGGCGTTGATAATAGATTGGGTGTCCGCCCGCCCTCTACGGAGGACGGGAGAAGGTGAAGCCACTCGATCATGGAAGTACGAGGGCGCCTCAAGCAGATTGGAATCCAGGAGTCCAGAAGGTGCCTACTTTCGACGATCGATGAGTCGTTAAATCGTCGCCCCCCCCCCCCCTGGCCACCCCCAGCTTGGCGTGCCGCCGCCCCCCCCCCCGTCGAGGCCTCGACCCGTCCTCCCCGGGGAGGCAGGCCCTGGCCCTCCCCCCGAGCCGTCTGCTCGCGGCCGGCGGGGGCCGGGCAGAGGCCCCCCCCCTTCCCCGGAAGCCGGACGGGAGGAAAGGGATCGTTTTCGCATTCGGCGTTTCGGCATTGACACGTTGAACGAAGAGGGGGGGGGGATTGGGGGGGGGCCCCTCCCCCCCTGGAGGCCGGACGGAGGAAAGGGAGCGTTTTCGCACTCGGCGTTTCGGCATGGACACGTTGAGCGAAGAGGGGGGGGGGTTTGGGGGGGGCCCTCCCCCCCCGGAGGGTGGACGGGAGGCGAGGGAGCGTTTTCGCACTCGGCGTTTCGGCATTGACACATTGAGCGAAGAGCGGGGGGGATTGGGGGCGGGGGTCCGGCTCTGGACCTCTGCGCAGTGCGACTGTTTGCGACGGTGCGTCCTATGAGGGGGGACTCCACCTGCTCGAAACAGGCGCCAAAAAAAACAGCCATGATCTACTAATCCAGAAGCCCTTATAATGAGGACGAGAGGTCGTTTCAAAGCAGTCCCCTGGAACTGCTTTGAACGCTACAAGGCCGTCTTCAAAGCAGTCCCCTGGGACTGCTTTGAACGCTTACCTCGCAAGGCGACATGAGGGGCAGCAGCTGCAGGATGATGATGGTGATGGCGATCGATGAGGAAGATGGCGACGACGTCAATGATGATTTGCCAACTTGTCTCGACGAAGCGCTGTCCGCAACTGCGGCCACAAACCTTCTGCTGCACTTGCCCGCAACTGCGGCAGCAAACCTTCTGTTGCACTTGCCCGCAACAGCGGCCATTGCCAACGTGTCGTTTCGTAGGTCCAGGGAGCGCGGTCGTTCCACGGCCCCGCGTGGCCCGCGTTCTGCGTCTGGTCGGGCATGCCCGCCCACATGCGATTAGGAGGCGAACACTCCGCGGCATTGTCCGCAACTGCGGCGCGATTATCATCCCACCACTTCTGCTCATCAACGCGCCGCTTCCGCTGGCGCCAGAGGACCAGATGGCCAGGGGAAGCGGGGCTTCCTGGTGGGGGGGGAGCGGGCGTCGGCAGGCCTGTGGAGATAGTGAGGCGGCCCATAGCTCCGGCGAGTGGCGCCTCCCGTGTCCGCGGGAGGAGCGGCTAGTTGCGGGCGGCCTGCCCCTGCTTGCCCTGGTGCCAGCAGGGGGGGGAAGGGGTGTGTGACACCACCTCCTGTCCCCCGTCGGCTGCGCGACTCCGACCTGCTCGCGCCGGGCAGCTCTGAGCCGCAGCGCCCGCGGAACGCGCGTCGGGGGTCGCCGGCGCGCGCGCCGTGGAGGCTGTTACGATTGCGGAATGCGAAAAAATGCGGCATAAAAGGGGGTCGGGACACGACCTAGAGGCTCAAACCCCCAAGCCGGGCGGTGAGATGCCAGCGGCGGCTCGGCGCCCTTTCCCGCAACTGCGGTGTCTGAGTCGCCTCCGTTGTTGCTGCCCTTCTGGCCGCCCTCGCAAGCGCCTTTCTCTTGCTTCCGCTTCTTTTCCTTTTCATTCCTCTCAGCAAGCTTCTCTGGTGATCTGTGACCCGCGTTGTGGGTGAAAGCCACCAAGGGGAAGTGCGCTCCGTTTCGCGCCTTGCCGATGGAGCCGTTCCAGATCGCGTCGCCCAGCTTGCCCTGCCTGACTCGGAAGGGATTGGGCGCCCACTCGCCCCGTGCACGGCGCGCCATCTTTTGTTCGAAATCCACAACTGCGGCCTCGGAGGCGTTAGATGGCATCACGAAGTCGCGAAGCTTGTCTGCGACGGCCCCAGCCTTCGGCAAGTAAGTCTGCAGCATCTTCCCAGGGCCATTCGCGCAATCGAAGGTGTGGAAAGAGGCGCCAGGGGAGTTCGTTAAGAACCCGCCAGGGCCGTCGTGCAGGGCGCCCAGGCCATGCCGAAGCTCGTATCTCCCATGGCAACTGATGAACAGAATTGCCATACTGTCTGCCCTGGGCTGGCCGCCTGCTGTCTTCCAGGGGGCCCGCGCAGCGACGTCCACCGTGACTCCGCGACTGCGGCGCCAGGGCACGAGCTGGAACATGCACGTGTTGAAGTCCCCCATGCAGGCGACGTGCTCGGCGAACCACTCGTAGAATTCCTGGAGTTTCTTCGGGCCCCAGTCTTGGCTGGCCAAATTGTGGTGGACGCGCGCCGCCGCGACGTTGAAGGATCTCCCCAAACGGGGCAACGCTTCGTCCAAGGTGATGCGCGCAACCATCGCCCTCGAGTGCTTGTTGTGCCATTTTGGCGCAGCCACCTCCGCAACTGCGGATTTCTTCTTCTTCGGCTTCGACTTCTCCTTCCTGTGGAAAAGCCTTGTGAAGTCCACGTGATCAATTTGGCCGCCACTGCGGTCTCTGAGGCCGATGAGGAGGGTCCCCGAAGGCTCCCCGCCCTTGACGCACAAGTAGTTGTATCGAGGTCGATTCTTGAACTTCTCGTCCGCAACTGCGGTTGTGCTCTCGCGTGCGTCGCCCTCCCCCGAGATTGCCCTGCAGCAGTTGTCGTCGCACTCGCAAAGGGCGATAATTTGGGCAGGAATGGCGTGGATCTGCGCGAACTCGTCTCTGCGTTGCGCGGGCTTCCCTGCGCTCTGTCCGAAGGTGGCCGCGTAGAAGCCGCTGCGCCCCGCTTCGCCTTGCGTTTTCTTCTGCCAAGCCTCGAAAACAGATCTCTCCTTCTCAGACACGCGACTCGTCTCGATGACATGCGCCCGCCTCCAGGTCCGCCTCTTCGACAGCACTTTCGGCATGTGGGGCTCGTTGGTTGCCGCAACTGCGGCTTCCGAATCTCCTCGTGGCTCCGCCTCGTCAGCGGAGGCAGCCGAGGACGCGACGGTGCTGTCGCCATCTTGCGTCCTTTGGTCGTCGCCATCTTCCGCAACTGCGGTTTCCTCGTCAGCTGCCGCAACTGCGGCTTCGCTTTCCTCCGCGTGGATGTGCGCAGCGTTAGCGAAGCGAGCTCCGCGCGGCATCGCCTGCAACGCCAATCCCGGACGCGCAGGCGCCCGCGTGGTCGCCGCGGGCGGCTGCGCGGGCGCCGCGAGGCCGACGCGCCCAAAAGGAGAATGGGAGTAGATGGCAGGAGATGGGAGGGGAGAAGGACACGTTGGAGTCGGATGGCACGAGGAGGCAAGGGGAGCGGGGGAGTGGCAGGAGGAGGCCGAGGAAACAATTTTGTCGCATCACCACACACATTGAAACGCACTTGGGGCCACCCGTCCGCAGGGCGCGCAGCGACAAGACCTGTCGAGAGTCCGCAATTGCGGTTTCTGCATTCATTTTGACTCATGATGGCTCCCCCTCAGGTCCGCAACTGCGGCTTGTAAGGGCTACGGCGGGAATCGCCGGAGCCATTTGCCCGCCCAGGGTCCTCGCAGTCTCCGGGCGCGCGAACTGCGACAGCGCCGAGCGATTCCCAGACGCCGCATCGATGGCGCATCAGTGGCGACTCGCTGCAGCCACCCAGCAAACGTCAACGGCCATTGCTCTTTATGCTCCTTGCACATCTGTTCGCCCCAGTTCGTTTTGAACCAACCCCACTCCCCCCTCTGTTCATCCGAAAGGGCGCCCTTTCCGCGAGCCAAGCGGTCCAAAGCAGCCATCCGGTTTCTCTTGGCCTTAAACTCCTCTGGGTTCCACTGGGCCAGGGCGTGCTTGTTAGCCAGGGCCGCCTCCGCCGCAACTGCGGCCTCCTTCTTCTCCCTCAGAACAGCTTCGGCCTCCCGAATATGTTTCTTGATGTCGTGGGGGGCCTTCGTCCTGTCGTTCGCTATGTTGCCAGGCGCCTCTGTTTCGCCGCAACTGCTGCATCGTGGTCTCGCTGGGCAATCAACGCTCGTAGGAGGTCGTCGTCCTCCCGCGCCAGCTCTCGCAGCCGCTTCTTCTGCTTGCGTTGTTCTGCACGGCATTGTTGTGCCATTTTCTCCATGCCCACATTGCGCAGCATACCTTCCGCCTCTCGAAGCGTGTCTGCCAGAGACGTCGCCACTTCCACCTGCTCGGCCGCATGGACGTCCACCACCGCGCAGTCCATAGGTGCCTGCTTTTCCCGAGATCCATCATCGTCCCAGCCATTCTCCGCCATCGCCTCCTCCCAGTCGGCCTCGTCGCCCTCCTCATCGCCCTCCTCCTCCCCCTCGGCCTCCTCGCCCTCCTCGTCGCTCTCCTCGTGGCCTGGCTCCAGGCCAAGCACTTCCTCTCCGAGCACGTTCAACGCGGCGTCTTAGGCTTTATGCGTCTCGTACTGGTGTATGAGCCGCTGCACGTCATTGCATGACCACTTGAGGCGCCCCTTCCGGCATTCCTCCCTGACCTCCGCGACTGCGGCATCCACTTTCGCTCGGGCCCCCCCTGCTTCCCAGAGCTGCGCCGCCTCTCGGCAAATCTCCAGATCGCCAGACTTGTCAAAAGGTGCCCGTATGCCGACTTTCCGAAAACCCTGCGCAACGTTCACGTGCAACTGCAGATTGCTGAGCACAGAAACCATCAAGCCCGCGCACTCGGCACGCCGCAACTGCGGCAAGTGTTTCCCGAATGCCATCTGCTGCACCAGCGCTTTGGTTTCGAGGGCAATGTACAAGCGTTTCACGTGCTGGTTCAAGTCCGTGTCCACAGGCTGCGCAACTGCGGTCGCCCCGCCGCCATGAATGATTAACACGTAGCCGCGCTGCCAGCTGAGTCTCCGCACAGCGTCCGCTTTGCGCGGGCCGTGGTCATCGGCCATGAGAATTCTCCACTTCACCCGCAACTGCGGGTCGTCGGGCCATGCCCGCAAGTGCCGCCGCAGGAACGATATGACGTCGTCTGTGCGGTAGGACTCCTTCTCAGACGTCGCCGTGCTTACCCATTGCGGGAAGCCGCTGCTGCGGGCATGAGCGGCCAAGCCCTCGGCGACGACAGTCCCCCCCTTGAACATCAGCTCCGCGGGCGGAGGTCCGCAACTGCGGATGTCCTCCACGTCGCTGGACACCGTCAGGTTGGCGGTCCACCGACTCTTGCTGTCGTCGTGCGCCTCCACGAGCGGAACAGTGCCCCCCTTCACAGCCAAGGTCGGCTTCGAGGCTGAGGAGGACTCGTTGTGGTGAAAAGGCGACTGGCCCCTGTTCAGGATGCGCGGGTCGCACCCCAAAAGCTCCTCCGCGGCTGCGCGGGCCCGCGCTACGTTCAGGATCATTGTCTCGAAGCGCGATTGGAGCAACCACTTGGGGATCTTGTATTTGCGATTCGGCCTCCTCATGCTCAGTCCGTAAGAGCGCCGCCACTTGGTCCACCACCGCGCCCGCAACTGCGGCACTTTCGGCTTGATCCCCCGCTTCATGGCCTCCACGCAGCACTCCGCGACGAGTTGCTTCGCCTTGGTGAGCAGCAAAGATTGGGATAACCTGGCGAGCATTTTGGGTTTCTCTTCCGCGACTACGGTTCGCTTCGCCGCCGCCTTCCAGTCCACCGAATACCTCATGTGGGACCACCATTCGTATAGAGCGGCCTCCAACCATGGAGCCTTTGTCGGCGCGCCTTGCGTGCCGCGGCCGCGGCGCTGGCCAGTTGCGCCCACTGCGGTCCTTGCATCTTTTTGGCGCCCCCTGTAGAACCACTGCGCAACCGTCTTCCTCTGGCGGGCCACCCCCCGGCCCTTCGGCCACGCGAACCGCCCGCAAAACGACACAAGCGAACTACGTGGCAAAGGGCCAACGCCCAACCAACCGCAACTGCGGGCGTGCTTCTCCAACTCCTGGCACACCAACTGCCTGTCTCGGAGCGTGTGCGGGCATATCTTGCGCTTCTCAGGCTCAGCTGCGGGCTTCGGGTGCGCGCGGGCCAGTGCGTGCGCCCTGATCTGTTCCTCCTGCAACGCCTCTGTCATGGGCGCAGCCATGGCCAACAGCGCCCCGTCGTCCTTCACACCCGTCTGCCATATCAACGTTTCCACGAGGAGGGGGCTTGGCGCGCCTGGCCCCCCGAGCGCTTCTGTTGGCTTGCCCTCGCCCTCGGCGCCGTCCAGGACGATGGGCCTGGGCGGGCCGCTGCCCCCGCAACTGCGGTGCGCGTTCACAGCCTCGAGGTCGAGTTCCTGCGTCGCCACGAGCACGTCGCGCAACCGTGGCACACCCCAGCAAGCTACTCCGAACTCGTAGAGTTCTTCCCGCAGCCACCTGCGCGTCTCGGCATTGAGCGGCTTCTGCAACATCATCGCCATCAGGTCCACGCCGCAGTTTCCATCGCAAATGGTACCAACGATCCACTGGCCTAGAGGCCCGTAAAACTCACTCAACGGGTCCATCCCCTCCGCGCACGGCGCGCCCACCGCAGCAGCGGCCACCCAGTGGCGCACCTCGTGGAGAGGGTGCTCAGGAGTTACTGGCCGCAGGTCCTGCGCCCCCCCACGCCCAAGCCTCCGCGGTCTTGCGGCCCCCCCTGTGAAGTGCGCACGCCACGCCGTCGACGGCGCATGGCTCAGCGCGCGTCGCCAAGGCCCAGGGCGCATAGAAGTCAAAGATGTCCTTGCGGTTTTCGCCTTCCCACATGCACGGTCGACGCTCGAACCGCAAGGCAAACAGCACGAATGCCGCGTGTCCTATGTAGGAGCCCTCCGACAGGATTTCCCACATGAGCGCCATAACTCTGTCAGGCACCCTCGCCGCCACTGCGGCCTCCATCCCTGGGCCGTCTTCCAGGGGTACTACTGTCTCTGGTGCCAGGGGTGGCGCCGCGACCTGCGGGCGCAAGGCCGCGGCAGTGGGCGCCCCAACTGCGGCTGATGCCCGCGGGTCTGGGCAGGGGAAGAAAGCGACGTGTGTCTTGGGCCAGCTCTCCTCCAGCGGCCGCGCTGGTGGCATGCGCGCTGCAAGTGGCGCCTGCCTGACAGCTGCCACCCCTTCAGGAGCTCCACCCGCAACTGCGGGTTCTGCCAGTGGAGGAGGTGATTCTGCTGCGGGCGCGGTTGACTTCGGCGCAGGCTCGCCAGGAGCTGATGGCCCTGCGGGGGCGGCGGTGTCCGATGCAGCTGCCCCTGGTGCTGCGGGAGCCGCAACTGCGGCGGGTGCAGAAGCTGCTGGATAGAGCGCTGTTGCTGGAGGGGTAAGTGGTGGTACTGCGGGCGCTGTCGCAGGATCTTGACCTGCTGCTGCCGCCGCGGGGGCATGTGCTGGCGCTGCTGCAGCGGGTGCTCCCGGTGCTGGTGCTGGAATTGCTGCTGGTGCTGGAATTGCTGCTGCCGCTGCGGGAGCCGCAACTGCGGGCGGTCCAGCTGCGTCTGGCCGCCACGTAGTTGGCCGCAGGTGAAAACTCGTGCGCTCTACGTCGCCGTGCTGCGACAACGACCACTTCGCCTTGCACGGAAAATCCGCACAAGCGTGCACCTTTATCTTTTTGGGGCAATGACCGCCGCAACTGCGGCTCAGAATGTTCGCGACCCCCGTGGTGCCGTACTTAGTCTTCCTCGGTGGCGCCCCGCTGTCGTAACAGAGCCACTCCACCTCGAAGTGCTCGCCGCCCTCGTGGCCGTGCCATATTTGGCCCACAGGGGCGTCTATGGGCGTCCGCGTGCCGAGCGGCTCGGGCCTGGCACGCGGCTGCGGGCGCGACGGCGAAGGGCAGGAGTGGGTGGGAAAGGAGAACAAATGGCAAGGGCAATTGATTAGCAGGAGGGGGAAGGAAGCAAGGGGAGAAAGGAAAGGCGCAGGGGAAGACACATACATTTGTTGAACACCGCTCGCGCGGAAGCCCCACTCATCTCGCGCACAAGGTTTGTATGCATCTCTACGAAGCTCTGCGTCTGCGTGCACCCAGTAAGCACGCGGGGGTGCGTTTTCGTGAAACACCCCAACCCCTCAAACAGACAAACGACTCCTGGCCCTCAGAAAGCCCCCTCAAACCCGCAACTGCGGCGTTCATTGCCTCAGTGCCCGCGCCCCCGTTCAGCCCAACAACTGCGGCGTCGCCGCAACTGCGGCCAGTTCGGTTTCGAGCTCGGAGCAGGGGAGACGGGGCGACGACGTCGAGGTAAACCAGGGCCGCCTGCTTCCTTTGTTCGTCCGTGATTCTGACCCAGTCGTAATCGTACGCCTTTGCATCCCTCGCTGTCTCCCAGTTCTTCTCGGTCAGTTCCTTCACCTCCATCTCGATCGTCTTGCCGCGGCTGGCGCGCTCGCGCGTGATGGTGGCCACCCGAGCGCCTTTGAAGTTCCATGCGACGGTGTAGCCAGCCCCGCTTCCCTGCGCCACGGGGGGCTCGTCCGCTCAACCACTCAAGGTCTTTAGCGTCGAGCCACAGCGTCCGTCGCTTGAAGCTGGCCGCCCGCACGTTGCGAACGTCCTTGTCGCCTGGAAACTTCAACTGGCTCCTGGCGGGCATCTGCACGCAGTGCACAGCGGACACGCGTCTGTCCGCAGCCTCGCCTCTTGGCAAGCCAGTCTTCGAGGCATGGTGGGAGCTGCGCTCTCCCGTCCTCTGCATCTTGGTGGGCGTCGCAGTCGCGGCCTGCCTCTTCGTGGCCCCCGAAGCACTGGCCAAGGCCATCGTTGGGTCATCTTCACCACCTCTCTCATCGTCGCTCTCCTCGTCCGCAACTGCGGCGCCTTCCTGTTTCGCCAGTGTGTCCTTGAGGTCCTGCCAGACCTTGGAAGCCTTCAGCGCTCCTGCCGTTGGTTTGCCCCTCGCGCACACCTTCATTTCTTGTGCGTGTTCACGTGCGCGAACGTGATTGGCCCAAGGGGCCCTGCGTCAAGCACTCTGACGTCCTTCTCTGGGAGGGGGGTTGTCTGCGGAAGCCGCCCCCCGTGGATGCACAAGGCCATCTGCGCCTTCACAGGGCTCCATTCGCTCGAAGAACCCACGTCCGCTTACTGCGGATGACCCCGCCGCAACTGCGGGAAACCAGGGCCGCGCGGGCAGCGAGGTCGCGCCCGAGAAGGGTGCGCTTTGAGCCAGACGGCGCCCGGGCTGAATCTGCGGGGAGACCCTGCATCGATTGTCACGCCCCCATCCGCGCATGCGCCGCCCTTCCGTCTGCGCGCGCCCCCCCGAGGCCCTCCTTTGCGAGAACGTTCAAAGCAGTCCCCTGGGACTGCTTTGAACGTTTGCACCCAGGGGGGTGTTTCGGGCGGCCGCGTGGCCCGATGAGCTGCTTGCTGTTCCCGCGCAAGGGGGGTGGGGGGCGGAGCGGGGCGGAGGGAGGCGCCCAGATGGCGCGAGGAGGGCGCTCACGTGCTCCCCGGAAGAGGCGCGACAGCAGTGAAGGCAACACTTTCTTCCGCATGGGACTCAGAGCTTCGGTCGTACCTCAGTGCGTGGACGTCAGCAATCCGCGACTGCGGCGACACTTAACGGCCCCCTTTAACCAAACAGGCCACTACTGCAGCACTCCGCCACTGCGGTCGCAAGCGGTATGATTCAGCAACGAGTGGCGCCTGAACGCCCGCCACTGCGGTTTCGGAAAACCACCGAATCAAGAAACGAATTCGTAGAGCAACCGCCACTGCGGTTTCTTAGAGCGGCATCTTGCCTTTATCGTCGAAGCCACTCCTCGTCTTCTTCGACGGCGGTTGCCCCGAAGCCTTGCCCTTTGCCCTTTTGTTCGCATCCGTCCTCCACGTCTCCTCGACCGCCTTCTTCTTCTGTGCGGCTTTGGGCCTCGCCCCCCAAAGGAGTTCTTCTCCTGGCCTGATGTCCGTAGTATTCACCAGCACGGGCAGCTTCACGGCGACCACTAGCCCACTTGGTCCTGGGACACACACGGCCAGCTCTTTATCCTGGAGCTCCATGTTGATACGCGCAACTGCACTTCCAATGCGCTCGTTCCTCTGGTGGAGCTCTTGCTGCGTGACTCTGTTGACGGCCCAGAAGAGGTGCATTGTCTCTTGAGCATCCCGGTTCCACGTTCTCAACCGCACATCGTGGTCTGCCACCTCGGCGGGCGTCTTGTCCGCAGGGGGCTTGAACTCTGGCAGCAGGTAGAAGGTCTTGATTGAAGGCGCATCTGGTCCTCTTTTGACCCGGACCTGCACTGGCACCCTCTCGGGGCGCGCGCTCGTGGACAGCAGCTTGGACGCCTTTGGGGCGCATGGCCACAACTCGATGGAGTGCGCCTCGTGTGCGGCGGTTGCCTGGGCGGTGCGCTTGCCCGTGTCGGCGTTTTGGAGCACGTCCACTTTCGCTTCCGCAACTGCGGACTTGTGGCGCGCCCAAAGACACAACAAGACTGCGCCTGCAAGAGCAGGCTCCTGTCCTAACTCCTGGGCTGCCGCTGAACGCTTCCATTCGTCGATTGGCAATGGGAAGGATCCGAGGCCCGCGGCCGTAGCGTCCCTGCAGTCCTGTTGGTTCGTGGGTAGGTGCGTATTGGGATCAAAGGAAATGACCCTCGGCTTCAACTCGTCCTCCCTGGAGGCCGTTGCCTTTCCCGCAACTGCGGGCTTGTCGGCGTCCGCGGGCGGCAACGCGTCGAAATCAAACCAAGCGGGCTTTTCGTTTCCGACAGGCAGCTCTGCCACAGCCTTCGTGAGCTTTTCCGCGTGGGTCTTCGGCTGCAGCAGCTCCGTCGCATCCCTGCAGTCGCGGACGAGTGCATGTCGAAATGCGATGACACTTCGCGCCTTCGGCGAAGTGCCCTTCAGGTACTGCGCGTAGCTGCCCGCGGTCAGTATGCCGACATTCGCCTTGAACTCCAAAGCCTTGTCCTTTCCCATGTCCTGGAGGGCGGGGCTCAGCGTGCGATAGTACATGCGGAGAACGGCGTTCATGTCCTGCAAGAAGTCCAGCGTCTCACTCTTCGCCCAGGCTGCTTCTGGATCAGGGCGCCACACGGCGGTGGTCACCCCGCGCTTCTTCGGAGGCGCGTTCCAGTAGCATCACATGAGAATCGCAATTTTGACCCACGGAACGTGGTCGGGAAGCGCGGCAGCGATCCGAAACGCACCGAGCCGAAGGGCCCTTCTCTTCGAGTTCACGTACACTTCGCAGAACTGGAGCAGTAGGTGGATGAACTGCGCTTTCGTGCTCCCGAGGCCAACGACAAACGAAAACAATTCAATGAAGTCGGGGTCCTGAACGACACGATCGAGTTCGAGCATCACTGACGCCCTCACGTCTTCAAAGGCCACCTGGTCCGCGACTGCGGCGTCGAGCGCTGCGTCAATAGCCTTGCACAGGGCGCTGAGCGCTGCAACCTCAGTCGCTCGCATCGCAAAGTCCGCCCCCTTATTGAGAGACTGGCCGATGGGGGAAGCGCCAGTGGGCTCCTCGACCATGATTCCCCAGCTGAGCACTTCCATGAGCATACCCTCCTGCGTGAGCTTCTTGGCCACAGCGTATTCCGCCACTGCGGCCATATTGATGTTGCCATCCTCATCAAGCACGCGCTGCAGCCTGGCGCGCTCTTCCTCCGTTAACTCCATGCCCGCGGGGATGGGCCGCCGGGCCCCTGCAACGATTGCCCGCAACACGAGGCACAAGTGGGAATGCGACAACGTGCCATACGCTATGTCTGACCCGCTACTGCGGTCGAAACACGCAGCGACGTGCCCTGTCGCTTTCTTGACATTGTACTCGGTGTACGTCTCGAAAGCAAGATCTTTCGCTTTTTTTCTCCATCAGCTCTCGAGCCGGAAACATCTGGACGCATGCGCCCTCGCGGTCGGCTCCCGCTTGCGAAAATCCAGACACGATGATTTCCACAGCGAGCTCCCGCACCCTTTCCTGCTGAGGGTAGTGGCCGCCCGGTTGTTCAGGTGCGGGGCCAGCGTCGCGGTGGCCCTCTGAAAAATCCCCCGCGATCCGTTCGCCACTGCGGCTCCCGCCTTTTCGTTTTGCTCGCCTTTCCCGAGGCTGTCACTCATTGCACCGAGCCGCGCCCACGGCCGACACTTCCGCAACTGCGGAAAACGGCCCCAAGTGCGTCGCCTGTGGCACTGTCTGAGGGTGAGGGGCCCAAAAGCTTCCTGAGCCCAAAATTCTGCGGCATGTTTCAAAGTCTGGTCTGGTCGGGGTCTGGTCTGGGTCTGGGTCCGGTGGTGGTGGTGGTGATGATGATGATGGTGGTGGTGGTGATGATTATGGCGATGCTGGTGATGGTGATGATGATGATGCTCGGTCGGGGACCAAACGATTCACCTCAGACCTCAGCAAGAGCAATGGGCCAAACATACTAGGACTACTACTACTAGTTCTTCTACTTTTACTACGACTACTACTCCTAGTACTACTAGGACTACACCTACAACTGCCACTACCACTACCACCACCAGTACCACGACCACTACCAGTACATACCAATGACACTCCGACCGCGACCATGCCACTACCACTACCACTACCACCACCAGTACCACGACCACTACCAGCACATAGTTACCCTAATTACCACCGCCGCCCCCCTCCCTGCGCGCGCCTTTTGCTCTCATGGGCGCCCTGCGCCTGAGGAAGGGCGCGCATCCTTTCTCCCTGCGCGAGGTCGCGCCGCAACTGCGGGCCCTCCGCCAACGCCAGCCGCAACTGCGGCCCTTCCCACGCCGACACATGCACTCAAGCAGCCAGCAAGCCTCTGACACCGCAACTGCGGGCCCTCCCAGCACATCGTTCCGCAACTGCGGCCATGCGCGCCGAGTCCGCCACGGGCATGCGCGTGCAAGAAGAAGTACGGCGCAAGAAAGAAACGCCCGCAACTGCGGGTCCGCTCACCTCCGCGGTTTCTCCTGGTAGTGCTTCCCTTTCTGGCCGCTTCGCCCGTGCCCTAGGAAGATGATGTTCTGGTGGGCGCCTTCCCGCCAGTGCGCCTGGAAAGTCTTGGGGTAGAGCATCCTCTGAACGACCTTGCCGATGGGGGGCAGCGCTTGGAGGCCGAGGCGTCGCCGTATTCCGCTACTGCGGTCACTGCCCTCCCGCCACTGTGGCATGCACTCAGGTACAGCCCAGCGCCGTGCGATGAGAGACCCGGTAGTGCGAAGCATCCAGTAGGGGAGCCAGAGAGGCCCATGATCCGCGCGCTGCCCTGCGCTGTCGGCATGGTAGTCTGCAGTGCGCGCGTCGCTCGGGCCAATGGGGGCCATGTAGTTGGGATGCATGACGCGTGTGCCAGATTTGATGCCTCCGAACAGGGCGGGCCATGCGCGGAACGGAACTCCGATCGGGCACTTGTAGCTCGCACCGCAACTGCGGCAGAAATCAGAGAACTGCTCTGGCGGGACGTCGAAGAGGCCGCACAGGAAACGAACATCTTGGGCATGGATGGTTTCGACGGCTTCCATCACGAAAGACTGCTCCCAACGTGTTTGTTCTGCTTGCGTGATTTTCTGTTGAAGAGGATGGGGAAGCGCGTGCCTGGTCATTACGGCGAAACCGAGCACCGCGGCAGGATTCCTCTCGTTGCCCTTCAGGCGAAACCGTACGATCGCGAGGGCGTGGGTGGCCCCAACGACTGACACCGCAACTGCGGCCTCTGCGACAAAGTGCAGGCGCCGCACAACGAGGCCAGTCTTGTCGAAGAGCTCCGCCATCATCCAGTAAGGCTCGCCGCTGCTGGTGGGCGTGTTCTTCACCGTGATGGCGTCCACGACGGCGCCGTGGGAAGTCCCATGAAGGGGCGCGAGGTCCGCTGACCGCGGTTCCTCCCGAGGCCGAAGCACCTCGATGCCCCGCGCGGCGATGAAGATCCCCGATGTTTGGCCATCGGCAGCGGCGAAGACGTCTTGCTTGGTGGTCGCGGCAGTGATGACCAGCACGTTCACCGCCATGGCGAGGGTGGACGGTGCGGGGAGGCCGTCCTCTGCCCTGGCGAGCCCCTGGTTCCACGTGGGCGCCGCCCCCGTGTACCTGATGCCCTGGGTCCGCTGCTTCTTGCGCGGTGGCCCCTCGGAGTCCCGCAACTGCGGTTCCGCGCTGCCCCGCGACTGCGGTTCCGAGGGAAGCGGCAGGGGAGGCGATGTAGGAGACGCCACAGGACGAGGCCTCTTCTGCGCGAACCGAGCCTTCGACGTGGCCGCAGGGGCTTTGTTCTCGGGGGCAGTGGCCGAGGCGGCCGTCTCCTTAGAAGCGGCCTCGTCTTCGGGCCCAGGCGAAGACGCAGAGAGAGGTACTCCCGCAGCTGCGGTCGGACCTGCCGCGTCAAACGGACTAATAGGTATATGCGCAACTGCGGTCCTCGTGGAAGCTTTGGCCACTGGCGGCGTCGGGTCCCGCGCGCGCAACTGCGCTCTGGGAGCTCCGTGCGCGCGGCGCAACTGCGCCCCCCTGCGCCTCGGGGCACTCCGAGACCGCTCGCGCGGCTGCGCCGCGGAGGAACTTGCGCCTGTCGGCGGCGGCCGCCGCCGATCCCTGCTGCAACTTGACGCCGAAGTCGCCTCGCGCGGCGCTCGCTCGGGGGATCCGCTACTGCGGCTTTCTCCTCCCCGAAGGCTGCCCGGCGGGGTGGGATTCGCTACTGCGGCTTGCTCCTCCTCCGCTGTGTGGCCTCGCGGAGGGGATTCGCTACTGCAGTCCCCCCTCCTTGCACAGCGCGTATGCAGGCGGCCCCTCCGCGCCGCCAGCATCTCCTCATGTGTGAGCTCCAACTGCGGCATGCCGCCGCGAGAAGCGCGCCCCCCCCCCCCCAACAGATGCTCGGACGCGGCTGCGGCGAATGAGGAAGAGGGCGACGGGCGCGAAGGCCAGGATAGCTAATTACGAAGAGGACAGCGAGGATAACGACGGAGGGAACGAGGACACCGAGGGTGGCCTCAAGAACGCAAGCGCGGCAGGACAGGACTGGGGAGGAGGGGGGGGGGGGCGGCGAAGGAGAATCGAGGAGAGATAAAGGGCCTGACATTGACGAAGGGGAATCCAGAAGAAATAATGAATTAGGCGACGACAAGAATAAGACAAGATGAGCCGTGGAGTTTTTCTTCGTGACTCTTCGCGCGAGAAGCCGCGCGCCGCAACTGCGCTTCCGCCTGCCGCAACTGCGGACAAGCCCGGAAAATTGCTGACTGACTCAAAGGACGTGAAGCGCGGACGAACCGCCTGCGGAGTTCACGCGCGCGGGCGCCGCAACTGCGGGCGGACGCATGCGGAATGCGAGCGGGGGCGCCGCAACTGCGGACGACGACGCGCGAAGTGAGTGAAAGGATCGCGGTGTCACGAGATCGGTTTCCGCAACTGATGTTTCAAGCCCTCTCCCACCTCGGGCGTTGCCCAGCTCCTTTGGTTGCGCCGAACCGCCCCGATATTGGCTTGGCGTGCAATCTCTTGTAGCATGCGCACGTGCCACGCCCCTCGCTCTTGCCGAGGCCCTTCCCCGGGGGCTGCACGGGCCCCCAGTGAGGCTCAACCTCATGCAGGCTGAACTTCGGACTGGACCATTTTGGGTGAACGCGAATGCCTGAGCCGTCGTCGCGGATGAGGACGAAATCCCACACGGGCAAGCGGACTGCCTGCGCTTCTCCTCTGTCCACCCCTTTGGCGTGTCTATTGTGGTCGTAACTGCCAGGGCACGGCCGAATCTCGCACCTGACCAATCCGCGACTGCGGTCGTTGTCAGGGCCGCACACGACGAGTTCCATTGTGGCCGCATCCATCTGCGCGACCAGCTGCAGCCAAGACCACGGGACCAGTTCTGCGCGGCCCCGCCCCCAGCCCCTGTTGCCCTGCGCCCCACCGCGCCCTTTGCGCTTGATAATGCGCGAAATCGCCTCCACAACTGCGGGGTCGAAAACAGGAAATCGGATGTTGAAGGGGTCAGCTGGGTTTTCGTACTCTTCGCGGCAGTGCTTCAAGGCCGCGCTGCGCTGCTTATGGTTGCCATGCCAGCGCAAAGCGTAGGTTTGGAAGCACCCCAACGTGTGCGCCCCAGGGCGGCTTGCGTCCGCAGCTGCGGCACCTCCTCGCCCTGGGACATGCGCCACTGCGGTTTTCCCCTTGCCCTTCGCGTCGTCTGCCGCTCGCCCTGCGGGGGCGCCCTCTCCTTGGACGTGCGCAACTGCGCCTTGCCATTGGTTTTCGCGGCCGCCTTCCCATCCGCTCCAGCGGCTGCCTTCCCAACCGCTCCCGCGGCCGTCTTCCCATCCGCTCCAGCGGTCCTGCTCGCGTTCGCCTGCGCCCTCTCCTCCACCGCTGGCGCGGCCCCCCCAACTTCCACTGGCGCCGTGGGTTCCGCCGCCACCCTCCTCTCCGCATTGCCGACCTCCGCCGCCGCCCTCCCATCCGCGACCGCGGCCAACTCCGTCGCCGTTTCCCCGTCCATCCCCTTGCCATGCACCACTGCGCCAATTTCCGCCTTGCCATCCACCACTGCGGCCGCCCCCGCCGCCCCATCCGCCACTGCGGTCGCCCCGCCATCCACGAACTGCCCCATCGCCGCATTTGCCCCATGGAGGCTCCGCAACTGCGGCCCTATGTTTCCCTGCTTCCTCCAGGGCCGCCGTTTCGCACATATTTGCCAATCTGTGCCATTCTCTGTCCGTCCTGCACAGGCGCGAGCCCGCGCCGCCGCCGGCGTCGGCGCTGGTTTGAGCCGAACGGCGCTGCTTGAGCCGAACGGCACTGGAGGAGGAGGGCGGGGGGGAGAATGCAGTGGGGAGGATCGGGGAGGGGTCGAGAGCTCACCGTTCCAGGGCGCCCCCCCGCGACCGCTTCCTCGCGGCGGAGGGGGGGTGCCCCAGGGCCCAGGGGGGGTGGTCAAAACGCGCGCCGCCAGAGCGCGCGCCCCCCCCCGTCGAGGCCTCGACCCGTCCTCCCCGGGGAGGCAGGCCCTGGCCCTCCCCCCGAGCCGTCTGCTCGCGGCCGGCGGGGGCCGGGCAGAGGCCCCCCCCCTTCCCCGGAAGCCGGACGGGAGGAAAGGGATCGTTTTCGCATTCGGCGTTTCGGCATTGACACGTTGAACGAAGAGGGGGGGGGGGATTGGGGGGGGGGCCCTCCCCCCCTGGAGGCCGGACGGGAGGAAAGGGAGCGCTTTCGCACTCGGCGTTTCGGCATGGACACGTTGAGCGAAGAGGGGGGGGGGGTTTGGGGGGGGCCCTCCCCCCCCGGAGGGTGGGCGGGAGGCGAGGGAGCGTTTTCGCACTCGGCGTTTCGGCATTGACACATTGAGCGAAGAGCGGGGGGGATTGGGGGCGGGGGTCCGGCTCTGGACCTCTGCGCAGTGCGACTGTTTGCGACGGTGCGTCCTATGAGGGGGGACTCCACCTGCTCGAAACAGGCGCCAAAAAAAACAGCCATGATCTACTAATCCAGAAGCCCTTATAATGAGGACGAGAGGTCGTTTCAAAGCAGTCCCCTGGAACTGCTTTGAACGCTACAAGGCCGTCTTCAAAGCAGTCCCCTGGGACTGCTTTGAACGCTTACCTCGCAAGGCGACATGAGGGGCAGCAGCTGCAGGATGATGATGGTGATGGCGATCGATGAGGAAGATGGCGATGACGTCAATGATGATTTGCCAACTTGTCTCGACGAAGCGCTGTCCGCAACTGCGGCCACAAACCTTCTGCTGCACTTGCCCGCAACTGCGGCAGCAAACCTTCTGCTGCACTTGCCCGCAACAGCGGCCATTGCCAACGTGTCGTTTCGTAGGTCCAGGGAGCGCGGTCGTTCCACGGCCCCGCGTGGCCCGCGTTCTGCGTCTGGTCGGGCATGCCCGCCCACATGCGATTAGGAGGCGAACACTCCGCGGCATTGTCCGCAACTGCGGCGCGATTATCATCCCACCACTTCTGCTCATCAACGCGCCGCTTCCGCTGGCGCCAGAGGACCAGATGGCCAGGGGAAGCGGGGCTTCCTGGTGGGGGGGGAGCGGGCGTCGGCAGGCCTGTGGAGATAGTGAGGCGGCCCATAGCTCCGGCGAGTGGCGCCTCCCGTGTCCGCGGGAGGAGCGGCTAGTTGCGGGCGGCCTGCCCCTGCTTGCCCTGGCGCCAGCAGGGGGGGGAAGGGGTGTGTGACACCACCTCCTGTCCCCCGTCGGCTGCGCGACTCCGACCTGCTCACGCCGGGCAGCTCTGAGCCGCAGCGCCCGCGGAACGCGCGTCGGGGGTCGCCGGCGCGCGCGCCGTGGAGGCTGTTACGATTGCGGAATGCGAAAAAATGCGGCATAAAAGGGGGTCGGAACACGACCTAGAGGCTCAAACCCCCAAACCGGGCGGTGAGATGCCAGCGGCGGCTCGGCGCCCTTTCCCGCAACTGCGGTGTCTGAGTCGCCTCCGTTGTTGCTGCCCTTCTGGCCGCCCTCGCAAGCGCCTTTCTCTTGCTTCCGCTTCTTTTCCTTTTCATTCCTCTCAGCAAGCTTCTCTGGTGATCTGTGACCCGCGTTGTGGGTGAAAGCCACCAAGGGGAAGTGCGCTCCGTTTCGCGCCTTGCCGATGGAGCCGTTCCAGATCGCGTCGCCCAGCTTGCCCTGCCTGACTCGGAAGGGATTGGGCGCCCACTCGCCCCGTGCACGGCGCGCCATCTTTTGTTCGAAATCCACAACTGCGGCCTCGGAGGCGTTAGATGGCATCACGAAGTCGCGAAGCTTGTCTGCGACGGCCCCAGCCTTCGGCAAGTAAGTCTGCAGCATCTTCCCAGGGCCATTCGCGTAATCGAAGGTGTGGAAAGAGGCGCCAGGGGAGTTCGTTAAGAACCCGCCAGGGCCGTCGTGCAGGGCGCCCAGGCCATGCCGAAGCTCGTATCTCCCATGGCAACTGATGAACAGAATTGCCATACTGTCTGCCCTGGGCTGGCCGCCTGCTGTCTTCCAGGGGGCCCGCGCAGCGACGTCCACCGTGACTCCGCGACTGCGGCGCCAGGGCACGAGCTGGAACATGCACGTGTTGAAGTCCCCCATGCAGACTTTGACGTCCCACTTCGCGACGTACTCGGCGAACCACTCGTAGAATTCCTGGAGTTTCTTCGGGCCCCAGTCTTGGCTGGCCAAATTGTGGTGGACGCGCGCCGCCGCGACGTTGAAGGATCTCCCCAAACGGGGCAACGCTTCGTCCAAGGTGATGCGCGCAACCATCGCCCTCGAGTGCTTGTTGTGCCATTTTGGCGCAGCCACCTCCGCAACTGCGGATTTCTTCTTCTTCGGCTTCGACTTCTCCTTCCTGTGGAAAAGCCTCGTGAAGTCCACGTGATCAATTTGGCCGCCACTGCGGTCTCTGAGGCCGATGAGGAGGGTCCCCGAAGGCTCCCCGCCCTTGACGCACAAGTAGTTGTATCGAGGTCGATTCTTGAACTTCTCGTCCGCAACTGCGGTTGTGCTCTCGCGTGCGTCGCCCTCCCCCGAGATTGCCCTGCAGCAGTTGTCGTCGCACTCGCAAAGGGCGATAATTTGGGCAGGATTGGCGTGGATCTGCGCGAACTCGTCTCTGCGTTGCGCGGGCTTCCCTGCGCTCTGTCCGAAGGTGGCCGCGTAGAAGCCGCTGCGCCCCGCTTCGCCTTGCGTTTTCTTCTGCCAAGCCTCGAAAACAGATCTCTCCTTCTCAGACACGCGACTCGTCTCGATGACATGCGCCCGCCTCCAGGTCCGCCTCTTCGACAGCACTTTCGGCATGTGGGGCTCGTTGGTTGCCGCAACTGCGGCTTCCGAATCTCCTCGTGGCTCCGCCTCGTCAGCGGAGGCAGCCGAGGACGCGACGGTGCTGTCGCCATCTTGCGTCCTTTGGTCGTCGCCATCTTCCGCAACTGCGGTTTCCTCGTCAGCTGCCGCAACTGCGGCTTCGCTTTCCTCCGCGTGGATGTGCGCAGCGTTAGCGAAGCGAGCTCCGCGCGGCATCGCCTGCAACGCCAATCCCGGACGCGCAGGCGCCCGCGTGGTCGCCGCGGGCGGCTGCGCGGGCGCCGCGAGGCCGACGCGCCCAAAAGGAGAATGGGAGTAGATGGCAGGAGATGGGAGGGGAGAAGGACACGTTGGAGTCGGATGGCACGAGGAGGCAAGGGGAGCGGGGGAGTGGCAGGAGGAGGCCGAGGAAACAATTTTGTCGCATCACCACACACATTGAAACGCACTTGGGGCCACCCGTCCGCAGGGCGCGCAGCGACAAGACCTGTCGAGAGTCCGCAATTGCGGTTTCTGCATTCATTTTGACTCATGATCGCTCCCCCTCAGGTCCGCAACTGCGGCTTGTAAGGGCTACGGCGGGAATCGCCGGAGCCATTTGCCCGCCCAGGGTCCTCGCAGTCTCCGGGCGCGCGAACTGCGACAGCGCCGAGCGATTCCCAGACGCCGCATCGATGGCGCATCAGTGGCGACTCGCTGCAGCCACCCAGCAAACGTCAACGGCCATTGCTCTTTATGCTCCTTGCACATCTGTTCGCCCCAGTTCGTTTTGAACCAACCCCACTCCCCCCTCTGTTCATCCGAAAGGGCGCCCTTTCCGCGAGCCAAGCGGTCCAAAGCAGCCATCCGGTTTCTCTTGGCCTTAAACTCCTCTGGGTTCCACTGGGCCAGGGCGTGCTTGTTAGCCAGGGCCGCCTCCGCCGCAACTGCGGCCTCCTTCTTCTCCCTCAGAACAGCTTCGGCCTCCCGAATATGTTTCTTGATGTCGTGGGGGGCCTTCGTCCTGTCGTTCGCTTATGTTGCCAGGCGCCTCTGTTTCGCCGCAACTGCTGCATCGTGGTCTCGCTGGGCAATCAACGCTCGTAGGAGGTCGTCGTCCTCCCGCGCCAGCTCTCGCAGCCGCTTCTTCTGCTTGCGTTGTTCTGCACGGCATTGTTGTGCCATTTTCTCCATGCCCACATTGCGCAGCATACCTTCCGCCTCGCGAAGCGTGTCTGCCAGAGACGTCGCCACTTCCACCTGCTCGGCCGCATGGACGTCCACCACCGCGCAGTCCATAGGTGCCTGCTTTTCCCGAGATCCATCATCGTCCCAGCCATTCTCCGCCATCGCCTCCTCCCAGTCGGCCTCGTCGCCCTCCTCATCGCCCTCCTCCTCCCCCTCGGCCTCCTCGCCCTCCTCGTCGCTCTCCTCGTGGCCTGGCTCCAGGCCAAGCACTTCCTCTCCGAGCACGTTCAACGCGGCGTCTTAGGCTTTATGCGTCTCGTACTGGTGCATGAGCCGCTGCACGTCATTGCATGACCACTTGAGGCGCCCCTTCCGGCATTCCTCCCTGACCTCCGCGACTGCGGCATCCACTTTCGCTCGGGCCCCCCCTGCTTCCCAGAGCTGCGCCGCCTCTCGGCAAATCTCCAGATCGCCAGACTTGTCAAAAGGTGCCCGTATGCCGACTTTCCGAAAACCCTGCGCAACGTTCACGTGCAACTGCAGATTGCTGAGCACAGAAACCATCAAGTCCGCGCACTCGGCACGCCGCAACTGCGGCAAGTGTTTCCCGAATGCCATCTGCTGCACCAGCGCTTTGGTTTCGAAGGCAATGTACAAGCGTTTCACGTGCTGGTTCAAGTCCGTGTCCACAGGCTGCGCAACGGCGGTCGCCCCGCCGCCATGAATGATTAACACGTAGCCGCGCTGCCAGCTGAGTCTCCGCACAGCGTCCGCTTTGCGCGGGCCGTGGTCATCGGCCATGAGAATTCTCCACTTCGCCCGCAACTGCGGGTCGTCGGGCCATGCCCGCAAGTGCCGCCGCAGGAACGATATGACGTCGTCTGTGCGGTAGGACTCCTTCTCAGACGTCGCCGTGCTTACCCATTGCGGGAAGCCGCTGCTGCGGGCATGAGCGGCCAAGCCCTCGGCGACGACAGTCCCCCCCTTGAACATCAGCTCCGCGGGCGGAGGTCCGCAACTGCGGATGTCCCCCACGTCGCTGGACGCCGTCAGGTTGGCGGTCCACCGACTCTTGCTGTCGTCGTGCGCCTCCACGAGCGGAACAGTGCCCCCCTTCACAGCCAAGGTCGGCTTCGAGGCTGAGGAGGACTCGTTGTGGTGAAAAGGCGACTGGCCCCTGTTCAGGATGCGCGGGTCGCACCCCAAAAGCTCCTCCGCGGCTGCGCGGGCCCGCGCTACGTTCAGGATCATTGTCTCGAAGCGCGATTGGAGCAACCACTTGGGGATCTTGTATTTGCGATTCGGCCTCCTCATGCTCAGTCCGTAAGAGCGCCGCCACTTGGTCCACCACCGCGCCCGCAACTGCGGCACTTTCGGCTTGATCCCCCGCTTCATGGCCTCCACGCAGCACTCCGCGACGAGTTGCTTCGCCTTGGTGAGCAGCAAAGATTGGGATAACCTGGCGAGCATTTTGGGTTTCTCTTCCGCGACTACGGTTCGCTTCGCCGCCGCCTTCCAGTCCACCGAATACCTCATGTGGGACCACCATTCGTATAGAGCGGCCTCCAACCATGGAGCCTTTGTCGGCGCGCCTTGCGTGCCGCGGCCGCGGCGCTGGCCAGTTGCGCCCACTGCGGTCCTTGCATCTTTTTGGCGCCCCCTGTAGAACCACTGCGCAACCGTCTTCCTCTGGCGGGCCACCCCCCGGCCCTTCGGCCACGCGAACCGCCCGCAAAACGACACAAGCGAACTACGTGGCAAAGGGCCAACGCCCAACCAACCGCAACTGCGGGCGTGCTTCTCCAACTCCTGGCACACCAACTGCCTGTCTCGGAGCGTGTGCGGGCATATCTTGCGCTTCTCAGGCTCAGCTGCGGGCTTCGGGTGCGCGCGGGCCAGTGCGTGCGCCCTGATCTGTTCCTCCTGCAACGCCTCTGTCATGGGCGCAGCCATGGCCAACAGCGCCCCGTCGTCCTTCACGCCCGTCTGCCATATCAGCGTTTCCACGAGGAGGGGGCTTGGCGCGCCTGGCCCCCCGAGCGCTTCTGTTGGCTTGCCCTCGCCCTCGGCGCCGTCCAGGACGATGGGCCTGGGCGGGCCGCTGCCCCCGCAACTGCGGTGCGCGTTCACAGCCTCGAGGTCGAGTTCCTGCGTCGCCACGAGCACGTCGTGCAACCGTGGCACACCCCAGCAAGCTACTCCGAACTCGTAGAGTTCTTCCCGCAGCCACCTGCGCGTCTCGGCATTGAGCGGCTTCTGCAACATCATCGCCATCAGGTCCACGCCGCAGTTTCCATCGCAAATGGTACCAACGATCCACTGGCCTAGAGGCCCGTAAAACTCACTCAACGGGTCCATCCCCTCCGCGCACGGCGCGCCCACCGCAGCAGCGGCCACCCAGTGGCGCACCTCGTGGAGAGGGTGCTCAGGAGTTACTGGCCGCAGGTCCTGCGCCCCCCACGCCCAAGCCTCCGCGGTCTTGCGGCCCCCCCTGTGAAGTGCGCACGCCACGCCGTCGACGGCGCATGGCTCAGCGCGCGTCGCCAAGGCCCAGGGCGCATAGAAGTCAAAGATGTCCTTGCGGTTTTCGCCTTCCCACATGCACGGTCGACGCTCGAACCGCAAGGCAAACAGCACGAATGCCGCGTGTCCTATGTAGGAACCCTCCGACAGGATTTCCCACATGAGCGCCATAACTCTGTCAGGCACCCTCGCCGCCACTGCGGCCTCCATCCCTGGACCGTCTTCCAGGGGTACTACTGTCTCTGGTGCCAGGGGTGGCGCCGCGACCTGCGGGCGCAAGGCCGCGGCAGTGGGCGCCCCAACTGCGGCTGATGCCCGCGGGTCTGGGCAGGGGAAGAAAGCGACGTGTGTCTTGGGCCAGCTCTCCTCCAGCGGCCGCGCTGGTGGCATGCGCGCTGCAAGTGGCGCCTGCCTGACAGCTGCCACCCCTTCAGGAGCTCCACCCGCAACTGCGGGTTCTGCCAGTGGAGGAGGTGATTCTGCTGCGGGCGCGGTTGACTTCGGCGCAGGCTCGCCAGGAGCTGATGGCCCTGCGGGGGCGGCGGTGTCCGATGCAGCTGCCCCTGGTGCTGCGGGAGCCGCAACTGCGGCGGGTGCAGAAGCTGCTGGATAGAGCGCTGTTGCTGGAGGGGTAAGTGGTGTTACTGCGGGCGCTGTCGCAGGATCTTGACCTGCTGCTGCCGCCGCGGGGGCATGTGCTGGCGCTGCTGCAGCGGGTGCTCCCGGTGCTGGTGCTGGAATTGCTGCTGGTGCTGGAATTGCTGCTGCCGCTGCGGGAGCCGCAACTGCGGGCGGTCCAGCTGCGTCTGGCCGCCACGTAGTTGGCCGCAGGTGAAAACTCGTGCGCTCTACGTCGCCGTGCTGCGACAACGACCACTTCGCCTTGCACGGAAAATCCGCACAAGCGTGCACCTTTATCTTTTTGGGGCAATGACCGCCGCAACTGCGGCTCAGAATGTTCGCGACCCCCGTGGTGCCGTACTTAGTCTTCCTCGGTGGCGCCCCGCTGTCGTAACAGAGCCACTCCACCTCGAAGTGCTCGCCGCCCTCGTGGCCGTGCCATATTTGGCCCACAGGGGCGTCCATGGGCGTCCGCGCGCCGAGCGGCTCGGGCCTGGCACGCGGCTGCGGGCGCGACGGCGAAGGGCAGGAGTGGGTGGGAAAGGAGAACAAATGGCAAGGGTAATTGATTAGCAGGAGGGGGAAGGAAGCAAGGGGAGAAAGGAAAGGCGCAGGGGAAGACACATACATTTGTTGAACACCGCTCGCGCGGAAGCCCCACTCATCTCGCGCACAAGGTTTGTATGCATCTCTACGGAGCTCTGCGTCTGCGTGCACCCAGTACGCACGCGGGGGTGCGTTCTCGTGAAACACCCCAACCCCTCAAACAGACAAACGACTCCTGGCCCTCAGAAAGCCCCCTCAAACCCGCAACTGCGGCGTTCATTGCCTCAGTGCCCGCGCCCCCGTTCAGCCCAACAACTGCGGCGTCGCCGCAACTGCGGCCAGTTCGGTTTCGAGCTCGGAGCAGGAGAGACGGGGCGACGACGTCGAGGTAAACCAGGGCCGCCTGCTTCCTTTGCTCGTCCGTGATTCTGACCCAGTCGTAATCGTACGCCTTTGCATCCCTCGCTGTCTCCCAGTTCTTCTCGGTCAGTTCCTTCACCTCCATCTCGATCGTCTTGCCGCGGCTGGCGCGCTCGCGCGTGATGGTGGCCACCCGAGCGCCTTTGAAGTTCCATGCGACGGTGTAGCCAGCCCCGCTTCCCTGCGCCACGGGGGGCTCGTCCGCTCAACCACTCAAGGTCTTTAGCGTCGAGCCACAGCGTCCGTCGCTTGAAGCTGGCCACCCGCACGTTGCGAACGTCCTTGTCGCCTGGAAACTTCAACTGGCTCCTGGCGGGCATCTGCACGCAGTGCGCAGCGGACACGCGTCTGTCCGCAGCCTCGCCTCTTGGCAAGCCAGTCTTCGAGGCATGGTGGGAGCTACGCTCTCCCGTCCTCTGCATCTTGGTGGGCGTCGCAGTCGCGGCCTGCCTCTTCGTGGCCCCCGAAGCACTGGCCAAGGCCATCATTGGGTCATCTTCACCACCTCTCTCATCGTCGCTCTCCTCGTCCGCAACTGCGGCGCCTTCCTGTTTCGCCAGTGTGTCCATGAGGTCCTGCCAGACCTTGGGAGCCTTCAGCGCTCCTGCCGTTGGTTTGCCCATCGCGCACACCTTCATTTCTTGTGCGTGTTCACGTGCGCGAACGTGATTGGCCCAAGGGGCCCTGCGTCAAGCACTCTGACGTCCTTCTCTGGGAGGGGGGTTGTCTGCGGAAGCCGCCCCCCGTGGATGCACAAGGCCATCTGCGCCTTCACAGGGCTCCATTCGCTCGAAGAACCCACGTCCGCTTACTGCGGATGACCCCGCCGCAACTGCGGGAAACCAGGGCCGCGCGGGCAGCGAGGTCGCGCCCGAGAAGGGTGCGCTTTGAGCCAGACGGCGCCCGGGCTGAATCTGCGGGGAGACCCTGCATCGATTGTCGCGCCCCCATCCGCGCATGCGCCGCCCTTCCGTCTGCGCGCGCCCCCCCGGGGCCCTCCTTTGCGAGAACGTTCAAAGCAGTCCCCTGGGACTGCTTTGAACGTTTGCACCCAGGGGGGTGTTTCGGGCGGCCGCGTGGCCCGATGAGCTGCTTGCTGTTCCCGCGCAAGGGGGGTGGGGGGCGGAGCGGGGCGGAGGGAGGCGCCCAGATGGCGCGAGGAGGGCGCTCACGTGCTCCCCGGAAGAGGCGCGACAGCAGTGAAGGCAACACTTTCTTCCGCATGGAGCTTCGGTCGTACCTCACTGCGTGGGCGTCAGCAATCCGCGACTGCGGCGACACTTAACGGCCCCCTTTAACCAAACAGGCCACTACTGCAGCACTCCGCCACTGCGGTCGCAAGCGGTATGATTCAGCAACGAGTGGCGCCTGAACGCCCGCCACTGCGGTTTCGGAAAACCACCGAATCAAGAAACGAATTCGTAGAGCAACCGCCACTGCGGTTTCTTAGAGCGGCATCTTGCCTTTATCGTCGAAGCCACTCCTCGTCTTCTTCGACGGCGGTTGCCCCGAAGCCTTGCCCTTTGCCCTTTTGTTCGCATCCGTCCTCCACGTCTCCTCGACCGCCTTCTTCTTCTGTGCGGCTTTGGGCCTCGCCCCCCAAAGGAGTTCTTCTCCTGGCCTGATGTCCGTAGTATTCACCAGCACGGGCAGCTTCGCGGCGACCGCTAGCCCACTTGGTCCTGGGACACACACGGCCAGCTCTTTATCCTGGAGCTCCATGTTGATACGCGCAACTGCACTTCCAATGCGCTCGTTCCTCTGGTGGAGCTCTTGCTGCGTGACTCTGTTGACGGCCCAGAAGAGGTGCATTGTCTCTTGGGCATCCCAGTTCCACGTTCTCAACCGCACATCGTGGTCTGCCACCTCGGCGGGCGTCTTGTCCGCAGGGGGCTTGAACTCTGGCAGCAGGTAGAAGGTCTTGATTGAAGGCGCATCTGGTCCTCTTTTGACCCGGAACTGCACTGGCACCCTCTCGGGGCGCGCGCTCGTGGACAGCAGCTTGGACGCCTTTGGGGCGCATGGCCACAACTCGATGGAGTGCGCCTCGTGTGCGGCGGTTGCCTGGGCGGTGCGCTTGCCCGTGTCGGCGTTTTGGAGCACGTCCACTTTCGCTTCCGCAGCTGCGGACTTGTGGCGCGCCCAAAGACACAACAAGACTGCGCCTGCAAGAGCAGGCTCCTGTCCTAACTCCTGGGCTGCCGCTGAACGCTTCCATTCGTCGATTGGCAATGGGAAGGATCCGAGGCCCGCGGCCGTAGCGTCCCTGCAGTCCTGTTGGTTCGTGGGTAGGTGCGTATTGGGATCAAAGGAAATGACCCTCGGCTTCAACTCGTCCTCCCTGGAGGCCGTTGCCTTCCCCGCAACTGCGGGCTTGTCGGCGTCCGCGGGCGGCAACGCGTCGAAATCAAACCAAGCGGGCTTTTCGTTTCCGACAGGCAGCTCTGCCACAGCCTTCGTGAGCTTTTCCGCGTGGGTCTTCGGCTGCAGCAGCTCCGTCGCATCCCTGCAGTCGCGGGCGAGTGCATGTCGAAATGCGATGACACTTCGCGCCTCCGGCGAAGTGTCCTTCAGGTACTGCGCGTAGCTGCCCGCGGTCAGTATGCCGACATTCGCCTTGAACTCCAAAGCCTCGTCCTTTCCCATGTCCTGGAGGGCGGGGCTCAGCGTGCGATAGTACATGCGGAGAACGGCGTTCATGTCCTGCAAGAAGTCCAGCGTCTCACTCTTCGCCCAGGCTGCTTCTGGATCAGGGCGCCACGCGGCGGTGGTCACCCCGCGCTTCTTCGGAGGCGCGTTCCAGTAGCATCACATGAGAATCGCAATTTTGACCCACGGAACGTGGTCGGGAAGCGCGGCAGCGATCCGAAACGCACCGAGCCGAAGGGCCCTTCTCTTCGAGTTCACGTACACTTCGCAGAACTGGAGCAGTAGGTGGATGAACTGCGCTTTCGTGCTCCCGAGGCCAACGACAAACGAAAACAATTCAATGAAGTCGGGGTCCTGAACGACACGATCGAGTTCGAGCATCACTGACGCCCTCACGTCTTCAAAGGCCACCTGGTCCGCGACTGCGGCGTCGAGCGCTGCGTCAATAGCCTTGCGCAGGGCGCTGAGCGCTGCAACCTCAGTCGCTCGCATCGCAAAGTCCGCCCCCTTATTGAGAGACTGGCCGATGGGGGAAGCGCCAGTGGGCTCCTCGACCATGATTCCCCAGCTGAGCACTTCCATGAGCATACCCTCCTGCGTGAGCTTCTTGGCCACAGCGTATTCCGCCACTGCGGCCATATTGATGTTGCCATCCTCATCAAGCACGCGCTGCAGCCTGGCGCGCTCTTCCTCCGTTAACTCCATGCCCGCGGGGATGGGCCGCCGGGCCCCTGCAACGATTGCCCGCAACACGAGGCACAAGTGGGAATGCGACAACGTGCCATACGCTATGTCTGACCCGCTACTGCGGTCGAAACACGCAGCGACGTGCCCTGTCGCTTTCTTGACATTGTACTCGGTGTACGTCTCGAAAGCAAGATCTTTCGCTTTTTTTCCCCATCAGCTCTCGAGCCGGAAACATCTGGACGCATGCGCCCTCGCGGTCGGCCCCCGCTTGCGAAAATCCAGACACGATGATTTCCACAGCGAGCTCCCGCACCCTTTCCTGCTGAGGGTAGTGGCCGCCCGGTTGTTCAGGTGCGGGGCCAGCGTCGCGGTGGCCCTCTGAAAAATCCCCCGCGATCCGTTCGCCACTGCGGCTCCCGCCTTTTCGTTTTGCTCGCCTTTCCCGAGGCTGTCACTCATTGCACCGAGCCGCGCCCACGGCCGACACTTCCGCAACTGCGGAAAACGGCCCCAAGTGCGTCGCCTGTGGCACTGTCTGAGGGTGAGGGGCCCAAAAGCTTCCTGAGCCCAAAATTCTGCGGCATGTTTCAAAGTCTGGTCTGGTCGGGGTCTGGTCTGGGTCTGGGTCCGGTGGTGGTGGTGGTGATGATGATGATGGTGGTGGTGGTGATGATTATGGCGATGCTGGTGATGGTGATGATGATGATGCTCGGTCGGGGACCAAACGATTCACCTCAGACCTCAGCAAGAGCAATGGGCCAAACATACTAGGACTACTCCTACTACTAGTTCTTCTACTTTTACTACGACTACTACTCCTAGTACTACTAGGACTACACCTACAACTGCCACTACCACTACCACCACCAGTACCACGACCACTACCAGTACATACCAATGACACTCCGACCGCAACCATGCCACTACCACTACCACTACCACCACCAGTACCACGACCACTACCAGCACATAGTTACCCTAATTACCACCGCCGCCCCCCTCCCTGCGCGCGCCTTTTGCTCTCATGGGCGCCCTGCGCCCGAGGAAGGGCGCGCATCCTTTCTCCCTGCGCGAGGTCGCGCCGCAACTGCGGGCCCTCCGCCAACGCCGGCCGCAACTGCGGCCCTTCCCACGCCGACACATGCACTCAAGCAGCCAGCAAGCCTCTGACACCGCAACTGCGGGCCCTCCCAGCACATCGTTCCGCAACTGCGGCCATGCGCGCCGAGTCCGCCACGGGCATGCGCGTGCAAGAAGAAGTGCGGCGCAAGAAAGAAACGCCCGCAACTGCGGGTCCGCTCACCTCCGCGGTTTCTCCTGGTAGTGCTTCCCTTTCTGGCCGCTTCGCCCGTGCCCTAGGAAGATGATGTTCTGGTGGGCGCCTTCCCGCCAGTGCGCCTGGAAAGTCTTGGGGTAGAGCATCCTCTGAACGACCTTGCCGATGGGGGGCAGCGCTTGGAGGCCGAGGCGTCGCCGTATTCCGCTACTGCGGTCACTGCCCCCCCGCCACTGTGGCATGCACTCAGGTGCAACCCAGCGCCGTGCGATGAGAGACCCGGTAGTGCGAAGCATCCAGTAGGGGAGCCAGAGAGGCCCATGATCCGCGCGCTGCCCTGCGCTGTCGGCATGGTAGTCTGCAGCGCGCGCGTCGCTCGGGCCAATGGGGGCCATGTAGTTGGGGTGCATGACGCGTGTGCCAGATTTGATGCCTCCGAACAGGGCGGGCCATGCGCGGAACGGAACTCCGATCGGGCACTTGTAGCTCGCACCGCAACTGCGGCAGAAGTCAGAGAACTGCTCTGGCGGGACGTCGAAGAGGCCGCACAGGAAACGAATATCTTGGGCATGGATGGTTTCGACGCTTTCCATCACGAAAGACTGCTCCCAACGTGTTTGTTCTGCTTGCGTGATTTTCTGTTGAAGAGGATGGGGAAGCGCGTGCCTGGTCATTACGGCGAAACCGAGCCCCGCGGCAGGATTCCTCTCGTTGCCCTTCAGGCGAAACCGTACGATCGTGAGGGCGTGGGTGGCCCCAACGACTGACACCGCAACTGCGGCCTCTGCGACAAAGTGCAGGCGCCGCACAACGAGGCCAGTCTTGTCGAAGAGCTCCGCCATCACCCAGTAAGGCTCGCCGCTGCTGGTGGGCGTGTTCTTCACCGTGATGGCGTCCACGACGGCGCCGTGGAAAGTCCCATGAAGGGGCGCGAGGTCCGCTGACCTCGGTTCCTCCCGAGGCCGAAGCACCTCGATGCCCCGCGCGGCGATGAAGATCCCCGATGTTTGGCCATCGGCAGCGGCGAAGACGTCTTGCTTGGTGGTCGCGGCAGTGATGGCCAGCACGTTCACCGCCATGGCGAGGGTGGACGGTGCGGGGAGGCCGTCCTCTGCCCTGGCGAGCCCCTGGTTCCACGTGGGCGCCGCCCCCGTGTACCTGATGCCCTGGGTCCGCTGCTTCTTGCGCGGTGGCCCCTCGGAGTCCCGCAACTGCGGTTCCGCGCTGCCCCGCGACTGCGGTTCCGAGGGAAGCGGCAGGGGAGGCGATGTAGGAGACGCCACAGGACGAGGCCTCTTCTGCGCGAACCGAGCCTTCGACGTGGCCGCAGGGGCTTCGTTCTCGGGGGCAGTGGCCGAGGCGGCCGTCTCCTTAGAAGCGGCCTCGTCTTCGGGCCCAGGCGAAGACGCAGAGAGAGGTACTCCCGCAGCTGCGGTCGGACCTGCCGCGTCAAACGGACTAATAGGTATATGCGCAACTGCGGTCCTCGTGGAAGCTTTGGCCACTGGCGGCGTCGGGTCCCGCGCGCGCAACTGCGCTCTGGGAGCTCCGTGCGCGCGGCGCAACTGCGCCCCCCTGCGCCTCGGGGCACTCCGAGACCGCTCGCGCGGCTGCGCCGCGGAGGAACTTGCGCCTGTCGGCGGCGGCCGCCGCCGATCCCTGCTGCAACTTGACGCCGAAGTCGCCTCGCGCGGCGCTCGCTCGGGGGATCCGCTACTGCGGCTTTCTCCTCCCCGAAGGCTGCCCGGCGGGGTGGGATTCACTACTGCGGCTTGCTCCTCCTCCGCTGTGTGGCCTCGCGGAGGGGATTCGCTACTGCAGTCCCCCCTCCTTGCACAGCGCGTTTGCAGGCGGCCCCCCCGCGCCGCCAGCATCTCCTCATGGGTGGGCTCCAACTGCGGCATGCCGCCGCGAGAAGCGCGCCCCCCCCCCAACAGATGCTCGGACACGGCTGCGGCGAATGAGGAAGAGGGCGACGGGCGCGAAGGCCAGGATAGCCAATTACGAAGAGGACAGCGAGGATAACGACGGAGGGAACGAGGACACCGAGGGCGGCCTCAAGAACGCAAGCGCGGCAGGACAGGACTGGGGAGGAGGGGGGGGGGGCGACGAAGGAGAATCGAGGAGAGATAAAGGGCCTGACATTGACGAAGGGGAATCCAGAAGAAATAATGAATTAGGCGACGACAAGAATAAGACAAGATGAGCCGTGGAGTTTTTCTTCGTGACTCTTCGCGCGAGAAGCCGCGCGCCGCAACTGCGCTTCCGCCTGCCGCAACTGCGGACAAGCCCGGAAAATTGCTGACTGACTCAAAGGACGTGAAGCGCGGACGAACCGCCTGCGGAGTTCACGCGCGCGGGCGCCGCAACTGCGGGCGGACGCATGCGGAATGCGAGCGGGGGCGCCGCAACTGCGGACGACGACGCGAGAAGTGAGTGAAAGGATCGCGGTGTCACGAGATCGGTTTCCGCAACTGATGTTTCAAGCCCTCTCCCACCTCGGGTGTTGCCCAGCTCCTTTGGTTGCGCCGAACCGCCCCGATATTGGCTTGGCGTGCAATCTCTTGTAGCATGCGCACGTGCCACGCCCCTCGCTCTTGCCGAGGCCCTTCCCCGGGGGCTGCACGGGCCCCCAGTGAGGCTCAACCTCATGCAGGCTGAACTTCGGACTGGACCATTTTGGGTGAACGCGAATGCCTGAGCCGTCGTCGCGGATGAGGACGAAATCCCACACGGGCAAGCGGACTGCCTGCGCTTCTCCTCTGTCCACCCCTTTGGCGTGTCTATTGTGGTCGTAACTGCCAGGGCACGGCCGAATCTCGCACCTGACCAATCCGCGACTGCGGTCGTTGTCAGGGCCGCACGCGACGAGTTCCATTGTGGCCGCATCCATCTGCGCGACCAGCTGCAGCCATGACCACGGGACCAGTTCTGCGCGGCCCCACCCCCAGCCCCTGTTGCCCTGCGCCCCTCCGCGCCCTTTGCGCTTGATAATGCGCGAAATCGCCTCCACAACTGCGGGGTCGAAAACAGGAAATCGGATGTTGAAGGGGTCAGCTGGGTTTTCGTACTCTTCGCGGCAGTGCTTCAAGGCCGCGCTGCGCTGCTTATGGTTGCCATGCCAGCGCAAAGCGTAGGTTTGGAAGTACCCCAACGTGTGCGCCCCAGGGCGGCTTGCGTCCGCAGCTGCGGCACCTCCTCGCCCTGGGACATGCGCCACTGCGGTTTTCCCCTTGCCCTTCGCGTCGTCTGCCGCTCGCCCTGCGGGGGCGCCCTCTCCTTGGACGTGCGCAACTGCGCCTTGCCATTGGTTTTCGCGGCCGCCTTCCCATCCGCTCCAGCGGCTGCCTTCCCAACCGCTCCCGCGGCCGTCTTCCCATCCGCTCCAGCGGCCCTGCTCGCGTTCGCCTGCGCCCTCTCCTCCACCGCTGGCGCGGCCCCCCCAACTTCCACTGGCGCCGTGGGTTCCGCCGCCACCCTCCTCTCCGCATTGCCGACCTCCGCCGCCGCCCTCCCATCCGCGACCGCGGCCAACTCCGTCGCCGTTTCCCCGTCCATCCCCTTGCCATGCACCACTGCGCCAATTTCCGCCTTGCCATCCACCACTGCGGCCACCCCCGCCGCCCCATCCGCCACTGCGGTCGCCCCGCCATCCACGAGCTGCCCCATCGCCGCATTTGCCCCATGGAGGCTCCGCAACTGCGGCCCTATGTTTCCCTGCTTCCTCCAGGGCCGCCGTTTCGCACATATTTGCCAATCTGTGCCATTCTCTGTCCGTCCTGCACAGGCGCGAGCCCGCGCCGCCGCCGGCGTCGGCGCTGGTTTGAGCCGAACGGCGCTGCTTGAGCCGAACGGCACTGGAGGAGGAGGGCGGGGGGGAGAATGCAGTGGGGAGGATCGGGGAGGGGTCGAGAGCTCACCGTTCCAGGGCGCCCCCCCGCGACCGCTTCCTCGCGGCGGAGGGGGGGTGCCCCAGGGCCCAGGGGGGGTGGTCAAAACGCGCGCCGCCAGAGCGCGCGCCCCCCCCCCCCCCCCACCGCTGCTCCCCGCGGCGGGGGGGGGGGGGGGCGCCCCAGAACCCAGGGAGGGAGACAGAACGCGCCCCTCCAGGATGCCCCCCCCCGTGACCGCTACTCGAAGCGGAAGCGGGGGGGGGCGCCCTGGAAGGGCGGCGGCGACGGCGGCGACGGCGACGACGGCGGCGACGGCGAAATACAGATTTACCACATATACCAATAGCACATACATATACATCATATATATATACATGCATACATATAGATATATATATATATACATACATATATATATACATATATATATACATGTATGCATGCAAACACCCCTGAAGGCAGAGGGGCAGAGGGGAATCTTCGATTTTGAAAGAATTACTCTGGATCGCCGCAACTGTGGCTTTGTCCCGCTGGGCCTCCAGAGGCCGAAACTGATGATAAAAAACTCGCCGATCCTTCCTCGAACCCCTCCCCCTCCTCCTTCTCCTCCACCTCTTCCCCCCCTGGGCACAGCGTGGCGACGGACAGGAGCCATCGGCGCACCTTGCGACAGCCCTCCCCACCTTCTCCTCCTCCTCCTC